>CAUYUJ010019389.1:20000-85000 GCA_963575745.1 Prorocentrum cordatum | reverse complement strand
GCCCTCGTGTAAGTGGCGACACCTTCACACTTCGCAGCTCCCCAGGAATCGCGAGATCTAATCTGAATCTGCGTAGCCCCCAGCTGTGCTGCCCACCCTAGCAGACCTCGAGAGTGGCGACAGCTTCACAATTCGCAGCTCCCCAGGAATGGCAAGGTCGAATCTGAATCTGCGTAGACTCCGACTGAGCTGGCCCCACAACGTCACTCGAAATAGGCAACATATCAACACTTCGCAGCCGTCCGGGGCTGGCGAGGTCTACCAAAATCTGCGTAGCCTAGCCCCCAACTGCGCTGGCCGCCACACCAGCCCTCAGAAGTGGCGACAGGTTCACACTTCGTGGACCCCCGGGTATTGCGAGGTCCAATCTGAAATATGCGTCGGTCCCCGACTGCGCTGGCCCCCGCAGCAGCCCTCAAAAGTGGCGGCAGGCTCCAAATTCACAGCTCCTGAGGGCTGGCGAGGTCGAATCCGAGTTTGCGTAGCCCATGGCTGTGCTGCTCCCCCCCCCCCAGCAATCGAAACCGTCGACAGGTCCGCACGTCGCAGGACCCCTCCCGGGGATTGCGAGGGGTCCGACCGAACATCTGAGCACGTGACCTCCGACTGTGCTGCCCCAGCCCCCTCCCCCAGCAGCCCTCGAGTGGCGACAGCTTCACACTTCGCGGCCCGCCCCCCCCTCATGGACGGCGAGGTCTAATATACATCTGCGTGGCCCCCGTCTGTGCTGCCCCCCCCGTTGCAACCCTTGAGAGCGGCGACAGCTCCACACTTCGCGGCCCGCGCCCCCCCCGTATGGGTGGCGAGGTCAAAACTGCATCTGCGAAGCCCCCGACTGTGCTGGCCCCCGCAGCAGCAATCGAACGTGGCGACAGCTTCACACTTCACAGCCCCCAGGGATGGCGAGGTCAGATGCGTAGCCCCCGACGGTGCTGGCCCCCACAGCAGACCTCGAAAGTGGCGACAGCTTCTGACGTCGCAGCCCCCCAGGGATGGCGAGGTAGGAGGTAGGTCCGAGACAGGCAGAGAAGTAGGAGGCAGGATGACAGGGAAAAACAGAGGAGGGATGCGGGAGGGAGGGAGGGAGGTCGCGACCCCAGCACTCCATGCAGAACGGAAACCGAGCGCAGGAGGGTCGAGAAACACGAGCCGTCGGAGCTCCGCGCGGGCTGCCCGCATCGGCGCTGGACCGCCCTGGCCTGGCGCGCGGAGCGCGCCCGTGGCGGCGCCCGATGCGCCGCTGTGCCGATCCGTGGCGCCGTGCCGTGCCGTCTAGGGCTCCCAACTTCGCGCTTCGCGCTGCGCGAAGCGCGAAGCGCGAATAACTTCGCGCTCTCGCGCCGCCCTCCCAAAGGGAGAAAAGGAGGACGAGGAGGAGGGGGGAGAAGGAACGAGGACCGCGAAGCGCGAAGCGCGAATAACTTCGCGCCCTCGTGGGAGCCCTTGTCTTCTGGGCGAGCAGCAGCCGCACTCCGGATCTCACACCTAGCAGAAAGCAGGGTGCCCGACTTGGGGGGAGGTCTGATTGGAGCTGTCTTGAGTGCTCCAGGGGGGTCTGAGCAAGAGGCCACCCTTTCATGATTGGTCGGGGGACTTTCAAATTGCCTGTCCAGGAGGGTTGTGACACCCTCCCTGTGATGAGGAATTGCGTATGCGGGGACAGCAGGCGACCACAACCACATCGAGGGCACATCCTGGGAGATGTCCTGCGCATGCCCATACTCGTCAGAACACCGAAGTCAGCTTAGTACTTGTTGTGGTCGATGTGGCGCCCCAGGACGCCAGAATCGACTACAACCACACAACCAAAGTGTTCATGTCGAGGTCGGTGGGCTCCCCGAGGTGCCTTCCCGAAAATCCACTCAGTTGTGGTTGTGATTCTTTGTCTCGCCCAGACCTCAACTCCTTGACGCCAGGCCGACGCAAAACGACGCTCATCGACCGACACTAAATCTGCGCGCTCTCATAAATTACCAGGCCAGCGCATGCGAACGCACTCGGAAGACAGGACTATGAGGACACACGAGGCTCCCATGATCTGCTGCCGAAGCATTCTGACTAGCACTTCGAGGATCATCTAGCCGTTGCAACCAGGGCGCTCCAGGGCGAGCAGCAGTATCCGTACATACCCTTTTCCCCCTCTCAATCGATGGGCCACTGGAGGACCCCATACAGTCGGACTTGATTGGGCAGGACACGCGAGAGGACACGCGAGAGGACACGAGACCCTTCCGTGGTCGCGAGACACCGGACACGAGGGTACCCTTGCTCTGGCAGGGTTGACCTGCTAGTCCGGGCTGCCTGTAACCATCCGGGAGCGGCCCTAAAGAGGCCCAAAACATGCGGGGCGCTCCAAAGAGGGCCCTGCCTCCGAGGGCCGACGGGCTTGTCACCGCTTCCGCGGCGGCAGGCGGCGGACGGTCGGCGGAGGGCGGGGGGAAGCAGGCCGAGGGCACCTCCGCCTGCGGAGGCCGGCGGAAGCTCGGCGGGCGCTCGGCGGAAGTAAAACTTGCGCCCCCAGGAGGTGACGTGCTCGGGTTCGGGGTTTTCAGAATCGCTCCTCGCCCACTGGGGAGAATGGGGGGTCCTCTTTGCTGCCAGCAGGGGTATCGAGCCAGACCGCCCATGCCCGAGAAAACCAATTGGTACGGATAATGCGGGATGACAATTAATAGAAAAATGGGAGAGAACGATTTAAAACATAGTTTGCTGATACTTCTGCACAATTTTCGGACTGGAGGAGAACGATGCATGAAAATAGTTTTCCAGCCCGCGGCCGGTTTTTTCTAATCGTCATCCCGGGCGCCGCCGCGTGAACACGACCCCCGGTCATTTATTAACCCCATGCCCCCGAGAATAAACCCCCAGGGATAGTAAAGTTCGGCGGCTACGGGGTGATAATAAAAGTTGCCCACCAGAGGCCAGCATAAAGATGTTAACAGAGGAGCCAAAGCCGAGGATATCTTGAGACATCCTTTGCTTTTGGTCCTCTCTGAAACATCCTCAACAGATTTCGATCGATTTTTGGGTTCCCGATAGATTTCTCTACATCCCTATGGATTTTTCTACACCCCTATAGATTTCTATATGAATACTCATGGATGTCGATCCATTCCTTTGGGTTTCTTTACCCCTGCTCCGCGGACTTTTTCTGAGGTGCGTTCTGACCACGACGCTCGAGGCGAGTCCAACGGTGGCGGCGAGGGCGCCCCGGGAGGGCCGAAGAGGGGGGGAAGCGAGGCAGGGGTAGCTGCAGAGGTACCTTGCCTCCTCTGAAGACACTTCTTATTCCATAGTGCAACGACGGGGACACCTAAGGTAGGATACGTCGTCATTGTGTTGTCAGGGCTGGGAGCTCTCTCGCTCTCGATGATATGGGGCCCCGCGTCTCCAGACAACCGGAGGGGAGGGGCGGGGGGGAATCGGGGGCGAAGGGGCGAGGGAGGGACGAAGAGGAGGCAGAGGAGGGGAGCAAGAGAGAGGAGGCCAGGCCTCTCGCCGAGGTGGTCCCCCCTCCAATTCCCCCCCCGGGATGGAGAGGGGGGTCCACGTTTAGAGGCCTCCTAGATGGGGTCCGGCTAGATGGGGCTGGAGGATCGCGCCGCATCGCCGATGCATTACCGATGCATGACCGATACATCAGCGATGCACCGGCGACGTCAGCGATGTCGGCGTGGGGAAAATCGGGCTCCACATCGAGCCGCATCGCCGATGCATCGGCGATGCGGCGCGATCCTCCGACCCGATCTACTCGGACCCCACCTGGGAGACCTAGAACGTTAGGGTCACACATTCGCACGAGCACCTTTTATTTTCATTAGAAGAAGAGCAACGCTAAACTTCTGGCGCTCCGCGCGGATTCCTTTCATAGGATCTGCGCCCCGGCGCGCGGAGCGCGCCAGCGGCGGCGCCAGAGGCGCCGCCGGGGAGAGCCCAGCGTAGATCCGAGAGATCCGCGCGGAGTGCCACAAGGAGATCCGCGCAGAGCGCCAAAAGATCATGCTTGTGGCGCTGTTTCCCCTTATACTCTTCCATTCCGTTCCCGAGGCTCAGTGCCTTGAGTGAGTGGCGCTGGTCGCGGAGCACGCCGCGGAGAGCCTCGTCCGTCAAAGGCAGCCGCGCACCGCCGGGCACCGGCTGGCCCGCGGCCAGCGCGTGCAGCCGCTCGGCCGCCTGCGCCCGCAGCTCGTCGGCCAGCGTGCCGCACACGGTGTGCTGCACCGTCTCCCAGGCGCCCTGCACTCGGCGGCGAGCCCCAGGGGGGGAAGGCTCCTCCTCCTCCTCCTCCTCCTCCTCCTCCTCCTCCTCCTCCTCCTCCTCCTCCTCCTCCTGCCTCCTCCACTTCCTCCTCTTCCTCCTCCTCCTCCACCTCATCCTCCTCCCTCCTCCTTCTCCTGCTTCCTCCTCCACCTCCTCCTCCCTCCACCTCCATCTCCACCTCCACCTCCTCCTCCTCCTCCTCCTCCACCACCTCCTCCATCCTCCTCCTCCTCCTCCTCCTCCTCCTCCTCCTCCTCCTCCTCCCTCCTCCTCCTCCGCCTCCTCCTCCTCCTCGTCCTCCTGCCTCCTCCTCCGCCTCCTCCTCCTCCTCCTCCTCCTCCTCCTGCCTCCCTCCTCCTCCTCCTCCTCCATCTCCTCCTGCCTCCTCCACCTCCTCCTCCTCCTCCTCCTCCTCCTCCTCCTCCTCCTCCTCCTCCCTCCTTTTTTTTCTGGGCGGAGGCCGTCGCCCACGTCCCCAGTGCTTCGGCGCCACTTGCCGGATTTCGGAGCGGGGCCCCGCCGGGACGGCGGCGAGCCTGGCGGAGAAGGGGCCGGCCTTCCCAGAAGGCTCGGAAGTCCCCCAGCCTTGTGAGAGGTTTCTAATGACACGCAAAGAAATACAAACAAATAAAAATATTCCCCATATTTTTTCCATATTTTCTGGGTGTCTGTCTTCCCCCCCACGGCCCATAGTTTCCAATATTTTCTAGGAAATCGACGGTCAACTGTGTCTGTGTGTTTTTCTCCTCCTGATCGAAGCCTTCGCTGGAAACGCCTTCTAAAAACTGTTCGGAAGGCCTGAGGGCTTCTGAGAAGTCCCGCTGCCTTCTGAGAAGGCTTTCTCCTTCTCGTTTCCCCTCCTCGCTCGCCGCCGATGCATTGCACGTCGGTCGGAAGAAGTGGGTGGAAACATAGAGTAGGAAGGTGTTGGAAGCAGACGGGGCTTCCGCCCGCACCCTGCAGAGGAAGGAAGGCGGAGAAACCACTCGACTTAAAGTAGGAAGACGGCTACAGCAGAATGGGATCTGGGAGGCCAGACGTACCTTCTTCCAACGACCGCCGTGCAATGTACGACGACGATGAATACAAGAATTGGGGGGCGAACGGTTGACAACAACATTTCCGGATCTTCGGCTTCCGCTTCGCTTCGGCTCCGTCTTGCCCGTCGACCGTCCAGGCGCGCGCCCGCGGAGGGCGGGAGGGAGAACGACCCCATAATGGTTTCGCGGCAAAGGGCCCGATTTTCTCATAATCATCCGGGGCGCCGGCGCGCGAACGCGACCCCCGGTAAGCTCTTGCTCATCATCTTGCGTAAGGAGGCAGCTCTTAGTCCTTGACAGAGGACGCCTGCAACCAACTACGCACCTCTGAACATCGGCTCACCGATCCCTAGCCCCGCTTGCGTGGCATTGGCCCGCTCGCCGACTGATCCACCAAGGTGCCGATAGATGATTCAGGGGTGCCCTCCCCCCCACACTGCGTATGGGATCGAGCCCCCCTCCCCCCCCTGGGCGCGCCCGTGAGCCTCGCGAATGACTCGCGAATGGCTCTGTGCACAGCTGTGGGCGTGGTGTGGTGGAGGGTGCAGGTGCCCCCGGTGCCCCCCACGCTCCTCCTGTGGGTGTGGAGTTGCTCGTCGTCGTTGTCGCCGTCGTCGTCGTCCTTCCTTCCTTCCGACGCTGCTTCAAGCCATAGCCGTGCAGTTACAACCTACCCGATCCCATTCGAAACCACCCCGGAACTCCTCGTCGATGCTATGTGGAACGCAAATGCCTCGGCCGACTGCCAAGCCCCAGAAGACGGCCACCGCGCAATCCCAAGCCAACAATCCGGCATCAAAGCTGGAATCGACCTGACAAGGCGAGCCGCCGCACGCAATCACCGTCGGCCGCCCACTGTGGAAAAAAACACACTGCCCACGCCGCTGCGCGACGTCCGTCTTGGCGGAGCCCCCCCGTCAGACATGAAAACCAAATTGCAATCGGAAGCCTTCAAGCCACCCATGGTGTCTACACACTGTTATCCATGATCCGATTAACTATCTCGCGGAAGCCACACGGCCCAATCGGCATACGGTTGACGCGGGAACCAGCTCCGTTGCTGCACCGCCTTCCCGAGAAACGTGCTGGCGACGGCAAGCCGGTCCCTGGCCGGGCCCGGCTCACAGCGCGACGCTCCAGGCAAGTAGTCGGCCAAATTCTTGGTGTCCACTCGGAATTCGAAGCACCGGCGGCTGTCTCGCCACCAGATCTCATCCCCAGGAGCCCAAACCGGTATAACTATCTTTGCGCCTGGCCGCGCGGCCTCAAAAGTCGATAACGCCGCGTCCTCGACGGTGATGTGCCACAGCCGGCAGGCCTCGATGATGAAATCCAGTTTTTTGTCCGTCTCCAGCCTGTACCTCCCGACAATGCAGCATCCCACCAATCACATCCCATTGTTCCCACGAGTGGGTCCTCCCAGGCTAAAAGACTCCCGGGCTTCCAATGTCTCCAACCGGTGTTGTTGTCGTGGTCAACCATATAACCAACTGGCCATATCTGGCTTCACTGTCGGCGGCTACGAACTCTCAGTAACAAAGCCAACGGGGCTTCCCCCGTGGGAAGTTCATGATGCAGCGCCCGCTCCACCCACATATGAAGACGCCTCAGAATTGATTCATGAGTGCGTTGTTGACCAGTCTTGCGTAGCAATGCTGCGATAGTCCTAAAAGTGCGTTGTAAGGACTGGCTGTGGGACTCATCAGGCCGTCGCCACATGCCAAAAAACCCTCCTGAACTCATGATTATCCTATGCCTGGATGGTGCTGAGCAGCTCGCCGTTCACGTGCCACCCGCCCGCGTTGTGCAGCAGCGTCTGCACTGCAGTCGCGAAGAAAAATGCGACCTCTGCTGCAAGCCTCCGAGTCTGTTGGCGCGCATATAGAAACACCGATCTGCCTGCACCATGCGATACCGTACGCTCTCGGGCTTGGAGCCGGATCGAGATAGGACGACGCCAAGGACGATCCTGCTGTCTACAGATGGTACCTGCAAGGCGTCAAGCCCATGCACAGTGATCTGGAAGCCCTCCATCTCAACATTGAGGCTGCACATACATTGCGGAGGAGATGCTTTCCACCTGAAGCCCCGGCTGTAGAAAGAGACCGACAACTGGGCGACCATGGACTGCAGATCGCTCTCAGACGACGCCACAAGCCAAATATTATCCGCCCACAAGAAATGGTTGACGAAAACGTCATCGATGCTCAAACCCACGCACCTCCCATTCCAATCTTGAACACAATCCTCCATGACGCTCTCGACCATGATGTTGACTGCAGTCTGCGTCTCTACACCTCCCTGCCGCCTCCCTCTCGCATGCTCAAAAAGGTCGCTGGGTTGAGCATCGGCGATGGTTACGCGACCTTTCAAGTTTGTCATCTGACCCAAAATCGCCAAGATCAATTCTGGAGGTACGGATCTTCTCCAAGGCCGACTCCATGTGCGCGTGCTGCATGGCGTCGCAAGCTGTCTCCACGTCTCCCCCCATATAAAGTCAGGACGGTTCCTTTCTCGAGCTTTATGCAAGATTTCTCTGACAGACTCGCTGACATAAGAAGCACAAGTGCCCCGCAAAAAACCGTAAACATTCACCAGCGAGGGGACCAAGTGTTTCTCGACCAACTGGACGACGCACGACAAAAACCATTTCTGCAAGACTGGCGACTTCGCGACATATCTGTAATCCAAAAGTG
The DNA here is from genome assembly GCA_963575745.1 of Prorocentrum cordatum. Classification (NCBI taxonomy): domain Eukaryota; class Dinophyceae; order Prorocentrales; family Prorocentraceae; genus Prorocentrum; species Prorocentrum cordatum. The sequence continues at coordinate 77,004 of CAUYUJ010019389.1, read as the reverse complement.
AGGCTGTATGACAAGATTTCGGCACCCTCATGAGGTCAAGTATCTGCCAATGCTCTGAAACAACAGCCCTACCATACTTCAGAACCAACATAACCATCGTCGTCGTCGTCGTCATCGCCGTCGTCGTCGTCGTCGGCGGCGTCGGCGTCGGCGTCGGCGTCCGCGTCGGCGACGGCGTCGGGCGTCGGCGTCGGCGTCGGCGTCAGCGTCGGCGTCGGTGCCGGCGTCGGCGTGGGCGTCGTCGCGTCGTCGTCGTCATCGTCGGCGCCGTCGTCGTCGTCGTCGTCGTCGGTCGTCGTCCCCCCCGTCCCGTCTTGGGGAGAGGGATTGTGGAACCCTGGGGCCCATCCCGTCTGGGAAGGGGGGGCTGTGAACCCTCGACCTGGGATCATATACGCCTGTTCCTGCGGGGTGCGCGGGGCCTATCCCCACCTTGGAGGGTGGCCTTGTGGGGCTGAGATACCATGCCCCTTTGGGGATGATGATCGGTTCGACTATGTTGGACATCTCACATCTCAGCTGGCCCTGCGAACCAAACCGAACTGCCGTTGAGATGCTGAGACTGGGACAGGATGAGGAAGAAAGAAAGAGAATGAGGACGAAGAGGAGGGATAACGGGCAGGGTGGTCACTGCCGTGAGCATCCGCTAGGAGACAGCTTCTGGGGGAAGTCTTGGCAAAAAACAAGTCTTGGGCCATTGAGCTGGACTAAGCTGGGCCAAGTCTGGGATTACGCCGAATAACGCTGGATTCAGCAGGGTGGAACCAGAATTGAACAATACTCTTATGGAATGGCTTGGTTCTCGGTCGCGGATACACGTCGGTCGGAAGAAGTAGGTAAAAACATGAAGTAGGAAGGCGGATAAAGTGGATTGGGTCCAGGCCCTCCCAGAGAATAACAAAACACAGCAACAGCAAGCCGATTCTTGAAGTAGGAAGGCGCTTGAAGTAGATTGGCATGTGGGGAATCCAAAAACATACCTACTTACAACGACCGGCGCGTAACACCTGCGCCGATGCTGATCCCCATCTCCCAGGAAGCGCATCCCAGCCTTCATGCTGAGGATGCGGTCGTCGTTCACGGCCGCCACGAGCTGCCGCAGCAGCGCCACGAAGGAGAGGCACCTCCGGGGGATGAGAAGGAGCTGGCAATCACCGCTCCCCGTCCTGGAGAGCTCTCGTCGCCACGGAAGGGCTTAGAGCGAGGATGACGTGTCGCAACGCCGCTTTGTTCTGAACGCGCCCAAGTGGACGACGCCGACACAGCGGCAAACCCACGGCGAACCCTGCGTCCTCGGCGGCGTTTGCCCTGGCGCCCGCGGCGCTCTCCCCAAGACGTAAGTCCGCGCGTCGGAACAGACGGCGCGACGATACGTCATGAAAGTATCGGCTCAGGAAACGTTCCAGAGCATCTAGCTGCGCAGGCCAGAGCTGAATATTAGAGCTTCCTTGTTTCTCCCATGTGACGAAACATCGCAAGGGCGCCAAATGAGAAGACGTTTGTCGGACAACAACCCGTGTACCAACATGTCTGGAATATGCTTCTATCCACGGCTGCCTAAAAAGCAAGTGCTTTTTTACGTCGGCAGAAGTGCTGCTCCAGCGGGCAGCGATCCGGAACATACAAATACACGAAGACAGTCGCAAAGAAGCAGAAGAGGAATACAAATGATCATGAGCATGACGGAGGGGAACAACACGAAAGGCCCCGAGATGAAAACGCCCAAATATGGGGCATCCTGGAAGCCTTGAACATCCTTGAACCGAACGTCATTATGACCGCTTGCTCCTCTCAGGACTAGAGGCCTCCTAGATGGGGTCGGAGAATATGCGGTCGAGGGAGCGCCCCGCAGCGCCGATGCATCGACGATGCTTCGGCGATGCATCGGTGATTCACCGGAGATGCATCGTTGACGTCGGCGATGCACCGGCGACGCTGACGTGAAGCAAATCGGGCACCACATCGAGCCGCATCGGCGATGCACAGGCGATGCGGCGCGCCCCTCCGACCCCATCTACCTGGACCCCATCTAGGAGGCCTAGAAGGACTGCCCTCGAAGGCCTGGTCAGAGCACACCCCGGCAGAGGCCCGGGGACTAGCGTTAAGTCGGGCGTGTCCCCCTACAGGGGAATTCCGACGAAAAATAAAGATACCCCCAAAATATGCCGAAAGGTCAACAAATACTCAAAAATAGTCCCCAGACTATTTTTCTACTACTTTGGAATATCCCCCCTGTAGAGGAACAGGCCCGACTTACGACTAGCGGCATCGGTACCTCTCTGCCCCCCCCCCCCCAGAGCGGCACCCGAGCGGCTGCCCGCCCACCGCCTTCGGGTTGGCCAGGCAGCCGGCGACGAGGTGGGAGCGAAGCCTCGAGCTGGCGGCGCTCACAAGGAGGCGAGGGGAGGGGGCAAAGGCTTACTAGAATGAGGCTGCTTCTCAGAAGGCGCCGGCCCCACATCTGTAGAGGAGGCCCGCACCTTCTCACAGAAGCAGGGGTGCTTCTGTGAGAAGCCGTCCCCCCTCCCCCTATACCCCCCTCTGCGTGCAGGCGGTCTGGAGGAGCAGAAAGCGGCACAAGCAAAACCTGACGGAGCTCAGTGCGGCTTTTCGTGGATCGTTGCTGGACCCCCCTCCCTGGTACGCGGAGCGCGGCAGTGGCGCGCCGGAGGCGCAACCAAGGGCTTCCAGCGCGCAGCTCCGAAAGCTACTGCTCCTGTTTCGTTGCTCATCGAGAGCCTCTCCAGGCCACCGCGGAACTCGTCGCTGAGCGCCGAGAAGGGCAGCTGGTCCAGCTGATGCAGCTGCGCGCCCGGCACGGGCGGCGGCAGCGCGACGCAGCCGCGGTGCCGGAAGAACTTGAGCAGGCCCTGCCGCACCTCCCGCGCCGGCTGCCTGCTCGTTGCGTCCCGGCCTGCCGCGGTGGAGTACAGTGCACTCTCCAGGTGGTCGTCCGCCGACTCCACGAGCTCCTCCGGCGGCAGGTCGCGCAGCAGCCACAGGAGCTCCGGTCTGCAGGGCTCGCCGCCGCGCTCCTCGGCGTTGGCGTCGAGGCGGCAGATGGGCGCCAGCGCGCTGAAGACGTCGTCGTCTAAGCGCCCGCTCGAGTTCATGACGAAGACCGACGAGAGCAAGGCGCACAGGGTCATCAAGCGGGAGCTGTGCGCAGGGTCCGAGCCCGCGCCGTCCAGGCCCTCGCAGTCGACGAGCGCCAGCAGTGGGCTGCCCGCGTCGCCGTCCAGTGCGCCGTGGAGCCACAGGCCCTGGGTGGGCGCGCTGCTGCAGCGGTCTCCGCGCTGCTTGCGCTCCGTGAGCAGGTCCAGCAGGAAGCTCTTCCCGCTGCGCTGCAGCCCGGAGATGGCTGCCACCGCAATGCGCCGTGAACCGTACCGCTCCAGCGCCGCAGCGCCCTCGGGGCACACCTCGTAGCGCCATGCGGCGCCCGCACGGCGCGCGCGCAGCAGCTGCACCGGCTCACCGAGGACAGCCCCTGCGGCGCTGCCGGAGTGGGCGGCGGGGGGCAGCAGCGTCTGGAGCTGGGTGCCGGGCACGGTGCCCGAGGGCGGGAGCAGGTCCACTGACGTGCCGGTGCTGGCGGGCGCCCCTTGGTCCGCGGAGCCCGGCGCCCGCACCTTCGAGGGCGGCACCGCGGGCTTGCAGTCGAGGTCGTAGGTGCCGTCCAGGTTCGCCTTGAGCACCCGCGCCGGGATCCAGCGGCGCTGGGTGGCGCCGAAGTACTCCACGGCGTCGCCCTCCTCGAACGCGTGGCCCGGAGCCGCGGGCGGCACCTCGCTCTCGGGCTTGCGGATCTTGTCCGGCGCCACGTCCGGCTTGCAGTCGAGGTTGTAGAGGCCGCGCGGGCCGACGGACAACACCTTGGCGGGGATCCACCTCGCGTGGGTCGCGCTGAAGTACTCGACCAGGTCCCCGGCCCGGTGCCCCGAGGTACTGTGCGGCCGCCGGATCCTGTCGGGAGCCACCGCCGGCTTGCAGTCCAGGTCGTAGCTCCCGTCTGCGTTCGCCCGCACCACCCTGGCCGGGATCCACTTGCCCAGCGTCGCCCCGAAATACTCCACGGACTCCCCGGGGCTGTAAGCCGTTGCTGCCGCGGGCCTGCTGAGATCGGCGGCCGTGGTGATGCCTGCGGCTGGCGGGGGCACGGGCAGCTGCGGGCTGGGCGGAGCGGAAGGGGCCACGGAGGCAACACGGATGTTCTCAGGGGCTACCTGGGGTTTGCAGTCCAGGTCGAAGGTGTTATTGTCATTGGCTGCCAGCACTTTCGCGGGTATCCACCTGTTCTGCGTGCTGCTGAAGTACTCCACGGCCTCGCCCGCCTTGAACTTGGCGGCCGCCGGCGGCCGCCGAATCTTCTCGGGCGGCACGAGGGGCTTGCAGTCAAGGTCGAAAGTGCCACTAGGGTTTACCTAGGGGGACAAACGCTGACTTGAATTAGAAAATTCGGAAGTCCGCGTGAATTCCTCAGATCGGCGCTGGAGCGCCCTGGCGGCGCCTCCGTCGCCTCCCCAGGCGCGCTCCGCGCACCAGGGAGGGGGGTCCATGCTTATGTCAGTGCTTGCTCCCCGAGTACCTTGAGCACCTTCGCTGGGATCCACTTGCCCTGCGTCGCGCCGAAGTACTCCACGACGTCGCCAACCGCGTAGAGGGCGTCGGCCGTGGAAGGCCAGCGGATTTTTTCCGCGGGCACGGCTGGCTTACAGTCGAGATCCCAGGTGCCGTCTGGGTTGGCCGTGAGAACCCTTGCAGGAATCCACTTCCCCTGCGTGGCCCCGAAATCCGACGCCGCGCTCTTGGCACAGTGGGGCGTGTCAGAGTGTTTGCTGGTTGCCTGGTCGGGTTACAGTTTGCACATGTCGCGCCCCCAAGCAACAAAAACAAACAAACACCTAATGGTCGACCCCCCCCAAAAACAAAAAACTAGTTTGCTCCCTGTCGTCCGTTTCAGCCCTTCGAGGGTCGCAGCATGGCTCAAGGCCCAAGATCGCTCCAAGACGGCTGCAATACTGTTCCTGACCAGCACAAGGCGGGCCAGCGAGCCCCCACAGTCTTCAAGATCTCCCTCGAATGCCCCAAGCGGGCCCAAGAGACCCTCAAGAGACGCTGGGAAAGGCATCCATGCCATGGAGATGCGAGAGAACGCGTTTCACGGGCGCTTGCCATGGGAACATTCGGCGGCGAGTTTCGAACCGTGGGGTGGGCGCCCCCCCCCAACACTCGGCGCCGTCGATCAAGACTGGGGGGCTCCCCTCCCCCCAAGCCCCCCCCCCCCCTCCCGAACCCCCCCCCCCCCCCTCGGGGGGCCCCATACCCCCCCCCCCCCCCTCCCAGCGCCGCGCCGCGTTGGCGGCCGCCAGCAGCGCCGACGGCGGGAACGCAGCAACGATGACCAGAGCAGCCCTAGGGTGGGGGGGAGGGGGGTTTCAACCCCCCCCATGGGGGGGTTCAAACCCCCCCCCCCCTGGCGCCGGGGGCGGGGGGGGTTCAAACCCCCCCCCTGGCGCCGGCGCTGGCGGCGGCCAGCAGGCGCTGGCGCGGCGGGGACGCAGCGACGATTACCACCACTACCACCACCGCCACCACTACCACCACCACCACGCCTCAACCCACCACCACCACCACCACCAACCCACCACACAACCACCACCACCACCACAGCCACCACCACCACCACAACCACCACCACAACTCACCATCACCACCACCACCACCACCACCAACAAAAACCCACCACCACTACCACCACCACCACCACCACAATCTACAACACCACCACCACCACCGCCACAACCACCACCACTACTAGCAGCACAACCCACCGCCACCACCACACCACCACACCACCACCACCACCGCCACCACCACCACCACCACGTCCACACACCACCACCACCACCACCACCACCACAAACCACCCACCACTACCACAACTCACCATCACCACCCCGCCACCACAACAAAAACCCACCACCACCACGACCACTACCACAATCTACCACACCACCACCACCACCGCCACAACCACCACCACCAGCACAACCCACCGCCACCGCCACCGCCACAAACCACCACACCGCCACCACCACCGCCACCACCACCACCATCAGCACCACGTCCACAAACCACCGCCACCACCACAACCCACCACCACCACCACCACAAACCACCGCCACCACCACAACCAAACCACCACCGCCACCACAACCCACCATCACCACCACCACCACCACAAACCACCACCACCACCACCAAACCACCACCACCACCACCACCCATCACCTTAACCACCACCACCACAACAAACCACCACACCACCACCACCACAACCACCACCACCGCCACCACCACCACCACAACCCACCACCACCACTGTTGTCCTCGTCAACGCTCCCCGCCGCCGCTGCCCGCCGCCGCAGGCGCTGGCGCCGGCCCAGAAAAGAAAATCGTCGCCCCCGCCGCCGCCGCCAGCCGCCGCCGACGTAAGCGCCGTCCCGAGGAGAGGGGAAGCAGGGGAGGAAGGGAGGGGGGGGGTCCGGTTTCAACCCCACCCCGTCCAAGCGACCACAGAACGCGCTCTTTCGGAGATGCCAACATCCAAACCATGATACACATTAGCAATGCAAAATAAGTATGTCACTTCCGATGGGTTTCGGTGTTTGACCGCTGCGGCCCCAAGAGGGCACCAACTTGGCCCCGAGTTCGCCCCATAATTTTACAATAGAAGCCAAGATCGCTCTGGCAGGACCGAAGACCTTCTCAGACATTACCATGATAGTTCAAACGACGGCTCGGTAGAACCATTGCTCCCGAAGATGGCTCCGAGACCCGAGACCCCAGCTGGGCCCCAGGCTCCGAAGAGGCCCCAAAGAAAAACCAAAGAAGCCTCCAAGGTTTCGAAGGTGGAGGGGAAGCAGGAGGATGAGACGAGGAAAAGGAAACGAACATGAAAATCACGAGACTGCGGTCAATGAGAGGGTGTTGAAGCACCGTGCCAACTCAAACATGACGCCGATCCGCACCAAATCCGAAATTCAACCTCATCTCCGTTGCGCTGCTGCGATGGCACAGTCCTGGGTGCTCGATCTCGTTTTTTGTCGGATGCACGAATAAACGCCGGGGTCATCAAACACGGCACCGGAACGAAACACGGGCCCCGGGGAAGAGGTCGGGACGTCCGGGGCCGCGGATTGCAAAGATCACATCGGCGGATGTCTGGGGGGGTGTGACTTTGGACGCCCGATGTTAGTACGGAGAAAATGGATACAATGCCCAACAACAAACATTGTTCAAAACCGACAGCAGCCGCTGTTGGGCAGGCGGCTTTTTGTCTTCCATGGACAGCGTCCGCGGCGGCTCGGACAGAGAGTCCAGCTCGAAATGAAGAGGAACTGCTGTTAGGCACTGTACCCATTCTTTCCGTATAAGTGCCCATTTCGTTCGTGCCGAGTGACTGGTTCGAATTCGAAACATCGGCCATGCACCGCCCTCTCGTCGCCAATCCCGGCCTGCGCTCTCCCCACCCAGCTTCGGGAGCGCGTGCGGCATCGTCCCACCGGGGGACCTCTTCGGCGATCCCTCGGCGAGGCATACCGTCGGGGACTGCCAGAGGTCGACCTTCTCCTCCTCCGCCTCCTTCTCCTCCTCCTCCTCCTCATCCTCCTCCTCCTCCTCCCTCCTCCTCCCTCCTCCTCCTCCTCCTCCTCCTCCTCCTCCTCCCTCCTCCTCCTCCTCCTCCTCCTCCTCCGCCTCCTCCGCCTTCTCCGCCTCCTGCGCATGCCTGGGGTCGACGCCAGGCGCTCCTCGGAACGCACCGAGGCAGGAGATCCCAGGATCGGATCGATAAGTCGGATCGGAGATCTAAATGAATCGGACCGGCGGAAATCGACAACCGAGTCGGGAGGAGTGGCTAGTGGGCCTCCAGTGAGAAACCAGAACTCAAATCGGAATCCGAAGTCGAATCGAATCAGAATCGGAAGCCATCGAAATCGAATCGAATCGGAAGAATCGAAATGAGCCCTGCCGGGGGGCGGCGCCGGAAGCGACGACCCAAGATGTCCACCTTGACCTTCGAAAGTTGAGGGCTGTTCTCTATCCCTCGAGCTGGGCGGCGCAATGTTTCGATACCGCGGGGCTGGAAGCCTGCCTCCAGAGGGCCCGCATGGCGAAACACTGGCCGCCTTCCTCTTCGCCGAGGCGCTGTATCTCTGGGCCTCTGGCGTGGGGGTCTCGACACCGAGCCGCAATGCGATGGAGACGCTGTCCCGTGGACACGCTCCGCGCGCGCGGGGCACACGCCCCAGACTGCATGCATCCGTGGAGTCGCGGCCGAGGAGCCCGAGCCGCGAGGCGGTGGACATGCCCAGAGCTCCGCTCGCGACCCGGCCATCCGACGCCGTCCTTCTCACGGCGGGGGCCGACAGAGGCCTGGACCACTCCGCCGGAACCAGCTCCTCGCCCCGAAGAGCTGTCCACGGTGCAGGGGCCCGGTGACCCAGAGACGGAGAGGGGCCCCCAGAGACCGGGAGCGGCCGAACACCATCCTGAATGCTGCTCCCGGGACGCGAGGTCAGGGGAGCTGCTTCGTCGGCATGGCAACGGCACGCCCTGATTATCCACTGATCGGTTTTTGCATCCGCGGCCCCAAAGGACCCGACCGCATCCCCGGGGTCGCGTTTCGCCGGGGTCGCTTTTCGTCTCGAGACTGGAAGCAGCCTCCAGAAGGCCGAAATCGAGGAAAACCCAACGATTAACGACAAACATATCGTCGGAGGTCTGGGTTAGCACCGCAGCGGCACTAGCCGCAGGCGGCCGGATATTCCACCTGGTCGCCCACGGCGTAGCTGGCAGACACTTTCCCGGTGCCCGGGGGCGAGCGCGGAACCGGGATCCGCCGAAGGTTCTCCGTCGTCGCCGAGCGCGGGTCTGAGCGGAATTCCCCCCCACACCCTCAGGAGATTCAGCGGCTCAAACAAATCGACGCAGATCTCCGACGATCTCGATTTCAGCTCTCTGGGAGCCGTTTTCGAGCCCCGAGGACATCACAGGACGAAAAACACGCCCGTTGCAAGCAGTCGTGACCTCTGGCGTTGCGGATTCAAGCAACCAGATCGGCGGATGTCAAAGTTCGGCGGCTTGAAAAAGTCTAGGCGGCCGTTTTTTCTTCATTCTGGTCCTCTGCAAGGCCGTTTTCCAAGCCCTGGCGCCGTCAGAAGGCCACTCATGACGAGAAACTGACCCCACAAGAAAAGGTCGAAAGGTCCGGGGGCCGATGTCTGCAACAGAATTGCGCCGCTGGATCTCTTGGCCTTGTGCGCTGACCCCCTCAACAGAATCGTCTCCAGCAAACTGCTGCACGCAGGGGGCATGGTGAATATGAGTTCTGCAGATACTGTCCCTCTCGGCAGATTGCGCAAATGCTCCACAACGATCCAAGAGACCCCCCCAAAGGGCTGCCCCGTTTTTGTTGGGGGGCAGCGCGTTGCTAGTGACAGTGGATCTAAAAATGCCCAGAGACCTGAAGGCGCGATTTTTCGAGACATGGGCCCCCAGAACCTCTCGACCCCTTCCCCATGCAGGGCCAGTGAGCATTTCGAACCCAGCTGCTTTCTGGCGATCACGAGGCCTGGAAACCGACCTCCAGAGGGCCAAAAGGACAAGCAACAAACTCATCTCGATTTTGCCGAGCCTCTCGTCCCCTGAGATCCGACGATGCGAAAAGAACACAATCGCGAACAATCACGACCAGAGCCCCAGACCCCATCTTCCCGCGGCACTTCTCGAGTCAGATCGATCTGTCAGGGCTCCGGGGCCCGAACCCGGGCGAAAGCGCCCCGCGCGAAAGAACTTCAACGCCGCCCCGATCTCGGGGGATGCCTGGGACTGCGGGGGCCAGCGCTGCTGGTGGGCGTCGGGGGGGCAAGTCCGCTGTGGTGGGCGGGCCTGCGTTGTCGCCGAGGTCGAAGGAGATCTTGCCGGAGCCCACGGGCCGGCTCAGCGAGGGGGCCGTTCTCATGGCGCCCGCGACGCTGACCGGAGGCGCACGCAGCTGGTTCGGGGGAAGGCTGTCTGTCTCCCTTTGGCTGCGACGGTCGTGGAGGGGGAACAAGCCCGCGATCCAGGCGCTGCAGTTGACGACTTCCCCCTGCGCGTTCGCCTGCTTTCGGGCCCCCGGGGCCCTCAAAGATCGACCCAGCACGAGAGATGTAGCAGAAAGCTCTGGTCGTGATTGTTCGCTATGCTGCATTCTTTCCACAAGCGTCGGATCTCAGGGAATGAGCGACCGAACGGTGGTGAGCGTGTGGTGAGCGTGTGCGCTTCGCTGGGGAGCCCGCCCGTACCCATTTGGGCATGGCGTGGAGAACGCCGTAGCCCGAGGAAGGGAGATCATGAGCTCAAGCATGTGAGATGTATGCTGGCTCACGTGATGACCAACACTCAGTGCCCCCAGCAGCACGAATCCATCGCAAGTCCAACGGGAGGGGAGCGCACGGGGACTGTACAGGGCACTTCGCAAGGGAGCAGGCGGACACAGCCGCTCTCGGCCGCCTTGCAACGCGGTGCCCTGGACGACGAGGGAGCCCACACACGACCCAGAAGGCTCCCGCGGCCAAAAAACATAGCCAGCCTGGCACTGGGCCCACCAGGATGAATGGGGGCCTAGGCACGGCTTCAAGAGGACGAGGGAGACTGGGGAACCAGAGGAGTAGAGGATTAACAAAAACGCCATAAACATATCATGTTGGAGCTCCCCGCGGATTCGTTAGGATCGGCGCTGGATCCCCTTCCCTGAGCGCGCGGAACTCGCCAGGGGCGGCGCCGGAGGCGCCGCCAGGAGGGGTCCAGCGCCGATCCAAGAAATCCGCGCGGAGCTCCGGAATTCGATACTCATTCCCTAAAAAATGTTTTCACAGCGGGGCTTACACTCTCCTCCAATGAGCAAGGCCTGTCTGTCGGTCTGGCGGCTATGCTGCCGCCGTCGCCGCGCCGTCGCCGCCTCGTCGCTGCGCGTCGACTGGGCCGGTCTGTCGGTCGCCGCGCTTGTGGTCGCCGTCGTCGCCTCGTCGCCGCCCTAAATAAGTCGCACGACCTATATTGCACAACATAGGTTTCTTTTTTTACCTAACAGCGAAGACTGATAGGTTTCTAGCAGCGTCAAAAGAGAGCATCATGACTCCTCAGGGGGGTCGGGGCGGGACCCGGGGCGGCTGCCGTCGAAGCACAAATCGCCTGGGACATCCTCGCAAAATCGCTCTTGGTGCTGCTAGAACTACATTCCCGGCGTACATTTTGGATGCCCGGAGCCATCTGTAGGCCACTTCGTGGTCTTCGAATTCCCAGAACTCCATTCCCGGGCCACATTTTGGATGCCCGGAGCCAACTGTAAGCCACTTCGTGGTCTTCGAGTTCCCAGAACTGCATTCCCGGGCCACATTTTGGATGCCCGGAGCCAATTGTAGGCCACTTCGTGGTCTTCGAGTTCCCAGAACTCCACTCCCGGGCCACATTTTGGATGCCCGGAGCCAACTGTAGGCCACTTCGTGCTCTTGGACTTCCCAGAACTCCATTCCTGGGCATGACTTTGAATGCCCGGAGCAAACTGTAGGCCACTTCGTGTTCTTCGAGTTCCCAGAATTCCACTCCCTGGCCACATTTTGAATGCTGAGGCAGGCTGATGCTGAGGCTGAGGCAGGCTGAGGCAGGCTGAGGCTGAGGCCGAAGCTGAAGGCAGACTCAGGCTGAGGCTGATGCAGGCTGAGGCTGAGGCTGAAGCAGGCTGAGGATGATGCAGGCTGAGGCTGAGGCAGGCTGAGGCTGAGGCTGAGGCTGATGCAGGCTGAGGCTGAGGCAGGCTGAGGCTGAGGCCGAGGCTGAAGGCAGACTGAGGCTGAGGCTGAAGCAGGCCGAGGCTGAGGCTGAGGCTGAGGCAGGCTGAGGCTGAGGCTGAGGCAGGCTGATGCGAGGCAGGCTGAGGCTGAGGCTGATGCAGGCTGAGGCTGAGGCAGGCCGAGGCCGAGGCCGAGGCTGAAGGCAGACTGAGGCTGAGGCTGAAGCAGGCTGAGGCTGAGGCTGAGGCAGGCTGAGGCTGAGGCTGAGGCTGAGGCAGGCTGAGGCTGAGGGCTGAGGCTGAGGCTGATGCAGGCTGAGGCAGAGGCAGGCTGAGCTGAAGCCGAGGCTGAAGGCAGATTGAGGCTGAGGCTGAAGCAGGCTGAGGCTGAGGCAGAGGCAGGCTGAGGCTGAGGCTGAGGCAGGCTGATGAGGCTGAGGCTGAGGCTGAGGCTGATGCAGGCCGAGGCTGAGGCAGCCTGAGGCTGAGGCCGAGGCTGAAGGCAGACTGAGGCTGAGGCTGAAGCAGGCTGAGGCTGAGGCTGAGGCAGGCTGAGGCTGAGGCTGAGGCAGGCTGGCTGCTGGCTGAGGCTGAGGCTGATGAGGCTGAGGCTGAGGCTGAGGCCGAGGCTGAAGGCTGAGGCTGAGCTGAAGCAGGCTGAGGCTGAGGCTGAGGCAGGCGCTGAGGCAGGCTGAGGCTGAGGCTGGCTGCAGGCTGAGGCTGAGGCTGAGGCCGAGGCTGAAGGCCTGAGGCTGAAGGCTGAAGGCTGAGGCTGAGGCTGAAGCAGGCTGATGCTGAGGCAGGCTGAGGCTGGCTGAGGCTGGCTGAGGCTGAGGCAGGCTCAGGCTGAGGCAGGCTGAGGCTGAGGCCGAGGCTGCAGGCAGACTGAGGCTGAGGCTGAGCAGGCTGAGGCTGAGGCTGAGGCAGGCTGAAGCTGAGGCTGAGGCTGATGCTGAGGCAGGCTGAGGCTGAGGCTGAGGCTAATGCAGGCCACTGCGACTGTCATCGCGAATGCGACTACGACTGCGAGAACAGCAGAACTCTACAACTGGATTCTCATCTGAATCTTAAGGGGGATGCTTCCAGATATGCTCCTGCACATCGCTGTTAGGTTGCTTTGCCAGGATAATCAACAAAAAGACCCCCCCGGATTAGCACACCCCTCTTTCGTATTGCAATTAACAAATGACTATGTCTGCACTCGTACCATCCCAACCGAGTCGGTATCGGCCCCTGCTCGCCTTCTTTTGCAAACAACACTATGCGCACGCACTCGCTTGTCAAAAATCAGAAACTCCCAAGACTCATCTGCAACATAATGTGACGGAGTATACACGCGCGCGTCGTCGCGCGCGCATGCCGAAATCATTCAAAACCATCGGTGTTTTAAGGGTTGCAAAATCGAATGCCCCAAAAACATGTTGAGCACATGGTTTCGCAACACGGATTTTCAAAAAATTGTGCGCGCGCTGTTGCGATTTTTTCCGGTCACCGTCGTTTTTCCTCAGAAACTATATAACAGTGCTATCGAACCGGCTTCGCGCGCGCATGTCGAAATCGTTCGAACGCTCTTGCGAGCGTGGCTTCGCAATAATAGTAATAATAAAAAACCGTTGGCAACAGAAAAGGCCGAAGTGCGCGCGCGAGCGTTGTCGCGCGCGCGCGTGCCAAATCCGTCAACCAATGGTTGCGTAGCGATCTCTTTACCGAGTGTCCAACACCATACAAAAACACACACGGTTTCGCAACAGCTGTTTACAAAAAAAAAAAAAAAAAAAAAAAAAAAACGCGCGTCGCGCTCCTGCGAATCCTTTGAGAAACCGTGGAAGTCTGCCAGGCGGACGGGACTCTCCCGCTCAAGTCGCCGACTCGCAGTGAAGTGCCCGCGGGGATGCGCCCAACGGTCAGCACCAGCGCGGCCGCGTCGGTCGCGCCAAACTAGCTGGCCGCTGCGCGCACGCGCTTGGGTTGGCGCGGCCGCAGAGATGCACCAGCCAACGCCAAGCCTGCATCACAATCGCCACCGCGTGGGTTTTTCCAACCAAGTTGCGGGTGGGTGGGTGGGTGGGATGTTTGCAAGAACACGGGATGTGACAACTCGCTTGCTACAATCAATTGCACAGAACAGATTCTCGTCGCGGACGAAATATTGGGATTTATACCCCCAGACCTAACGGCTCACATTTGCGTGTTGCAAGTGGCATCTATCTGATTCTGCACCACCGCCCATCCGAAATCCGCCGACCCTGTCGGCGTGTGGAAGAGGCTGTTCCGTTTGACTCGTCCTCGTCGTCGTCGTGGTCGTTGTTGTCGTCGTCGTCGCTGTCGCCGTCGCCGGTCCCCTCCCTTTCCCTGAGCCTGGCGCCGCTGCCTCCACTCTGACTCGTAGAGCTTCCCGAAGAGAGCGAAGCGGCGAAGTTTAAGAGTAATTCGGGCGCGCTGGCGGGCTAGCTGGCTCGAAAATCGGCATAATTTCGGTCGGTTGAAAATCAGTTTCCCGAAATTCAACAATTCGTTAGAACTCTAATAGTTTTCCCTCCGTACTTGATATTACTCCCGCTCGCCATCTTGATATCAGGTCGATCGGGTGGATACTACTAGCAAAAAGCACTTAGGCGGGATCGGCTGTTGACTGTCATCTTGGCAGGTGCTGTCGGTTTTCTTAACTGAACTCGAGCTGTAGATGAGGTACAGTGCTGTTCGGCACAGCAATCGGAAGAAAATCATCAGGAACGCTAGACTAAAGTATCTAGATGCCTGAGGTCGGTCTGCTACCAGAGCTGGGACCAAAAAGCTAGCTGTACTCTGCTGGTCTGCTAAGAGATGGTGCTAGGTTTCTCCATTACACTCGAGCTGTAGGCTGGCTACGGAACTGGGAAGCACACCACAAGAAATCACCAGGAACACTCGCCGACAATATCGAAACAACCACAGATGCGACTAAAAAACGATTCGCACTCTAAATATGTTTCGACACATGATGTGCGTTTCCTCAATTCAATTATGACTCTAGGCCAGCTACGGAGCTCAGACGCACGCCGATCGACAAGAAATGCTGAGAAGCACCAGTCTAAAGTATCCAGACGCCTGAGATCGGTCTGCTACCAGACCTGCGACCAAATAATTATTTGCACCCTTTCATTTTTATGAGAGGCGGTGCTGGCCTTCTGTATTTAATTCGAATTGTAGGCAAGCTAGGGAGCTGGGAAGCACACCGTTCAACGACAAATCACCCGACACAGTCGCCTATAGTACCGAGACGTCTGAGATTGGTTTGCTATCAGGGTTACAACTGGAAAGCGAGTCGCACTCTGCAATTGTTTGTGAGAGATGCTGTTTGTTGTATGTACTGAATTCGACCTGTAGGGTAGCTACGGAGCTCAGATATACACGAACTGATGAGAAGCGCTAGTCTACAGCATTCAGACGGCTGAGATCGGTCTGCTACCAGACCTTCGACTAACAAACAATTTGCGCTCTTCCAATTTTAGATAGGCGGTGTTGGTTTTCTCTACTTATTCGAGCTCTTGGCAAGCTACGGAACTGGGAAGCACACAATTCGAATGGAAATGGTCACGAGCCCTAGTCTGCAGTATCGAGACGTCTGAGATCAGTCTGCTACCAGAGCTGCGACCGACAAACTATTTGTGCTGTGCAAGCAGCCACCAAGCTCACATGCTCGCGCTCGCATGCCATTCATATATATATATATATATATATATGGCAAGGAAGCTCTACGAGTTCCCGGCGGTAACCAAGGTTGACCGTTTACCGCCGGCTTCCAGTCACGGGGCCCTCCTGACCGAGCGCTCCAGCCACAGCGAAATTGAGCAGCGCTGTAGTTGAGTCGAAGGGAAGCCCCTTCCCTTTTATCCCTTCCCCGCTGGGGGGGGGGATTCCCGAGGGGGTCCCGGGGGAGGTCCAGGTGGGGGTCCCAGGTCAGATACGACTCCCCTCCGGGCGGTTCGGGAGCCCAGACGATCCCCAAGACGTAGCAAAAGTGCCCCGAGAGGCCCCCAAGAATGTCTTCGACGGCCCCGAATCGCCGAAGTATCGGTCTCAGTCGCGATAGCCTCCAGACAGCTTCGGAAGTTCCCAATCCAAGGGCACTCCCAAGAGGGCCCCAAGAAGCCAAAATCATGGATTTCCTTTAGGTTTTGACAGATTTTTGCATTCTCGCCTGGTCAGCTTCCAGACGCTCCAAGACAGGCCAAGAGGCCCCCAAGACCGCCCCAATATCGCCCAAGACGCCTCCAAGATAGCCCAAGAGGTCCCCAAGACGGCTCCAAGAGAGAGCCCAGACTGGAGACTGGACCGGAAATTTCGAACCATCGGCCTCACAAGCTCCCGGGAGGCCCCCATAGGCCCCTAAGAAGCTCCCCACGAAGCCCCAAGAGGCTCCCAAGAGACCCCCAGGAAGCTCCAAGAGGCCCCCACGAGGCTCCCAAGCTGCCTCAAACAGCCTCCCAAGAGGCCCCAGAACTACCCCCAAGAGGCCCCCCCGAGAACCCCTTGTATCCCTTCACCGCCGGCGGTGGAAGGGGGGCGGCGTCCCGGGGGGGACTGTTACTTTTTCCCATCCTCCCTCTGCTCTTCGCTCCTCCTCCTGCTCCTGCTTTTCATCCTCCACCTCCTTCTCCTCCACCTCCTTCTCCTCCTCCTCCTTCGTGCGGGGGGGGGGGGACCGGAGGTAAATTCCGGAAACAAGTCCCAGGGATGCTCCAGGAGGGGGCCAGGGAAAACCCCGAAAGTTCTGTCATGAGTTTGATTGTTTCCTGCCTCCTCCTGCACCTCCACCGTTGCTCCCCCTCCTCGTGCCCCTCCTGTGCCTGCTCCTCTTCCTGCTCCTCATGCTCCTCCTCCTCCGCCTCATCATCATCATCATTATCCCCCGCCTGCTCACTCAACTGTCTCCTCCACCCTTCCTCCCTCTCCACCTCCTCCCCCTCCTCCACACCCCCCCGCGTTTCCCTACTCGTGGCCTCCAGGATCGGCGGCACAGGCCGTAAGGCCTTCGCAATATGAATCCATACCAGCCCAGCCAGGCCGGTATCGGCTCCCCCCTTTTTCATCCTCTGAAAGATATGCGAGCGCATCCGAATATCAAACATTGCAAGTTTTCGAACATCCACTGCGGGGAAAACGATGTGCACACGCGCGCGTCGTCGCGCGCGCATGCCGGAATTCTTCAAAAACTTGCGACGCCCTAAGGAGTTCAAGCTCGGGTGCCGCACAAATGCGTAAACACACATGGTTTTGCAACACGGATGTTCTAAAAAACTTTGCGCTCGCGCTCTGGCCGGACCATAACAACCATAGGTTTTTCAACATGCGCATAGCAATGCTTCCAAATAGCCTCTCGCGCGCGCGTGCAAGAATCGTTCGAACGCCATTGCGTACGCGGTGTCGCAAAACGCCCTTGCAAAAAATGGCACGAAGTGCACGCGCGCGCGTCGTCGCGCGCGCATGCCGAACTTTTTCAAAGACTTTCGGCTTCATGCAGGTTTCAAAATCGAGAGCCCCGGATACATCTACATACGTACGTATGAAAACAAATGGCTTCGCACCATCACCTGTCACAGAAATCTGCCCTCCCGCTCTTGCGAATTTTCTAGAAGACCATCGTTTTCACAATTTTCATTAAATTCTGTCACGCGGGCTTCTCGCGCCGCATGTCGACATCGTGCGAACGCCCTTGCGCGCGCGCTTGGCACAATCCGCGTCACATAAAACCATGCGGGCCACTCTCTTGCGCCAGCCGCGCACGCATGACGAACTCGTTCCAACATCTTCATCACCGACGCGAGGACGGCATCATCGCCGTCGGCGTGATCAACATCGGCGCCCGCACTGGCCGTGCCGTCGGTATTGTCATCATCGACACCAGCGTGGCTACTATCTTCATCGTGTCTACCTTTGTCGACGTTGCCACGATCCGCACCAACCCAAGTGGCCGACGCGCAGTGAAGTGCCCGCTGGGAAGTGCCCACGGGTCAGCGTCAACGCGACCGCGTCGGTCGCGCCAAACTAGCTGGCCGCTACGCGCGCGAGCATGCGCGGGTTAGCGCGGCAGCTGAGATGCCCCAGCCAACACCAAGCACTCATTGCATTCGACGCCGCGTGCATGTTGCAAAACTAGTCGCGGGCTTGTGAGCGGGATGATTGTTCGAGCGGTGGAGTTGACAACTGTTCCACAAGAGAATTGCACAACATCGATTGCACCGCATAGATTGCGCACCACATAGATCGCACAAAAGCGTAGACTGCCCCACATCGGTTGTATCATATTGACGGCACCACGGGTTTCGCATCACATAGATTGGGCAACACAGATTGCACACCATATCTTGCACAAGAGTGCACCGACACGATTGCTGCACGTATAATCAGGCAGAATCTGAGCTGTACCTCGTAGACCGAGCCACTGATATATACAGAATTATGTGTATATGTATATGTGAATTCGCGTGTATACATATATACATCGAAAAAAAAATTAGAAAGAGAGACAGAGAGAGAGAGAGAGAGAGAGAGAGAGACAACAAAATGACAGAGGGCGACATACATGGCGCATTATAGAGTGCACAACCTATTTTGAACAACGCAAGTTGGTTCACATTGGTTGCACAACATGTACGTCACCACATATACAGCACCACATGGGATGCACAACATATATTTCACAACCTGTGTTGCACAAAATGTGTTGAACCACCTGGGTTGCTTGCCATACATTGCACCACAGAGATCGCACCACATAAAGGGCATGAGATGGGTTGCGCGACGTATATACCTATACGACCACCCTTCGGGTGATAAGGAGGCTGTGTGGGGGGGGCGGAGAGGAGGGGGAACCAACATCTTACTCAATCGATCTCACTATCGATCTCACTCAGCGGGACACCACGGGACACCTCGGGACACATGTCGATCCCACCATCAATCTCACTACCGATCTCACTCAACGGGACACTACGGGACACCACGGGCCACCACGGGACAGCGCGGGACACCACGGGACACCACATCCATCTCACGATCGGTATCACTATCGATCTCACTATCGATCTCACTCAGCGGAACACAATAGGACACCACGGGACATCACGGGGCACCTCGGGACACCACATCGATCTCACTATCGATCTCACTATCGATCTCACTATCGATCTCACTTGCAATCTCACTCAACGGGACACCATGGGACACCTCGGGACACCTTGGGTACCACATCGAGCCCACCTCGGGACACCTCGGGTACCACATCGAACCCACTTTCGGTCTCACTTGCGGTCTCACTATCGATCTCACTTAACGGGACACAATAGGAAACCAAGGGAAACCACGGGACACCTCGGGACACCACATCGATCTCACTATCGATCTTTCAATATCGATCTCAATGCCGATCTCACTCAACGGGACACCAGGGGACACCTGTCGATCTCATTATCGATCTCACATTTTGGGACACCACGGGGCACCACATCGATCTCAGTATCGATCTCACTATCGATCTCACTCAACTGGACACCACGGGACACCACGGGACACCACGGGACAGCTGTCGATCTCAATATCGATCTCACTGTCGATCTCACTTTTTTGAGCACCACGGGACACCACGGGACACCTCGGGTCACCACATCGATCCCAGTATCGATCTCAGTATCGATCTCAGTATCGATCTCACTCAACGGGACACCACGGGACACCACGGGACACCGCGGGACACCGCGAGCCACCGCAGGACAGACGGACGGACGGGCCGGCGGGGGATCATCATTTGTCTTGACTTCGCCCTGGTAACGGCGGACACCACGGGACACCACGGGACACCGCGGGACACCGCGAGCCACCGACGGACGGGCGGGAGGGAGGGGAGAATCATTTGTCTTGACTTCGCACTAGCAACGGCGGACACCACGGGACACCACGGGACACCTTGGGACACCGCGAGCCACCGCCGGACGGGCGGGAGGAAGGGGGAGAATCATTTGTCTTGACTTCGCCCTAGCAACGGCGGGTTCATTTCTCTCGCGCGCCCACGCAGCATCGCCTCACCCGCACGCACGTCACGAACGAAACGAAACGATTTACCGGTTGGGGGCCTCCGTTCCACTGCGATATCACCCCCAACCTTCGATATATATATATATATATATATATATATATATATATATATATTGCACAAGTTAGATTACTCAACCTAGATTGCACCACGTGGGTGGTTCATCGCAGATTGCACAACATAGGTTGCCCCTCATCGATCACACCACTTTGACTGCAGAGGACAGGTTGCGCAACATATACTGCACAACGTAGATTGCACAACATTGGGTGCACCACATAGATGGGGTCGTCATAGATTGCATTACATATTGCTGGCCACACACTGTTCGGTGTCCACGCTGGCTAATGTGGCATTTTTTGCTTTCGAAGGGGGGCAGGACAGGCGAGAGCACATCGAACAGAACGATTCTCGCCAGCCATGCGGGCGACGGCGGCGCCGCGTGCCCTCCTGGCTCGCTTCTGGACAGGGGGCGCAGCGGTACCGATGCGGAGCAGTCGGACACGAAGGTGCGCGGCACCGTTTGCCAGACTCATGTGGCGACATCCGAATCCTGCCACGACAGCCCAAGCCGCGATGCGCGAAGCGCGGCGTACATCTTCGCGCCCCCCTCGAGGGACCTCAGATGGGGCTCAGGGCACCACGGCCCGAGGGGGGCTGTGCGCGCACGAGGTGGGGGGAGGGGCGCCAGGGGGCGCATCGGCACCAAGAGGAGGGAGGGCCAGGCGAAGAAGGCGGAGCCTGCCAAGACCCTCGTGCAGGCCTTCCCCGCGAAGGCCCTCCAGGACGGGTTCTGAGGGCCCCCCGGTCGGCGGCGAGCCCCGGCCTCTTCCACGGGTCGCCACTTTCGCGGGGGGCCACCACCATGAGGAAGACGTCACCGCCCAGGCCACGAAGCCTCCCCCCGGGCCTCTAAAACGACGCGAAGATCGGGACAAAATCGGATCGGGATAACTCGAAATCTCTGAGAAGCGGCGGGTTTGGAGGATGTATTGGGCGCCGCGGCCGCTCCAGAGCGTTCCGGAACGCTCTGCGAGCGCTCCGGAACGCTCTGGAGCGATTTATCCCGATCCTAGCCCTGCTTTAGCCTCGCCTCCCTCCTCGCCGCCCCCGAGAGATTGCGGCGCGCCCGCGCTGGTTGGCGCGCGGGCCGGGCCCCGGGCCGCCTCCGAGCGGGGGCTCGACCCCCTCCTCTCGGCTCTCGGGCCCTGGGCGGAGTCGGGGCGCCCCAGCTCTTGCCAGGATCGGGCCTGCTGGACGACAGGCGACTGTGAGGGTGGCGAGCGTGGGAGTCTGTCCATGGAAAGATATATGAGACAGCTTCTCCCTGCTGTTCCAGGTCATGTGCGTGCGCTTGCGACTTGCCCTCAGGGGTCTGGGGCACACCTAAGCCTATGTTCACACCGACACGCACACACACTGGTGTCCAACGGGGGAGCATGCGCATGCACATGTGTAATACATATATGCATACATACAAACAAACATACATCCATACAGACATACATACACACATACCCTCTGGGAGTGTACATACACACGTACATACATACATGCATGCATGCATGCGTACATACATATGAGGGAAGATAGAGTCGATCAATCAATGTACAAGTAATGGCCCTTATCTCTACACGATCAAGAACTCGCCCACAAGAGTTAATAGAGAGACACAAAGAGATAGAGAGAGAGAGAGAAACAAAACATATAGATACATATATATATATATATATATATAATAAAGAAAAAGAAAACATGGGAGGACTAACAAGGCAGAGGGCGGGCGATAGATGGCGAGAGAGAGAGAGAGGCAGAGAGGGAGGCAGGGAGAGACATAGCGACACGAAGACGGAGAGAGAGGGACAAAGAGAGAGAGAGAGAGGGAGCACACAATCAACACAAACGCCCTCCGTGGGCGATCATAGGGACAGGGGTGACAATTTGAGAGGAACTCTGCGAGCAGGAAGGCATGCCCATATTTCTCTCCTCCCGAGCTCAGGCACAACAGGCGGCACACATATCATAACAACACAACAGCTGGCAGGACACGAGCTTACGTCATGTCGCTCTTCAACTGGTATGACGGGCCGCCCGATATTGGGCTGCCTGCGTCTCTTGCTCTAGCCCGCCGCATCAGAGCTGCGGCCCACAGCTGTGGGTCCTCCAGCCATGAGGGGAAACCGCATTAGCAGCGTGGCAGGTCCCCTCTTAGTACGATTGCATCTGCTACTCCCACTACTGCGACCACCACTGCGTCCCTGATGCCACCGCTGCGTCAGAGGCTTGCCCCGATGCGAGCTACACGCATGAACCTTACAATGCCTCGCTTCCTCCCGGGCCAGTGAACCACAGAGACTCAATTGAACATTGCAATGCACCCAGTGGATGAGGGCACAAGGTATACAAGTCCAATGCGCAGCGCAGCTGCGTAATCCTACCCATGACCCGTGACCTTTCCAATTGCAAACAGCTTGCGCTCGCGCCCTTCTGTGCAAACTCACACCGCACGCGATGGGCGTCGCCTGGTTTGTGGCGCATCCCCGTGGCCAAAAATAAAACATCTCTGCAGGGGCTCCTAGGGCGGTGCTGGGGGCGCTCTACAAAACCATCCCTGTTCCTGTCAAAGCTTCTCCTGGGGAGTGCACCTCGAACTACACACACAAGCTTAATGTGGCGTGAGGGGAACGGGTCCTGGATACTTTATCCTGAAGCGCTTGTCGGCCGCCCCGGCGGAAACGGCGAAAAACCTCCAGGACCTTGTTCTAATTATTTATCAGGATGCGCTAGCGGTTGTTACCGTGGGCTGGCGGGGAGAAGGTGGGACCCAGAAGCAGTGACGCTTGGGCGGGTGGGGCAAGTCGTGGCGGGAGTGCGCTGCGATCGTCATGGTACGCGATCGCGAGCATCAGCTTGCCCCCCCGCGTACGATCATTGCCGCCACCCTGGGGGGGTGAGGGTGGGGAACCCACGAAAAATGTACGCGCCAAACCACGCACATGAATACGGCCCCCCAGTCCGCGAGACCAGCCTCGTCAGAAGAACGCTCGCGCGATGCGCACGTTCGAAACAAGCGTGGACTCTTGTGCGTCTGCGTCCCTCTTCCGCTCCTGAGAGGTGGCATCCGGCTCTGGTAGCGACCGTTACGCCAGAGGACCAAAAGCAACAAGCTCCAGGGGCCCCTTCCCCTCGGCGCCCCTTCTAGTGCCCGAGGGGCGACTCGGCGCGCCCCCCCCCCCCTCGCCCGCAGAAGACCAGCCCGCGCGATACCGAGGCAGCAGCGGTGGGGGAGCAGGGGGATGAGGAGCAGGGGGGGGACAAGGGGGGAAGAGGGCGGAGGGGGAGGGGAGTGAGGGTCAGAAGGAGGAGGAGGAGGAGGAGGAGGACGGGACGACCTTGCGGCAGAACGTCAGCTTCAGGCAGCAGCTAGCGCCTGGATGCCTCCTCCTTGGCCTGGATGCGGGCTGCGAACGCTCGCAAGCGGTCGGAGTCGACCAAGCGAGACGACCCCGCAGCGAGAGGGCCAGGAGGGGCAAGAAGCACCGACTTCGACGGCGCTCTAGCAGACGCCAGCGAGTCATCACCCTCAGTGTTCTTTCTGTAATGAGGGTGGAGGCCAGCCTGCAGTCGTGTGAGCACCTGTTCACCAGCAGTGCTCAGCTTCTTGACGCAGGTCTGACCTAGCAAGTGACATCGCCTGCTGGTGTAAGCACCGCGGGCAAAACAGAAAAACAGCGGCCTCTGGGTCTTGTGCAGGATGGCAAAACCCAGCTTATGTTGCCGCTCGGTCTCAGCACCCTGGAGGCGTCTCAGTGCTGTGGACAAACCTCCGCGACCATTCATCGGGCGGGACTCGCCCTCAAACGAAATCCTGAAACATCTATTGCACCTGAAAGCAGGTCGATCGCCACTGAGCTCGTCCCACTTATGCCAGTCAGGCGGGTGAGGGACTCTAGGCAACCTCTTCTCTTTCGGGGGTCTCTCAAAGTGCACCTTAGGAAAAAGAGAGAGCACCTTCCCGAACATTGGCGCGCATGCTCGAAGGGCCTGCACCTGCCTATCTAGCATCTCCAGATCAGCAGATGCAGGCTGAGGATGAAGCGAGAGGGCATACTTAGCCAGGCGGTCAGCATCCTGGTTGGCTAAAGCTATTCGCTTCTGGTCTGGGGGAAGGGCCTGTATAATAGCATCCGACCTATGGGCGGGCGTATGCTGGGCCTCCCCCAGGGCATCAAAACCAGGTGACTGCTGCGCGGCACGTCGAAAGCCAGCAAACATTTCACGCGGGCAAAGCTGCGCCTCGTCCGAGAGGTTATGCAACCGCACGGCCCCTTTGCAATCACTGAAAGGGGAAGTCATGCCCGAACTAAACGCACAAGCAGTGGCCAGGCCCAAATGTTCAGCCGCCTGGGGCGTCTGGTGCAACACTGGCCACACGGTGGCCATGAAGCGGGTCCGAACCTGGTAAACGTCCCCTGGTTCCAAATAGACTCCCGCGAAAGAAGCACGGTTGAGCTCAAGAATCGAATACTGGGTAGCCGAGCCGTCGACCACTAGGTTGCAGCTCTCACTCCGTTCAACAAACTCATCGGGAGACAATGGCTGCCCATTCGCATCCTGGAGGAGGGGGTCCGAGGCCACCGAGCGGGAAGGCAGAGGCGCGTCTCGCCTTAGGCGGAAGCCGGCGGAAGCACCTACCACGCAAGGTCGACACTAGGCAAGAGATAGGGGCCCAGGGACACACGAAGAAATAGACACTGACCCTCGGATGCCCCATATGTTCTTACACGCTCTGGGTTTTCGTCTTCCCCCCCACTTCGCATACGGCAGGTTCGTGTCGTGCCGACCCCAGCGTTGGTTTTTGACACCGCAGGGATCATTCAACCTTGAACGATCGGCCGCTGCCGCAACGTCCGATCGTTCAACATCGATCGATTCTGGGCCGCCGGCGGCGTTCAACCTTGAACGCCCGCGCTGGGGTCGCCGCTGGTCGACACGACGCAAACCTACCGTACGTTCGCATACTTTCTTGGGAATCGGCGACTCGTTGCGTCTGTGTGAAATTCCCCTCCTGACAGGAGGGGCCCCTTGGTGCGCGGCTGGCCGATCCTTGCGTGCGGCGTGACGGTAGCGGCCTGTGTGTCCTTGGGTTGCCCCCCCCCCAGCACCCCCGCGTCCTCCTCCTCCTCCTCCACCTCCTCCTCCACCTCCTTCCAATTCCTCCTTCCTCCTCCTCCTCCTCCTCCTCCTCCTCCTCCTCCTCCTCCTCCTCCTCCTCCTCCTCCTCCTCCTCCTCTTCCCTCCTCCTCCACTCTCCTCCTTCCTCCTCCTCCTCCTCCTCCTCCTCCTCCTCCTCCTCCTCCTCCCCTCCCAATCCTCCCTCCTTCCTCCTCCTCCTCCTCCTCCTTCTCCTGATTCCTCCTTCCTCCTCCTCCTCCTCCTCCTTCTCCTGATTCCTCCTTCCTCCTCCTCCTCCTCCCTCCTCCCCCCCCCACCCTGCTGACGCTGCGCACAAAACGCCGCTCTGGCAAGGAGGTCTCCTGTGAGGTGCCGCCGACGCGAGGTCAGCGGAAGGCAGACGGCGGCGGGTCCGCCGGCGAAGGTAGGAGCATTCTCACACGGGCCCCCGAGAGGCTTCTCCGCAGGCCCCCCCCGCCTTGTTGAAAGACTGCCCCCCCTTTAGTGGGCCCTGGAAACGACAGGGCCGTTTTTGCCGTTTTTTGCCGGCTCCGACGCCGTCTTTTTACCGGTTCCGTCGCCGTTCTTTTAAGGGTTCCCGCTCCGGTTCCAATCCTGGAGCCGTTTTTGTTGCCGTTTCCGGTCGCCGTTGTTTTGCCGTTACCATTTTCAAGGGACACTTTTTCGGAAACGGCGAAAAATCGGGAGCGGTAAAGAAGGGGGTGTCCAAGAGGGGGGGGGGTGCAAATCATGACCGGCGGCATGTGCGCGGCCCAGCGGGGGGGCCAGGGACGTAATGAAATAAGAAGAGGCGCTATGACATCTGGGGAAATATCATGGCCCCCGCCATGATGTCCACCCCCCCTAGTCATCACCCCCCTCTTTTCCGCCGCCGAAAAAAAACGGCCCTGCCGTTTCCGGGGCCCACTAAGTGCCCCCCCTCTCGCGCTACCTCCTTGTGCGCGCCGCCAGGTGGAGACGAGCTCCAACTGGCCATCGCTCGGACGTCCATTCCCTGTGTTTTTGTTCGGTTTCGTGCGTGGCTTTTTCGCCAAATGATCAAGGATGCTCCTCGATGGTCCTCGCCGAGGGAAAACTGCACACGTCCGAGCGATGCCAGGCAGAGGGAGACGAGCTCCGAGCTCCAAGCTTCCAGCTTCGACGCTCGCCCACGGGCATTTCCGGGTGCCCTTCGCCCCGTCTGGGGCCTCCAGGGCGCCTCTTGCCAGCCACGGCTGGGCTCCATGAGTACGGACCCCTGGCCAGGACGACGGCATGCTTAGAGGATCTCCGGCCTCTGGCGAACCAAGTGCCACACCTGCTCGGTAAGCAAAATCGCTGTGAATCCGAGAGGTCTCTGCGCACAACAGCCGTGCTTCGATGGAAGCAGGAGAAAGATCGTAAGCATAACATTCTGGAGGTCCCCGCGGATTGATTGGATCGGCGCTGGATCCCCCAACCCAAGCGCGAGCGCATGAGAAACGGCGCCAGAGGGGCCCAGCGCAGCTTCAAAAAAACCGAACGGCACTCTGAACATTTGCGGTCGAACTTTTGCTCAGCACTTCGCGGCGGCGGCCCCGGGGACACGCTGTGCCTTGCAGGCGGATCGCGTGTCGCTCCGCTCCGCGGGGCGAGAGGCTAAGACAGCTCGGGACGCTGATGCCTGGGGGCAGCGACGTTGATGGCGTGTCGTTCCTGGGCGCGGTGGGCCAGAACCGGCGGAGCGACACGCTAAGCCAAAGTTCCCGACCGTATGAGTTTGCGGCTTCTGAAAAGAAGAAGTAGTATAATAATAATAAGAAGAAGAAGAAGAAGAAGAAGAAAGAGAATAATAATAATAAGACGAATAATAATAATAACAACGAATAATAATATTATGAATAACAATAATAATATTCATAATAGTAATAATAATGCTAATGATAATCATAATACTAATAACAATAGTAGGAATGAGAAAAGGATGCATAAAACGAAGCACGGCATAAACACAAAAACTTTTGGCGCACCGCGCGGATATCTTGCACCTGCGCTGGACCCCTCTCCCTGGCGCGCGGAGCGCGCCAGGGGCTGCGAAGGAGGCGCCGCCGGGGGGGGGCCCGACGCGTATCCAAGAAACCCGCGCGGAGCCCCAACAGTTTATGCTTACGGTCTTTGTTTATTTTTCGACTTCTCCTCCTCCTTCGATTGATGGTCGGCATCGGAGCTTCCAGCTTCCTCTGCGCCGTATCGCGCGGCCCACCGAGAGAACCATGGCCTGGGAGAGCAGCGGCTTTCAGGCTCCGTCGCGCCAGCTCTCGGGCGCCGGCCAAATAGCCAGATCCCGCCTGCGACGCCAGATCCCAACAGGTCCGAGGCCCAGAAAAATCCCACCAGCCCTCTGGGCGTGGGTGGTCCAGGGAGGCTCCTCTTCCAACCCCTTGTTCCCCTTCGGGGAGGGGTTCACCCCTCCTTCTTACCCCACCAGCCTTCTGGGCGTCGGATTTGGATGGGCTGGTGGGGATTTGCGAAGTGTCAAGAGTTGGAGCGGCTGGTGTTGGGCTGTTTTTGGCACCAGGCCCCAGGGGGCCTCAACGGGCCTCGGCGCCGTCAAAAACGACTCAGGAATGAAATCTGGCCACAGGGAACTCGTCCAAACCTCCCTGGAGATACACGCGTCGAATAATTGACGTGTTTGCTTACGGTGCTCCTCGATGGCGAATCCGCACGCTCCTGGGCGGGGTGGGGCTGTCGGGCCGCCGTCGGCGATCAGTGGACGCTTGGGGATCGATGCATTCCCCCCTGGGCCCCCCTAGCGTTGCACCTCATGGTTTTCGGCCCAACCCTCGGGCCCCCGGCGGCCGTTCGCGACGATCCAGCTGCCGGAGGGCGGCCCGAGGCTGGAAAACCGCTGAGAACCCACGAAAACGCCAGAAAACCTCAACACTCAACCCTCGAACCCCAGACCCCTCGAATCCCAGACCCCATGAGCCCATCTCCCCCTGACGCTGCCCCTGACACAGCTCAGCCCCCCCCACACACCCCTGAGCCGCTCCCCCCTCGCCATCGCTTGGACGTCCAGTCCCCGTGCACTTGCCGATTCCGTGCGTATGCCTTCTTGCAAGATGATCCGAACTGCTCCTCGACGGGAGAAACCCAATAGGTACCGATACCGCTGCTCCCCGGACCGCTCCCGGGGTGCGTTTTGACCAGACTGTCGATGCGAATCCAGCGGTGGCGACGAGGGCCTCCCAGGAGGCCCCCAAAGAGGCAGAAAGGCTGCAAAGGGTGTCGGTATCGGCACCTCTTCCTTCTTCGATCCATAGGGCTCTCGCCGAGAAAAAATATATGCCCACGGGCCCTCCCGCGCCGCCCCTGAGACAGCCAAGTGCCACCGCCACGGAGAGAGAGGCTCGGCGGCCTTGGGCATCGACTTGCCCAGCGGCATCTCGCCATCCGCGGGAGGCTGTGCCTCAAAGGCCGCGGGCCTCCAGATGTCCTTGCGAGGTGGCCTCCTCCTCCAACTCCTCCTTTCCTCCTTGTCCTTCTGTCCTCCTCCTCCTTCTCCTCCTCCTCCTCCTGCTCCTGCTCCTCCTCCTCCTCCTCCTCCGCCTCCTCCTCCTCCTCCTCCCTCCTCCCTCCTCCCTCCTCCTGATCCTCGAAGTCCTCCTTATCCTCCTCCTCCTCCTCCTCCTCCTCCTCCTCCTCCTCCTCCTCCTCCTCCTCCTCCTCCTCCTCCTCCTCCCTCTCCACCTCCATTCGTTCTCCTTATTGATAACTTCTCCCTGTCGCACCCCGAGGCCAGTTTTTAAGGCGGCCCGGGCGTTTCGCCTGAGAATTCCTCACCACTTATGACTCTGAAGCTCAAAAAGTGACAACAGCTTCACAGATGGAGGGCGGGCCGTTTTCAACATGTGGCTCTCGCCCTAGCGCCGCGCACATTCGTTTCCAAAAAATTGTGAGAGCTTCACAAATTGAGGGCGGGCCGTTTTCAAAATGTGGCTCTCGCCTTAGCCCCGCGCACATTCGTTGTCAAGATGTGCAAGAGCTTCACGCATTGAGGGCGAGTCGTGTTCTAAATGTGGCTCTCGCCTTAGCGCCGCGCGCATTCCTTCTCAACAGCTGCAAGAGCTTCACGGATTGAGGGCGGGTTGTTTCCAAAATGTGACTCTCGCCTCAGCCCCGCGCACATTCGTTGTCAAGATGTGCAAGAGCTTCACGCATTGAGGGCGAGTCGTTTTCAACATGTGGCTCTCGCCTTAGCCCCGCGCACATTCGTTCTGAACAGTTGCAAGAGCTTCACGGGTTGAGGGCCCGTCGTTTTCAAAATGTGGCTCTCGCCTTAGCGTCGCGCGCATTCCTCTTCAAAATTTGCAAGGGCCTCACGAATTCCCATGATCAACGTACCAGAAATGGTGTTTTGGAAGGACTCATGATTATGCGGGTGTAGAAATTGCTGATTCGTGGTATTGAACTCCCAAGCATGGCGTTATGGCACGTCTCGGGAACGTCAGGACGCAGCAGTCAGGTTGATCCCAAGAACCATGTTTTGGCATGCTTCAGGATCTTCAAACGGTTGTCTTCCAACGAGGCAGTTCCCTCGGTGGAAATGAACCTGTGTAGGGGCATGTGAAGAAGGAAGCTTGGAGGAAGGGTGTATCCCAACATAGTTGATGACTCTTGGGTTTACACTGGTCCTCCTCCTCCTCCTCTTCCCTCTCCACCTCCCTCTCCTCCTCCGCCTCCTCCTCCTCCTCCTCATCATCATCATCATCATCCCCCTCCCCCTCCTCATCCTCCTTCTGCATTCCACCTCGTCCTCGTCCTCGTCCTCCTCCTCCTCGCCCAACCCTTTCCATTACAATTAACTCCTCCCTGTCGCACGCCGATGGCAATCGAAATGGCGGGCCAGGCGCATCGCCTGAGACTTCCGCATCATGTATGGCCCTGACGCTTAAATTACGGCAACAGTTTTACACACGGAAGGCGGGTGGATTTCAACATGTGGCTCTCGCCTCAGCGCCGCGCACATTCTATCTAAACCATGCGAGAGCTTCACTGATTGAGGGCAGGCGGTTTTCAAAATGTGGCCCTCGCATGAACGCTGCGCACATTCTATGTGAACAGTTGCAAGAGCTTCACGCATTGAGGGCGAGTCGTTTTCAACATGTGGCTCTCGCCTTCGCGCCGCGCACATTCGTTGTCAAGATGTGCAAGAGCTTCACGCATTGAGGGCGAGTCGTTTTCAACATGTGGCTCTCGCCTTAGCGCCGCGCACATTCGTTCTGAACAGTTGCAAGAGCTTCACGCATTGAGGGCGAGTCGTTTTCAACATGTGGCTCTCGCCTTAGCGCCGCGCACATTCGTTCTGAACAGTTGCAAGAGCTTCACGGTTGAGGGCCGTCGTTTTCAATATGTGGCTCTCGCCTTAGCGTCGCGCGCATTCCTCTTCAAAATTTGCAAGGGCCTCACGAATTCCCATGATCAACGTACCAGAAATGGTGTTTTGGAAGGACTCATGATTATGCGGGTGTAGAAATTGCTGATTCGTGGTATTGAACTCCCAAGCATGGCGTTATGGCACAGTTCGGGACCGTCAGGACGCAGCAGTCAGGTTGATCCCAAGAACCATTTTTTGGCATGCTTCAGGATCTTCAAACGGTTGTCTTCCAACGAGGCAGTTCCCTCAGTGGAAGTGAATATGTGTAGGGGCATGTGAAGAGGAAGCTTGGATGAAGGGTTAATTCCAACATCGTTGATGACTCTTGGGTTTACACTGGTCCTCCTCCTCCTCCTCCTCCCTCTCCACCTCCCTCTCCTCCTCCTCCTCCTCCTCCTCCTCCTCCTCCTCCTCCTCCTCCTCCTCATCGTCACCATCATCATCATCATCATCAGCATCATCATCATCATCCCCCTCCCCCTCCTCATCCTCCTTCTGCATTCCACCTCGTCCTCGTCCTCGTCCTCCTCCTCCTCGCCCAACCCTTTCCATTACAATTAACTCCTCCCTGTCGCACGCCGATGGCAATCGAAATGGCGGGCCAGGCGTTTCGCCTGAGACTTCCGCATCATGTATGGCCCTGACGCTTAAATTACGGCAACAGTTTTACACACGGAAGGCGGGTGGATTTCAACATGTGGCTCTCGCCTCAGCGCCGCGCACATTCTATCTAAACCATGCGAGAGCTTCACTGATTGAGGGCAGGCGGTTTTCAAAATGTGGCCCTCGCCTGAGCGCTGCGCACATTCTATGTGAACAGTTGCAAGAGCTTCACGCATTGAGGGCGAGTCGTTTTCAAAATGTGGCTCTCGCCTTCGCGCCGCGCACACACGTCCTAAACTTTGCGAGAGCTTGACGGATTGAGGGCGGTTCGTTTTCAACATGTGGCTCTCGCTTGGGCGCCATGCGCAATCGTTTGAAAAATTACAAGAGCTTCACGGGCTCCCATGATCAACGTACCAGAAATGGTGTTGTGGAAGGATTCCGAATCGTGAGGGTGCAGCAGTTGCGTTGATTCGCGGTGCTGATGTCCCAAGAATAGCGTTCTGGCACGAGTCCGGATCGTCAAGGCGCAACAGTCAAGTTGATCCGTGGCGTCGAAGTCGGTAGAATGGTGTTTGGGCATGCTTCAGGGTCGTCAAACGGTTGTCTCCCAACGAGGCAGTTCCCACAGTGGAGATGATACCGTGCAGAGGCCTGTAAAGAGGGGGCTCGGAGGGAGGGGTGGTTACAACATCGTTGACGAGTCTTGGGTTTGCACTGGTCCCCCTCCTCCTCCTCCTCCTCCTCCTCCTCCTCCTGCACCTTCCCTTCCTCTCCCTCCTCATCACTCTCGCACGCTTCTAAGCCTCGCGATCTGCGCTGGGCTGTAACAGCGAACGCCGCGGCTGCAGATCTCTCGACGGCTATCATGGTTCGCCCCAGATGAATCTACGCTGATCCTGAGGCCCCGAAACGGCTCCTTGAGGCCGAAACGTAGGAGAAGCCCAGCGCTTCAGAGGTCTGGGAATACTGCAACTCAGGATGCACGAAGGTGACCGGCGAACATGGAAGAGCACACAGGCCAGCCCTGACAAAAGGAGCAAGCGCGAGCGCCGACCCGTGGCGTGCGGCCGCGGCTCCTGGGCTCATGGCAGCGGCCTACAGCGGATCGCGCAAAACGCCCACGCACAGTGCCTGCTACAGCCGGGACTGGTTACAGGGGGCACCTGGAGAGGACAGGACTCTTCTGGGGGCAGCCCTTGCTGCAGGCATGAAGAGGACGAGGCGTGATAGACAGAACACAAGGACACCCTTGATTCTGCAGCTCCGACCTGCCCACCAGATTTGGATGTAGTCGATGGCAGCCCCGCCAGCCTCCAACGAGACCAGCCTCCAAGCCAGTATGACAAATGTTTAAGGTGAGGGGGTCCTCTCGGGCTCCTTTGTGTCAGCAAGTTGGGCCGTCTTGAGATCAACTACCAGTCTCTTGGGCTCTCGTGTACATACTTGAAGTCCCCTTGAGGCTGCCTTGGGAAATCTTGGCAGGCACTTGAGACATTCAAACTCTTTGAGGCTTCCCACGGCTCCCCAACACTATCGCGGGCCCGTCAGCATGGAAACCCCTTCTGAGGAATCGAGATGGTGTCTCTGGCCCCAGACACTTGGTTCATGATTGAAAAGGAATAGTGCGTACATGTGCATGTATGTGCATGCACATGTAAACGTATACACACACGTATGTGTACGCAGACGTATGTGCCAAAGCCCCATGCAAGCGCAGATAAGAAAAAGGGGGACAGGGGGCTGTCGGCAGCTTGCCTAGCTCGAACGCACCTCTGAATAAGCATGCCGCAGGCGCCAAATGCTTTGTTCTGTGACATAGCGAACCCGCCACAGGCGTCGGCATCCTTAAATGAAGGTGGATGGGTCGCAGATGGTTCGTCGGTAGGTCGGCGGGCGAGTCGAGCGGAAGGTCAGGTCCCGGGTGGATCGCTGGTGGGTTGCGGGGCAGGTCGCGAGTTGATCGGGGGTATCGCGGGTGGGACGCGGGTGGGTCGCGGGTGGGTCGCAGGCTAGGTCGCGGGCCGCGGGTGGGTCGTGGGGTGGGTCGCGGGGCGGGGCCGGCAGCACGAGGATTCACTTGAGACCGCGGAGCCGCACTGTGACCACGCACCCAGGGAGGGTGCAAGACCGACTGGCCCCTCAGTCTCATTTGTAGGCAGATTTACAGGATGCACATGTTGACGCGCACGTGCACACAGTACTCATCATTGCCCAACCACCCCAGAGCGGTCGTGACTGCCTTCGAAGCAACTCGGCAGCATCGGGATCGCCTGCTTATGGTTTTCCAAAAATCCAGGAGGCTTCTTGAAAAGCCCCACGGAGGTCCTAAGACTGCACAGGACCCCGAACGCGGTCTGGAGATAGCCACAGACCGCCCCATGACGGATCTGAGGACATTCCAAGCTTGGTCCAAGAGGATCGTGCCAGACCACGTGGCGTGCGTTTGGAGGCGGCCAGGGGGTCTGAGGTAGAAAAGCTGGGGGAACTCTGTCAAGAGCGGGGGGGATGAGGCCAATTTCGCTCGACCTCGATCCTCAGACCCCTTCTGGGATCTAAACTTGCAAGTTTTGGCGACGAGGGGGGCTCGGTCTCCCCCCCCCTTCCAGCCTGAACCGGTGCTGGGCCACCTCAGCCCCCCAGCCGGCTCCAAACGCACATGGTCGCCCTTACTTTGGACGATCTCGCGGCTGTGGAGCATATCTGATGTTACTCGCGATGGCGCCCATGACCGGCCCGGCCCCCCTCCCCCCCCTGTTGGCGGCGAGCGACGGGGGGGGAGTGAGAAGGAGACGACTTTCTCAGAAGGCGGCGGAACTTCTCAGAAGCCCTTGCGCCTTCTGAAGGGCGTTCTGTATGCCTTCTAGACGAGCGCGCTCCACTACTCGCGAAGTAACTACTCGCAAATGGCCTGGATCCGCCGCGTGGGATCTTGGATACATTTCGTCGAAACAGGCAAATATGTTTCGGACGTTTGCGAGTAGGCACTTTGCGAGTAGTGGAACGCGCTCGGTGATCTTCGGGGAAGACTTTAAAACCTTCTCAGAAGGCCGGGGGACTTCCGAGCCTTCTGAGAAGGCCCGCCACTTCTCACTCCCCCCCCAGGCTCGTCGGCGACCCTGGCCACGTCACGGTTCGCGCCGGCGCCGTCTGAGAAGGAGCCGCCGCCCTCTTAGGCATCCCAAGACGGCGCCAGCGTGAATCGTGACGTGGCTGGCCCCCTACCCCCCCTCCTCTCCCCGACCTGCCCCCCCCCCGGTCACACCGGTACTCTCGTGGGCGGAAAACATACCAGTATCCGCGGCCTCGCGGGCTGGGCCCCTGGGCCGCGACCCTGCGGATACATCGTTCCAATGAGAGTCCCTGGACTTTTGCCACTACGATCACCTGCGGAAGCCGACGGAAGTAGAGCGAGGCGGAAGACGGCGGAAGGCATGCAGAAGACAGCGGAAATAATAGACGTCCGCGGAACTCGACGGAAGTAGAACGAGATGGAAGACTGCAGAAGACTTGCAGAATACAGCGGAAGTAAGCGACGCCCGTTCCGAACCCCCTACCTCCGTAGAAGCCTAGCAATGTAGTCTTCTGGCGTGGGCCGGGCAAGATCCCGCCTAGCCTGCTCCCGTTTAACATTGTATATTAAATTCAGTCCAGTCAAATCCCACCCATCACAAATAAGGGAAACCCGAATCCCAGGTCGTTCACATATCCCGCCCTGTTGGGTTGGGATCGGATCGGCGTACGATGGGGTCCATAAGTTCAAGGACTCCTGCTGCGTTGGGGCCGTCCTGAAGCCATCTTCAGACGATGCGGGGTCATTTCAGGGTCATCGCAGCTGATCTGAGGTCCCAGTGATACCATTCAGGGGCTAGGGCGTCACACGGTCATGGCGC
This sequence comes from Prorocentrum cordatum, assembly GCA_963575745.1. Classification (NCBI taxonomy): domain Eukaryota; class Dinophyceae; order Prorocentrales; family Prorocentraceae; genus Prorocentrum; species Prorocentrum cordatum. Next base: position 42,004 of record CAUYUJ010019389.1, on the reverse strand, counting down.
GCACTTGCGAACACGTCTCTGTGAGACTTCCCAAGGAAACTTCTGTCGGAGCCAAAGATGCGGCGTGTTTTCGAGGATGCCCCGCGCGGAACGTATCCGCGCCACCGCGTATCCGCAAGATCGCGCCCCGGAATCCAGACCGCGAGGGCGTGGATCTGGACACGCTCGCCGCCCGTGGCTCGTGGACGGCCTCGCGGCAGAGGAGGGCGGGTCCTCCTGGGAGGATGAGGAAGTGCCGATGCCGCTGCTCCCTCGGACCTCTCCCGGGGTGCGCTCTGCCCAGGAACTTCGAAGCGAGTCCGGCCGTGGCGGCGAGGGCATCCCAGGAGGCCCAGCGAGGCGAAGACGGGGCAGGGGGAGCGGCGTCGGCACCCTTTTGTCCTCTTCTGGTGGAGGACACTCCCCGTTGGTTCTCCTCCTCCTCCTCCTCTCCTCCTCCTCCTCCTCCTCCTCCTCCTCCTCTTCCTCCTCCTCCTCCTCCTCCTCCTCCTCCTCCTCCTCCTCGTGATCCTCGAAGCTCTCCTCCTTCTCCTCCTCCTCCTGCTCCTCCTCCTCCTCCTCCTCCTCCTCCTCCTCCTCTTCCTCCTCCTCCCCCTCCTCCCACTCTGGGCTGGAGGCTGCCACACCATCCCTGTTGGCTCTTGCGAAATGACAGCGGTGATCAGAGCAGCCGCCGCTCTGATCCACGCCCCATCGGCGCTGCCGCACCGACCACCAGCAGTGGAGGGCGGGGCCCTTCAGAGGGACGACCTCGAGGCCTCGAGGCGTGTGCCCAGGGCCTCGCGCCGAGGCCGGCCTCGAGGCGTGGGGGGGGCGGCCGTGCGTCGAGGGACAACCTCGAGGCCTCGAGGGGCAACTTCGATACATCGAGGCGTGGGGGGGGGGGGGGGGGGGCGGCCGTGCGCCGAGGCGCGTGCCCAGGGCCTCGCGCCGAGGCCGGCCGCACGCGGGGGAGGGGCACGCCTCTGGCCGCGTGCCCAGGGCCTCGGCGCGAGGCCCTGGGCACGCGCCTCGACGCACGGCCGCCCCCCCCCCCCCTCGCCTCGAGCCCCGCGGCAAATCAAGCTCTCCTCCTCCTCCTCCTCCTCCTCTTCTTCTTCTGCTTATGCTTTTGCTTTCTGCTTCTATTATTATTATATTCTTCTTCTTCCTCCTCCTCCTCCTCCTCCTCCGCCTCCTCCTCCCCTCCTCCTCCTTCCCCCTCCTCCGCCTCCTCCTCCTCCTCCTCCTCCTCCTCCTCCTCCTCCTCCTCCTCCTCCTCCTCCCCTCCCCCTCCCTCCTCCTCCTCCTCCTTCTCCTCCTCCTCCTCCCCCTCCTCCTCCTCCGCCTCCTCCCTCCTCCTCCTCCTCCTCTCCTCCTCCTCCTCCTCCTCCTCCTCCTCCTCCTCCTCCTCCTCTCCTCCTCCTCCTCCTCCCTCCTCCTCCTCCTCCTCCCCCTCCCCCTCCCCCTCCTCCTCCTCCTGCTGCTCCTCCTCCTCCTCCTCCTCCGCCTCCTCCTCCTCAGCCTATTCCTATCCTCCTCCTCCTCCTCCTCCCCTCCTCCTCCTCCTCCTCCTCCTCCTCCTCCTCCTCCTCCTCCTCCTCCTCCTCCTCCTCTCACTGTGGCCACAGGTGGGCTGGAGGCTGCTCGCCAGCCGGCGCCTGGAGGGCGGGGGGTCCTTCACCTCCCGCATGGGGCCCGTCTGAAGGGGCGCCGAGGCCATGACCGAGACGCCCGCTACCACGCCCCCGTCGAGGGCGGCGCGGGCGAGGCCGATGATGCGGCTGCCGTCCGGCGCGACGGGGGGCTCGACGGCCTCGGCGGGGCTCGACCGCGAGGGTCGGCGGAGCGGAGGGAGGGGACGATCGCTGGGGGGGGGGCAGGGTTCGGCGGCAACTCGTGGGGCGCCTCCCATGCCATCGTGTCGGCTCTTGCGTAGCGACGCTCGCCGACGCCAAGTCTACGCGAATCGACGCTGAGTCGAACGCTAGCCGACGCTACATCGGCGCTATCTCATCCACTCCCAGACGCCAATCGACGCCAAAGACAAAATTCAGAGGGTAGACCAGGCTCCCATGATCTGCTACCGACGAAAAGGGCCCTGGGGGAAACGGGTCCTGAGGTGTTTCGCCGTCTTCGGGCTCTCGGGGCCCTCCACGGGCCCCGGGACTCTCAGAAAACGGCTCGGGAGGAACGACTCGTCCTGGGGCTGTCGGGGCCCTCCACGGGCCCCGGGACCGTCAGAAAACGGCTCGGGAGGCACGTGAGCGACGAGGAGAAACGGGCCCCCACGCCTACGCCGCGACCCACGCGGGCCGCCAGCGCGGCACGCCGTGTGGGGCAGAGGACGCCCCCGCGCGACCTTACACGCGGGAAGCTCGCCCGCGAAGCGCGGTGGTGCAGTCTGTCCACGCCCTGGCCTCGGAGCCCCAGGGGCCTCGCAGGTCAGTCCGGCCCGACACATGCGGCAGAAATTGGGCGTTGCGTAATGGGGGGGTCATAAATGGGGGGGCGGCGAGTGTGGCCCGAAAAGGTACCCAAACGGTACCTAAACGAGCCCCCTGGGGCTCTGGAGGGGCCCGAAAGGGGCACGAAAGGGGACCTTTTCTGACCCCCCCATTTGTGACCCCCCCATTACGCAACGCCCAAAGAAACACAAGGTCTGGGGCTCCGGTTCTGATGTGTCGCGATGCCGCATCGCCTCTACAGCGTCGGCTCTCAAGGGAGGGCGAGGCATGTGCGAGGGAGGGGGGTGTGAGAGCGGAAGGGGGGTCGAAGCTGAAGGAGCACGAGACTGCACAAGCATAGGCTCTCGGAGGTCCACGCGGACCTCGCTGGGCGGAGCTGGAGGCCCTGCTCCTGGCGGCGCGTGCTGGCGGCCCCTGGCGCTCGTGGCCCCAAAGCAGCCACCGAGAGGTCCACCCGAAGTCCCCCAAATGAGATAACCAGGCCCCAAGACGGCCCGTCCCCAAGCGAGCCCGCAAGACGGTCCCACATGCGCCCAAGCTACGCGCAGGGCAGCCCAAGAAGCCAAGACGGCATAACCACATGTGACGGCCGTCTGGGCGGTGATCGAAGGGTCGCCACGCACAAAGCTGTTCTGGCACGGTGACGGCTCTGCCGCAGGCAACTGGATAGTGGTCCCTCCGGGGCCTCCTTGAAAGGAGGGCGATTACGCAAGGATCTCCAAAGAGAAACCAGTTTGGGGCGTGTGCGGTTCGCCTGGCTCGTCTGGCAACTCCCCGTAAGCGGTGTCAAGGGAAACGATTTGGGGCGCAATTTCAGACAGCCCGTGAACTCCTAAATCAGCATGCGTCGTGCAAGAAGCAGTGCGCAAGGACAGTGCACGGACAGATTGTAGGGCTGGCGGCGCGTTTCCGAGAGCCGCTCCGGGAAAGCGGCCGACATAAAGCACCCTCTGCGCCCCGCTTGATGTAAAGGATTCCGTGCCCACTGTCCCCGAGCACGCGACCTAGGGGGCAGAAGAGCCACGGTCATCATAAGCACCCCTGGAAGCGAAGCCTGAGAAACGCACCCCAATATTGCGTAGTAAGCGTCAAGGATCGTGTAGAAAACGCCCGTGATAGGGGAACAGGGTGGCATTTGTCCTCCCTTGACTGTCACAAGCGGGACCTTCCACTGCGAGCTTCGAGGCTCGAGTCCTCCCTAGAAGCACTTCGAAACAACCTGCGTACCCTCAGTATCACAAACTTTAGGAGCAGCAGGGGACTGGCCTCTCCCATGGACCTGGTCAAGAGGGGAAGCCATCATGAGCGAGGGCCACCGTCTGCCGAGGAGTTCCACACAAGGTGTGGTGGGGCGGCGATGAGGGATGCCGGCAGGCACCGAGGAAGCGTTCGCGTCGTCTGAGCAGCCGGACACGCAGCACCAGTACATGGAGTGTGACACCGGAAGCCCGAACACACGCCTGTACGACATAGAATCCAGCGATGCCTCGTGCTTCTCATGTCCCTCCTGCCTCCCACCTCTTTCTCATCCTGCCACTCCTCCTCCTCCTCCTCCTCCTCATCATCCTCCTCCCTCTTCTCCTCCGTGTTATCGCTTGTCCTTTTCATTATTTTTGAAAATCTGGCGTCGTGCGCATTCCGTTACTCGCCCCCGCGCGAGGCGGGCCGCGGCTCTCACCAAGAGGATGCAACGAACTGCAAGTCACCGTCCTCTATCCTCCTTAACCTGATCCTCCTCCCAGTCCTCCTCCTCCCCCTCCTCCTCCCCCCCCTCCTCCTCCTCCTCCTCCTCCTCCTCCTCCTCCTCCTCCTTGTCTTCCTCCTCCTCCTCCTCCTGCTCCTGCTCCATTCCTTTGTCTTATGAATAACACATCCCTATCGCACCGCGAGGCCAGACGAAAGGTCGGGCTGGGCGTTTCGCCTGATACGTCCTCACGTTTATGACCCTAAAGCTTCAACATGGCGACAGTTTCGCGAATGGATGGCGGGTGGTTTTCAAAATGTGGCTCTCGACTTAGCGCCGCGCACATTCGCTTGAAAACTTTCCAAGGGTTTCACGGATTGAGGGCGAGTCGTTTTCAAACCGTGGTTCTCGCCTTCCCGCCGCGCACATGCGGTTCAAACAGTTGCAGGAGGTTCGCGGATTGAGGACAGGTCGTTTTCAAAATGTGGCCCTCGCCTGAGCGCCGACGGATCGAGGGCGGCTCGCTTTCAAAATGTGGCTCTCGCCATAGCGCCGCGCACACTCGCCTCAAACATCAGAAGAGCTTCACGGACTGTAGGCGGCTCCGCTTGTAATTAGTGGCTCTCACTCCAATGCCGCGCACACCCGCCTTGAGTATCTGCAAGCTTTGCACGGCTTCCCATGGTCAGTGTGCCAGAAAGAACTCCTTGGACGGACTCAGGACTGTGAGGGCGCAACTGTTGCATTGATTCGCGGCGTTGAAGTCCTGGGACTTTTGTCCTCACACGATTCCGGATCGTCAAGACGCAACAGTCATGTTGATTCGTGCTTGGCACGCTTCAGGGTCTTCAAACGGTTGTCTCCCAACAAAGCAGCTCCCTCAGTGGAAATGAACTCCTGCAAGGGCCTATGGAGAGAGAACTTGGAGGGAGGGTTTCTTTCAACAGCGTTGATGAGTCTTGGGTTTACACTGGTCCTCCTCCCCCTTCTCCTCCAATTCCTCCTCCTCCTCCTCCTCCTCCTCCTCCTCCTCCTCCTCCTCCTTCCCCCAACATCTCTGACGCTGCGTTTTTTTCCGCACGGGCCCTCGGAGGTCCTGAGACATTCCTGGGGTCTGGCTTTTCACCCTGACCGTTTTTCAAGGGTTCCCGTGTCCGGTGCAGTTGGACTCGATTGGAGAGGGAACGCGCGAGGACGCAGGACACTTCCGAGGGCCACCTGGCCACAGGAGTGCAGAAGGCACGGGTCTTCTGGGGCAAGACACGAGGTCACCCTGGACTTGGCAGGGTCGACAGACTCATCAACTCTGACCGTGAGAACTCCCGGAGGCCGAAGCTGGCGTGGAGCCCCCCGCCGGCACGCCCCCACGACGCGGAGGGGGTCTGGGCCCTCCCCCTGCTCGCACCCCCCTCGACGAGTTCGCCGTCCTGCTCCGCACGCCTACCCGCCGAGTCGGACGCCGCGGACCTGGCGGCGCGCACAGGCGGGCAGGGGGAGGGGGGAAGGCTTCTTGGAAGGAGGCTGCACCTCAAATGGCGCCGGCCCTACATCCGCAGGGAAGCCCCGCGCCTGCTGAGAAGCGGGGGTACTTCCAAGAAGCCTTCCCCCCCTCCCCCTGCCCTCCGCTGCGCGTGGCTGGTGGAATCATGCAGTCGGAAGGGGGACGAAGCAGACTGGGTTCGGGCCCGCCCAAACATTTCCAGAAGACCACAACAAACGCATCGAGTCTTCAAGTAAGAAGACGCTTGCAGTAATGCGGGATGGCGATTAATAAGAAAAATGGGAGAGAACGATTAAACAAATAGTTTTCTGCTATTTCTGCACAAATTTCTGACGGGAGGAGAACGATTAAAAGAAATAGTTTTCCAGCCCGCTGCCGTTTTTTCCTAATCGTCATCCCGGGCGCCGCCGCGTGAACACGACCTCCGGTCATTTATGAATCGTCATCCTCCATGAGGTAGATTGGGCACGAGATATCCGGCAAGACCTGCTGTCAACGACCGGCGCCTGCAGTCGGACCTGATTGGACATGGCACGCGAGAGGACACACGACCCTTCCGAGGGCCACACTGCCATGGGAATGCAGGAGATACGGTAGAGGGAAACAATTACTGAACACTCCCCCACCCCCCAAACTCAACGTTGGCACGCGCGGGGGAGACTGCGGTCGAAGTGAGTGCATCTCGTCAGACCCACCGCCAACTTTGAACATTGGGGGGAGGGGGAAGCGTTGACGGATGAATGTGGCATGAGTGCTCGCTAATTTGTTCCGAGGCCTGTATGGGTCGCGAGGCACAAGACATAAGGGCACCCTTGATTTGGCAGGGTCGACCTACTGGTAAGTCGGGCGTGTCCCCCTACAGGAGGGTTTTGGACGAAAAACAATATATATATATATATATATATATATATACTGAAAAGATGCCCAAAAGTACTCAAACAATAGTCCCCAGACTATTTTTTTGACCAATTGTTGAATATTCCCCCTGTAGAGTGTCAGGCCCGACTTAGCACAAGGGCACCCTTGATTTAGCAGGGCCGACCTGCCAATCAGGGCCGACCGTACCCTCGTGATTTTCGCCGCCGCCCCGCGCGTGCTCCCTGCGCCGCGCGGGCGCGCGACCTTCTCCAGGGCCTGGAAGTAGTAGATCGGCACTCCGAACGAGGCGTACCTCGCCTGCGCCTCCCCCTGGACGTCCTGGCGCAGAGGACGATCGGGCGCCGCGTAATGGGGGGGTCATACATGGGGGGGTGGCCAGGGTGGTTCGAAAAGGTACCCAAACGGTACCTAAACGAGCCCCCTGGGGCGCTGGAGGGGCCCGAAAGGGGACCTTTTTCTGACCCCCCCATTTGTGACCCCCCCATGAAGCCATGCCCAAGACGACGGCAGAAACGCCTTCCCAGACCTCGGCTAGGGGATCGACTCCAGGTCCGATTCGCCCCAAAACTCATTTTGTCTCGCCGAGTCTGCGGAGAACTGCGATGAACGCTGGTAGATCAACCGAACAATCTTCGGGTTGTTCGTAGAGTCGATGACCAGCGTACGGTCGAATCGATATCAGAAGGAGCCCTAAACAAGGAACGAGGCCCCCTTGTCTCCAGTAGTTAAAACTTCGATGTCCGATCGAAGACCATCGAAGACCTGAGGGAAACCTAAGACAAACCGCAAAAACACAATTGAGGAGCACTGAGCCTCTCCCCAGCGACGAGGGTTCATTCTTCAGCGGCCCGACTGTACGGCAGGTTCTTGCGGCGATGATATCGGCGTTGGTCTCTAACACCCTGTGGGTCGTTCAACCTGGGGCGGCCTCGGTTTCCCGACAGCGCAGATCGCTCGACACCGGCCGGTCTGGCGGCGTTCCAGCTTGAACGCCCGAGCTGGTGTCGCTGCCGCGTCAACACGGCGCGAACCTGCCGTAGTGAAAACAGCAGGACGGAAGAGCTTCGCAGTTTTTCGGTTCCCTGGCCCCTCGCCGGGCCTCGGGGTAGTCGAAAGAAGGACGCGTAACGAAACGTCCACACCCAGGAAGAGGGCCCGGACTTCTGGGGACACCGTACTGAGCACGTAGATGCATCGGATCTCTGGGTGTTTGGGCGACGGCGACAACCCTGGAGGGAATACGGTGAGAGCGATCACCGCGGACTGGAGTACAGCCGGGGCGCTGACCTAAGGAACCCTAAATAAGGAACGAGGCCCCTATTTTCCATAAATGAAACTTCGATTTCCCATCGAAAACACAAGGAAAACCCAAGGCACACTGTGAAGCAATCAAGGAACACGGAGCCCCTCCCCAACGAAAAGGGTTCCTTCTTCAGGGCCCCGACTGTAGTAGGAATCAATCGGGACGCACCCTCGGGAGGTGGTGGGAGCGACTCCGGTGCCCGAAGGGGGGGACGGGCGGGCACAGCAGGAAGGGGCCCGAAAGCCAAGGCGAAGGAGAAGGAGAAGATCGCATGAACATATCAATGCTGGATGGTCTGCTGGCCATCGCCCCTTGCAGGGGCACGTGGCTGCTCGGCTGAAGGCTCGGAAAAACTCAGCGACGCGGCCCAGTCGCGGCCGCTGGCTGCGTGCAGCGCCACACCGAGCAGCCTGGCAGCTCGCCAAGAGCCGGCGCTGCCGCGCTCCTGAGGACCTCGGAGAAGTCTCAGGCATTTTGAGCTCCTCGGCGATGTTGCTGAAGGGGCCCAAGGACACACAAATAGATGCACACAAATAAAAAGATTCCCGATATGTTCCCATACTTTCTGGGTTTTTCGTCTTCCCCCCCACTTCCCATCTTTTCCCATATTTTCTTGGGAATCGAGGATTCATTGTGTCTCTGTGTGTTCTTTTCCCTCCCGATTCTGCTCCTGGGGGTGCACGCGATCCCCGCCCTTGGGCACGTGGCGAGGCGCTGGCGTGCCCCAGCCATGCAGTATCAGCCTCTCGTTGCCCTGGGACGTGTGACAACATACAAGACATTCTCGGCATCGGAACCACGACCCCTCGGAGAATTCACCCGCGCTCTCACGGCCACGACCCCGCGATTCCGCGTGGAATGCAATCGGTCCGCACTCCCGAGGCCACAATCATCGGCAAAATGCATTCGATCGGGGGTGTAAGGGCGACGACCCCTGGTAAAACAGATTTTGAACACAGCGGGGAGCGCTGCCGCAGACGTCTCACTACTTAACAGCCCTCATGATACCAGTTGGGCAATGATGAAGCTTTCTGAACCGCGGTTGGGCCCTTCTGGACTGCCTGTAAATTCTCTCGGTGCCATGTTGGTCGAATTGGGGCCAGTTGGCGTCGTATTGGGGTTATGTTGGAGCACGTCGGGGCCTGTTTTTTTTGTCCTTCCAGTCGCGCGGACGCAGATTAAATTCTTCCTGTAACAGATCGCCCGTCGACGCGCAAAACTCACGCCAATTGGGCAGCAATGCGCAGAGAGGGCGTTAGAACATTTGGCCCAAAGCAAACCATGCCAGCCAGTCAGTCTGCGCAGGTTGCTTGAGCAGAGCAGGCATGGAGGTGGAGATATGGGTGTATGGAACAGTGATGTGTGTATATTACATCAAGTCGTAAACAGACATACATATGACAACCACAACCACCGGAGACAGAGCTGTTTGAGAATGCGTGCAACGCTCGAGCCAGAAGAAAGCGTCACCGGCGTCAATTTAACACGCCCCAATGTATGGCGCCAGGAGCCTCTAGCCCCGAAGCTGCCATCCATGTGATCCGCCACCGTCAAATACCGTCAAATGCACACGCTGAGGCGTGGACACGTTACAACGAGCGCCGCATCGGGCACGCACAGGGGCCGAGCAAGCAAAAACTTTTGAAGACTGGTTCCACCGGCCTGTAAGGTAATTATGTACATCCGCCCGACGCGCACCCGACGCGCCAGCCGTCAGACAGATGGGCAGCCCCGAACGCTGATGCGTCGTGGGTGCTCTGGGTTTTTGCACGCTGCCGTTGTCTCACTGCTCTTTCCGGCAGCAGGCTCCTCAAAGCGCTTCTCCTTTGCCCTCTCCGTTGTTGATCGCCGGCGCCTCGTCCTCCTTCTCTCCGTCGGCCCCGTCCGGCTTCTCGACCAGGCCGAACTTTTGCAAGAGGGCGTGGAGCCCAAAGAATACGCAGGCGAGGGACCAGCTCACGGCCCACCGCCATCCGTTGTTGTAGTCGTGGTCCTCCTTGCCGTAGAAGCCGATCTTCTCGTTGCCCTCCGTGGGAGGTACCTCGTCGTTCGCCATGTTGTGGCTCGCGAAGAAACCGAACAGCGAGAGCCAGATGGCGAGAAACGAGAGGAGCGTGGCATCGAGAAACTTGCGGTCGATGCACAGGCAGAACATCCACGCAAGGACAAAGCTGAAAAGCGTGCCCCCTGCCTGGCCCATCATCTGGACGCCCTCATCGGGCATCGACAGCTTGGCCCAGTTGCAGATGTAGGGGAAGATGGACAGGAGCAGGGCGGGGTAGTGCCTCGATGGCGACTCCTCGAACGCCTGCCGGCCGAGCAGCAGCCCGACGAAGAGAAGGATGGCCCCGTTCGCGCACTCGGGGATCACATTGTACAGCGAGGCGAAGAGCCCCGAGAGGAGGAGAGCGAAGTAGATCAGACCGTTGAAGAGGCTGTACCCGCGCTTCGCACCGAGGGCCTTGTGAATGGGGTGCCCGATGTAGACCGTGGTCGAGTAGATGCTTCCGAAGAGGGCGCCTAAAGCGGTGCCGAAGCCATCGGCGATCATGGTCTCGGTCATGGGATAGTCGTCGCCCGCCGCAGAGGCACTCTCGACGCATGCCATTGTGCCAGTGAACCCGACCGCGGCCACAAGGAAAATGGTCGAGACGTAGTCGCCGATGTCGCCCAGCCCGCCGAGGCCCACAAAGATCGAGTCTTTCAGGATGTCCGAACTCCACGCAAACTGCTCGTAGGCATCCTCGGCACCAGTCGTGGAGGTGCCCTGGCAGGTCACGTACTCGTAGTTGGAGTCCGAGCCGAACGGGAGGCCGTAGCCGAACGCCATGGCGCCCTCACTGCCGACCTTCCGCTTGCAAGCCCCCGCCCAGCCTCTAGGGCTCCCAACTTCGCGCTTCGCGCTGCGCGAAGCGCGAAGCGCGAATAACTTCGCGCTCTCGCGCCGCCCTCCCAAAGGGAGAATAGGAGGACGAGGAGGAGGGGGAGAAGGAACGAGGACCGCGAAGCGCGAAGCGCGAATAACTTCGCGCCCTCGAGGGAGCCCTTGCAGCCTGCGACCGTGGCGTAGATGATGGCTGTCAGCGCGATGGGCAGTGACAGCTTCTTGTAAATGGTGAATCTCACGCCGCCGAAGAAGCCCACCATGACAATCAGGATGGGAATCAGACACATCATCGGCTCCGAGGCGATCTTCAGCATCGGGGAGAAGGCGAGCCACACGAAGCCGACGCCCAGCAGCGGCGAGTAGAAGGCTGCAGTGGGAGTCACCTTCCGGATCGCCTCGCCGAGGACACCGCCCAGCATCTCGAAGAGGCCCATGATGAAGTTCGCGGCGACCCCGACCTTCCACGCGTACTCGGCGGCTTCGAGCGCGGCGCCCTCGACGTCCCCGCCTGCGGCTTGGTCCATGTACTTGAACCCGCCCGTGAAGAGGGCCTCGAGCTGGATGGCGTAGAGCGTGATGTAGATGCCAGTGGTGTTCATGCCGTAGGGCTGGGCGGTGACGTCGTTGCGCCCCTCCTTCGAGCCGAGGCGCCCGCACTGGTACGCGTAGAAGAGGTTCCCGAAGAGCAGGGCAAAAGCACAACCTGGAATGGCCCGGTTGAAGTAGATCTTCTCCCACGCCTGCGCGACCGCCAGGCCGTACCCAGGAACCCCGTTCAGGCCACTGTTCGCAATGATGCCATACCCGATGTGGCCCACGGCCGACCCGGTCACGCCAAGCAGCGTCGCGAGGTTGTCGAAGAAGAGCTCGCAGAGCGCCTCCGCCTCGCCGGTCCCGTTCCAGATGGTGACGTCGGCGTTCCACCCGTATGAAGCACCCTTCCACCACGTGATGGGGTTCTCGATGAACTTCCGCGCGGGCTTGTCGGTGCGGGATAGCTGCACCTTGTCGGCCATCCGTGTCGGGGGTGCGCCGACTCAGGCTGAGGGACGGCTCCGGGGCACCCTGGGTGGGAGGAGGGCGCACGGAGGCTCGTCGAGTGCGGCGCTCGGCCCTGAGCCGAGAACGGTCTTGGGCCAAAATGGCTTGAGACAAAGTGGCTTCGGAAGCACGTCGGGGCCTGTTGGGCCCTCCTGGGTTGCCTTGGAACGTCTTGGAAGCACTTGGGGTAACCTCTCGAAGCGCATTGGCGTCCTCCTGACGCCCTATTGCGCCGCTTTGGGACTCTCCCGGGCCCCTCTTGCAGCCTTCCTGGGCCCTCACTATTTGACCTAAGGTTGCAGGGCTTCTTTGGGCGATACTGGTCCGTCTGAGGCCACCCTGAAGAGCTAACGATGCCAGATTGACCAGATAGGTCTCCGAAGCAAACCACATGTTGTATGTTTGCTCTTGACGCCTCAATTCTGGACCCCATGCCATGCCATACGCAAACAATACATTTACCTTGAGACACAACTGTTACGGAAAAGGAGGAATAGGAGAAGGAAGATGAACACGACAAGTCAGAGAAACACTGGTAAAGTGAACATGGTGATGAGGAAGAGGAGGAGAAACAAGGAGATGCGGAGAAGGATCGAGGTTGAAAACATTGCATCAACATAAACTGTCGGAGCTCCGCGAGGATTTCTTGGATCGGCGCTGGACCCCCCTCCCTGGCGCGCGGAGCGCGCCAGGGGTGGCGCCCGAGGCGCCGCCAGGTGATCCAGCGCCCGATCCAAGAAATCTACGCGGAGCTCCTTCTTGTTTTGCTTCGAGAGGACGAATCGGCTGCGCGTAAGAGTGGCCCTAGGCCCTAGGCAAGAGGTAAACGTGACCCTTGATGCGCGGATTTTGGGGGGCGCCAGGGCGCAAAACCCAAGCGCGATGGCCGCTGCTATCGCATCGCACTCGGCGATTGGGGGGGGGCCCAATAGGCCCGCACCAAAGGACACTCCTACGAGTAGCCGAACGAGGCAAGGCAGAGCGGGGTCCCTCGGGCGGGTGCCCAGGGGCCGATACCAAAGGGTCCCTGGGGGGAGGGGGCCTTTTCTTCAGCCCGGGGGGGGGAGGGGGCCCTTCCCCCCGGACCCCCGACGTCGTGATTCTCCCACGACGTCGACCGGCTTGGCATCCCGAGTCGTGTTTGCTGACGCTCCCCGGGCCCAGCAGGGGCCCCCAGGGGCCAAAACCAGCCAGAAACCTACCGTCGCGCTTTTGCTCACATCGCGAGGGGGCCTGGGCCCCCTCACCACCCGCCCGAGCGGGGCCCCAAGACTCGCGCCCGGGTCCGGCGCCCGATCCTCCTCCACGAGGATGCCGTCGACACCTGGCCAGCTGCGGGCCGGCCCCCCGAGGGCGGCGGCCCCCTTCGCTGCTGTCGTCCCCCCCCCTCCCTCGGCCTCTGCCCCCGCGCCGCCCTCGGCCTCCGCCTCGGCCTCCGAAACGGATCACGAGCGCGGAACACAGAAACGTCCAGACCTCCGCGCGGGTTTCCGGGATGTTCGACCGGGTTGCTGCGCAGTTTGAGCGCGCCCTTCCTGCACGGCTGTTCTCGAAGACCAGGACATGGCATGAGCATCGTTTCTCAGAGATCCACGCTGACTTCTTGGATCGGCGCTGGGTCGCCCTGGCGGCAGCTCGGGCGCCGCTCCCCCGCGCCAGGGAGGGGGGCCCAGCGCCGATCGAAGACATCCACGTGGGCCTGCGACAGTTATGTTTACGCATGTCTCCTTGCTATCCGACCTCCTCTCCTAAGCTTGCCCGCGCCTTCCTGAACTCCCCCCCCGGCCTGCGGGGAGTGCCTCAGCCAAGGCTGTGAGACCAGGCCGCACCCTGGGAGTTCCGGCGCGTCCTGGCCTGGTCGCACAGGCTGGGCTCGTGTGGCACTCTGTGAGGTTGCCGTGCGTCGGCAGAGCCGACCTGTCCCGCGGACCCGTCGTCGGATGTGCCACTGTGAATCGCGGAGTAGTGGCTCGGCGGCTGTAGCAACCACACTCAGCAGCAAGGTGCATGCCATGTCCATCCATCGGGAGTTGCCGGAGATGGCCATGGTCCAAGGTGGCCCCAGCTTTTCCAGTGAGGACCCGCTGGCCTCCAGAGCGCCCCTCACGAGGCCCAAGCGCCCATCCACGAACCTCGATCCACTCTCTGGGGCGTGATGGATCGCGTGGTGACCTCGGGAGGTCCGTCAACGCAAGGTCTTGCGACCCTGGAGGTCCGAGTCGCCCTCTACTTGAGCAGGGACCGACCGTCCCGGCATTCCTAGAGTCCTACCACGAAATGTTCTTAGAACCCAAAAATATTCTAAGAGCAAAAACAATGTTCTTAGAACACTAACCCGATGTGTTAAAGCAAAACAGTCCCAGCCAGAAATGTCCTACGAACATGTCGTGGATACCACAAGAGGTTCTTAGAACATTGTTTGGCAGGGCTACAGGCGAGCCAGGACGCTTCGCCACTGCTTGATCTACGAAGACCCTTGGCACTGGGCCCCCACGCCCGGAGAACGTCTCGGGCCCCCGGCGCGGGGCCCCCTCCGCCAGGTCGGGGGGCCGGGGGGGGGGGCGCGGGCAGGGGCGCGGGGGGGGCGCGCCCTGGCCCTGCGGGAGCGAGGCGCCGATGCCCTGGAGCCTCGCCTGCCGGGGGCGGGGCCAGGGGGGCGGGGCGGCCGCGGCGGCGGAGCCCCCTGCTCGGGGGCCGCGGGCCCAGCCTAGCGGCGAGGAAGGCCGCGGCGGGGAAGGCCGCGGTCCGCATCGGAAGGAGGCTCGATGAGGGTGCCGGTGCCCCGGAGGGCCGCTTCGGAGCGCTTCGGGCGGGGCGCGGCCGCAGCGAGAGTGGCTCGGGAGGGACCGAAGCGGCCAGGATGCAAGGGTACCTTCAGGAGGGTTGGCCGCACTTGCTATGCGGGTTGACTGCAAGGATGCGCGAGGAGGATACCAAGGCCCTCTGAACGCCCATGCCGAGGCTCTTCGGGAGGGGCTGGCCGTCGAGAGTGGTGCAGGATGGGCCGGAGGATGCAGGGATGCCGGGGCACCTTTTGGGGAAGGCTGCCCGTCCTCAACTGCCATCGGTTTCGACTGTGTGGAGGCCTCCCAGATGAGGTCCGAGCAGACGGGGTCGAAGGATCGCGCCACATCGCCGATGCATCGGAGCTGCGCAAGCGCACTGCGTCGTCGTCGACGTCGGCGATGCATCGAGGACGCCGGCATGGAGGCCACGGGCCCAGACGACACCGCTGCAAGGAGTTCAGAAAGTTCTGAGCTAAGAGCATGGACGTCACTTCACGCGTTCTCTTAAACCGTAGTCCAGGTGCGGCCGTTCAAGCGCTCCAGAATGGTCTGAGAGTTTTCTGGAAAGCTCTGGAACGATTATGCCTGTCTTAGCCCCGCCCAGCAGACCGCCTTGCGCCGTGGGAAAAATATCAACAACGGCACTGGGATGTCTGTATTTGTTCTGCCTCTGGGGGCCCTCTCCAGGCCCCTGGGCCGTCAAAACACGACGGGATGAAACATCGGGCCTGGGGAATGGGCCTCTGGGGGTCCAGACCTGCGCGTGCGAGACCTTGTGACCCGCGCAACGTTATGCTGCATCTTCGGGTGACCTTGTCTGTCTCATCGCGCCGCTGGTCGCGTCGAACCCATGTCGGCTACACGCAAGAGTGACCCTGGGTAAGAGTGACCTTTGGTGCGCGGCTCTTTGGGGGGCCGCGGGGTGACCAAACACAGGCGCGCAAGACGCTACCCGCGCATCGGTTTCGGCGATCGGGGAACCCCATTGTGCCCGCACCAAAGGTCACTCCGGCGAAGGATCACTCTTACATCTAGTCTTAAGTCGGGCGTGTCCCCTACAGGGAATTTTGGACGGAAAATAAGACATATTCAAAAAATGCTCCAGAATGGCAAAAAAACTAGAAAATAGTCCCTATATCATTTGTTTGACTAATTTTAAATACTGTGCTTCGCAATGACGTCGGATGTTAGGGAACGTGACGGACGGTCCATCACCGTTTTCGGTCTCTGGGGACCTTCACGGGCCCCCTGGACCGTCAAACAAATGCTGGTGATGGAAAGCCAGCCCCAGGAAAACCGTCGAGACTCCTAGTGGCGCCGCAATGCACAAACGAACATGGGATCTCTGGGAACGAGCATGTCATCAATAAGCGATCTTGATCTTGCGCAACACGTCAAATGACCGCCCGATGTGCCATGTAATTCTCAAGTCGGCAGTCGGCGGCTTGCAGTGCCGCTTTCCCACCCTGGTGTCAGGTCGGATGCGGAAGCGCTTTAATGACAACGCGACAGGGGAAACGATGCCTTGTATTGCTTTAGGCAGACCCAGAGGGGGTCAAGGTAAAACAAGTGGTGCTTTCGGGGTGTGGACCTGATTCGATACAACGACGCGTTCGCACGATGTGGCTCTCACAAAGAACTCGCACCACGAGCTTTGTCTGCCGGGGTCTGGAAGCTTCGTGCGAATTCGAAGTACTAAGGCCCGCCAATTCGTTGCGAGCGGGTTTCCGATTCACCCATCGGAATCCGGAAACGCGCTTAGGCACCCCACGTCCCCTGCTCGCAGGCACTGTCGGCGATCAGGTCGGATCTGGACGGCCACGCCGCACTCGGCCAGCGCAGCAGAGCAACGCAACCCCTCAGCAATGTTCTTGGATGGGGCTGCAGTAGGTTTGGGCCGTGCAGTATGTCCAGGGATTCAAATGTATTGCTCGCTGCTTGCGTGCAATACATTTGCCACTCTACAGTACAAGACAAGTCTCGGGCGCAATACAATTGCAATACACTGGCCCGTCTGCAGTACAGTTGCAATGCGTCGTCCGCATGCGTCCCAAGAACCGCCGAGGTCTTCGAACAACTTCCCAGACGCCTGTGTGCTCTGCCTCATTTCTCTACGGGCCCCGAGACTGCTTGCAGGCACACGCTGCCACGAACGGCAGAAGGGCGCAATCCTTTTCTCGCACGGGCCTGTCAGATGTGCCAGTTCTAGATAGCGTGCTGCCGCCACCCCCTTGCACCTGGTTCCGCCATTGGGGGGTTGCCCAGAACTGCACGCCGCTGCCAGGCGCTCAGATGGGCGGGCGCTCCCCCCCCCCCCCACGAACGCCCCCCGCGAGCACAGGCCGAGCCACCATGGTGAACTGCCCAGGAGCGGCGCTCGGGCCCCCGTGAAGGCAGCGCGTCCACTCCAGGGACGACCACGCTTTCAGCAAAAGAGGACGGTGGGCATACCTTTCTCTGAACCGCTGTGCTCGGATTGAGGTGGTCCTCCTTCCTCAAGTATGACATGTCAAATAGAGAGGGGGGGGCACCTGGAGGGAAGGGCATGCTGCTTTTCTGGTTGCGGCATCGAGTCGAAACGATGCCGTGGCCCCAGCAGTTCTGGAAGGAAGGGTGGTGGGCCATGGACGGGGAGCGGGCGCAGTCAGGAGTGGCACTGGCGATGCGCGACCCACCAGGAGGTCTGCCGCGGGTGTTCGTGCGTGTTCTTCTTCGGTCGGTGACCGCAACACCAGCGAACCCCTGACAAGCACGGCAGGCTCAAAGCAGCCCCAGAGCGACGACGAGACCAACCTGCAACACCCGTTTCTGCGCGTAGAGCCTGGGCTTGTAGAACAAGGTCAGGACGTCACCATGCGCGCAGGGAGCAGGAAGCAGAGGGCGGGAGGGCGGGGGTGGGCAGAGGGACGTGCGGGGAGGGGCAGACCTGGCCAGAGCGTCAAACCGAAGTGTCCCTCGCGTGCCAGACTTCGATACTCTGAAACATGAGCCTATACACATATATGCATGTATATATATATACACACATATGTATATACATACATGCATACGTACATACATACATACATACATACATACATACATACAGACATACATACATGCATACAAACATACATACAGACAGACAGACAGACAGGCATACATACCTACATGCATACACGTATCGTGTGTAACTGTAGTATGAAGATGTATGGTGTACATGTACGGATGTACAGACATGTGCATATGTCCGCCACCGTGCCTCTGGCATGAAGTGGAGTGCCCCAGGGCTCATGCAACACTGAGAAGTAGAGGCTGTGCTGCTGCCGAAGCCAGAGATGTAAGTCTTCAAGGGCCCGCACCAGCCGCTTCCAGGGCCGTCCCGGGGCGTCCCGGGGTTTCCCGGGCTGCCTCCCGTGAGTTCTGGGGCGGCTCCTGCAAGTTCTCTGGACGCTGTGCCCGCCCACAATGGTCCAAGAGGGCCCCGACTTGCCGAACACGCAACTCAAATACGTTGCCCGACGCCCCGAGACGGCTTCAGACACCTGCAAGACGGCCCCAGAGGCCTCCAACAGCACACCCACGAGGGCGCCAATAGGCAAACATCATTGATTTCCCTTTGCGTTTGAAGGATTGCAGCGCTCGCGCCTTTTGGCCTCCCAACGCTCCAAGACGGCTCACGAGGCCCCGCAGACCGACCCACGACGGCCCCAGAGGCCCCCAAGAGGGCCCCAAGACGGCCCAAGAGGGCCCCAAGACGGCCTCAGAGGCGCCCAAGACGGCCCAAGAGGGTCAAGAAACAGCCCCAACAGGGGATCCAGATGGGGAACCCGAACGGACATTTCGAACCCTCGGCCCCAAGGGCCAGGAGGTCCCCAAGAGGCCCCGGAGAGGCCCCCGAAAGGCTCCCAAGAGGCCCTAAGAGCCACCCAAGA
Source organism: Prorocentrum cordatum (assembly GCA_963575745.1). Classification (NCBI taxonomy): domain Eukaryota; class Dinophyceae; order Prorocentrales; family Prorocentraceae; genus Prorocentrum; species Prorocentrum cordatum. The sequence continues at coordinate 23,562 of CAUYUJ010019389.1, read as the reverse complement.
TGACACCAAAAGGCTCCCAAGACGAATACAAACTGCTCCCCAAAGCCCCCGAGAGCGCTCCGAAGAGACGCGACGACGCATCCCTGAGAACTCCGATCCAAACCCAGGCACGGTGCCGGGATGGGCCGAAGGCCACTAGATACACATACAGGCGGAACACAAGCCTTTCGCCCCAAGATGGCCCCAAGAGCACCCGAGAGGCTCCCGAGACCCCCCCCACACTCCCCGAGAGGCCCCAGGATGCCTCCAAGACGCCCCCATGAGGGCCCCCAAGAGGCGCCCAATTAGAAGCCCCCAAGACCTCTCCAAGAGTCCCCCGACAGGCATCCCAAGAGACCCTCGTATGCATCCGAAAGGCCTCTGAACCGCAGCCCAGGCACGTTGACGGGATGGGCCGAAGGCCATACAATTTCCCCAAAAAGGACTGGGTGCCCCGATCAGCGACCTCCTTCCTGCGGCCCAGGCCGGGACGAGTGAATCGAAACATGTCGAAACTGCACGGCCAAGAAGACCGCCACCTGTGCAGAGCTCGATGCGAAGAGGTGCCCAGTGTGTTCGCCCCGGGCCCTGCGCTGCCGACCTCTGTGGGCAGACGGTGTCCGACGACACGACATCGCCCCACTCCGACGGGCGAGACCGAGGTCCCTCGAGGTCGCCCCTCGGCCCCGCGTGAAGGCGCCGGAGGGAGGGGGGCCGGGTTGGAGGGCCGGACAGGCGCCCGCCCCCCCCCCCACGTGACCCATGCGGCTGCAGGAAGGGGAAGGGGGGGGAAGTCTCTAGGGAGGGACCCGCCACCGTGCCTCTGGCACGACGTGGCGTGCCACGACCGGCGAGGGCCGCCAGCGTGGCAGTGCGGGCCGCCGCAGCTCTCGTTCGGACCACCGGGGCGGGCCGACAGCGAAGAGCGGGCCAGACGAGGGACACGGAAACGGGCCGGAGAGCGAGGGACCGCGAAGGCGAGGCAGGCGGTGCAGCATGAGGCAGGCGCGTGTGGGAGGGGGGAAGCAAAGGGACCACATCACTGCGCGCCACGCTGGTCTGCGTGTGCGACCATGGTCCCCCCCTTTCGCCCCTCGGTCCCGGGCGTAGCTAGACGGTATTCTGACGGTCTTCGGCGGTCTTTGTGCGGTCTTTAGCGGCCTTTGGTGGTCTTTGGCGCGAAAGCTGGGCGGTTGCGTTCAACAGGGGGCTCATGAGCGAACACCCAGCATTGGGGAACCCGCGATTTTGAGACACCGCCCAGAAAGCAAGGGGGTTCTCAGTACGGTGCTTATTGGGAACTGCCCTCGGCTGGGAGCGCAATCGCTGAATCGGGTGATCGGGCTTCTTGACGAGGAGAGAGAGAGAGAGAGAGAGAGAGAGAGAGACAGCGAGAGAGAACAAAGAAGAAAGAGCGAGAGAGAGAAACTTTAAAAAACAGATAGACAGAGAGCGAGAGTGATAGAGAGAGAGAGATAGAGAGCAAGAGAGAGCAAGAGAGAGAGAGAGAGAGAAAGAGGGAGAGAGAGAGAGAGGGAGAGAGAGAGAGAGAGAAAGAGGGAGAGAGAGAGAGAGAGGAAGAGGGAGAGGCAGAGAGAGGGAGAGAGCGAGAGAGAGAAAGAGAGAGAGAGAGAGTGGGAGGAAAGGAGAGAGGGCCACGCCCCAAGCAGGGCAACCGCGCAGCGCGCGCAGCGTGTGCAGCGCGCGCACGGAGCGTTCCACGCGCAGCGGCCGTGCGGACGAAATAAGGACAACGAAATAAGAACGACGAATAAAGGACGACGAAATAAGGACGACGAAAAAAAGACGACGAGAGAGGATGACGAACTAACGAGAAAGGACGACGAGAAAGGACGACGAGAAAGGACGACGAAAGGACGACGACGAAATGAGGAGAAGAGGCGGCGGACGGCGACACGAGGAGGACGAGAACGACAGCAGCCGAGCAGGAGGAGGGGCGGGAGGGGAATGGGGGAGCGGACTCGCCATCGCTCGGACGTCCATTCCCTGTGCCTTTTTCGGTTTCGTGCGTGGTTTTTTCGCCAGATGGTCAAGGATGCTCCTCGATGGCCCTCGCCGAAGGAAGAATGCACACGTCCGAGCGATGCCAAGGGAGCGGAGGGGCCCCTCCCTGCTCGTGCCCCTGCAGCCCGCCTGGCCCCGCCTCCGAGGTGTGCCAAGCGCGCGGCGCGGCGAGTGGGCCCGGCGGGCCCGTCTGCCGGGGCAGCGTCCGCACCACGCCACCCCAAAGGTGCCAAGCTCTCCGGGACGCCCGACGCCCTGTCTTTTGCAGTGCTGACTACCTACCAGACCACCCCAACCCAACCCGAAGACCCGGATTTGTCCTGAACTTCGGGTTGGGGGGGTACGGGTTCCATGTGTTTTTTCAACGTTCCTCGACCCCCCCCCCACTGGAAATGGATGGCAAATTGAGGCCTTCGGGTTGGGTTGGGGTGGTTTGGTGGGTGGTGAAGTGCGGGGTCCCCGGGCCCGCTTCACCATCCTGAGCAGCGTTTTTCTGGACCGCCGCGGGGCCTGGGAGGCTCTGAGGGCCGAGAGCGGCAGGCAAAGCGCCGCCCCGACGTTCTCAAGACGCTGGACTGTCTGAATTGGTCGCTCGGCGGGGCGCCTTGACACCCACGAAGAGCTCCTGGAGCGCCGCCCCGACGTCCGGGCACTGCGGGCCGCGCAAGAGCCCCGCCTACCCGATGCCGAACAGTCAGAAAGGAATGTGCAGCAGGTGCTGTCTCCAGCACCTGCGCTACTTCTCCGGGGCGAAAAACAACGTGTCCATGTCCACGGCCTCGCGGGCAGGGCCCCCTGCTGGCCATCGCTCGGACGTCCATCCCCTGTGTTTTTTTCGTCCGGTTTCGTGCGTGGTTGTTTCGCCAAATGATCAAGGATGCTCCCCGATGGTCCTCGCCGAAAGAAAAATGCACACGCCCGAGCGATGCCAGGCCTGGTCCGCGACACCGCGGAGACGGGGCGCGTTGTCGCGGAGGCCCCGCGCGGAACGTCCCTGCGCGACCGCGTCTCCGCGGGCTCGCGCCCCGGAATCCGGACCGCGAGGACGCGAATACGGATGTGTTCGCCGCTCGTGAGCTGCCGCTCGGCCCATGGAAGCGATCAGGTCCTCGGCTCTCAAAAATCTGAAGGGGCCCTGGGACACACAAATCAATACACACAAATAATCAAAAGGATTCCCCATCTTCTCCCACATGTTCTGGGCTTTTGCCTTCCCCCTACGCTCCCCATATGTTCCTACATTTCCTGGCGAATCGCCGATTAGTTGTGTCTGTGTGTGTGTTTCTTTCCCTCCCGAAGATCGCAGGCCAGCTCCTGGACCTGCCCCCGGGGGCGCGCTCCGGCCACAGACTCTTCTCGAGGAGGGGGGAGCCCAGCCGTGGCGGCGGGGAGCCTCCCCGAGGCTCTATGGGGACCCCCCTCCCCCTCCCTGGCAGCCAAGAAGCCTCGAACCTCGAAGGTCCCCCTTGCCCATCCTCCCCCTCCACCTCCTCCCCCTCCTCCTTCTCCTCGTTATCCTCCTTCTCCTCATATCCTCCTTCTCCTTCTCCTCCTCCTC
>CAUYUJ010019389.1:10000-15000 GCA_963575745.1 Prorocentrum cordatum | reverse complement strand
TGTGTCTGTGTCTGTGTCTGTGCCTGTGTCTATGTCTGTGTCTGTGTCTGTGTCGGGGTGTGTGCGACACGTTCGCCATAACGTGGGCCAGCAGGTGCCGAGCCAACACGCAGCGTGTCAACACAGGCGTTTTGAACACGGCACGCGTTGCGTTTCAAAACGGGCGGGAGCGCGAGGGAGAGCGGGGGGAGCGGGGCGGCTTGAACAAATCCGCCGACCACTTGTGGGTCTCTAGGCGTGTGAAATTGTTCCCCTCCCATAATAAGTACCCCCCCAACAAGGACCCCAAACCGGCAATTTGACCCCCACCTTCGGGCCCGGGACGATCGCCCGCCGAACTCACCCGGGGGGGTCCGGCCCTCCCCGGGCCCCTTCTGGAGCGCGAAGACAGCTCCTGAGACCTCCGACGAGGCCCCCCAAACGGTCCAAAACGGCCCCGACTCGCCGACAGATCGTTCCAAGATGGCCTCCCCACGGCTCAAGATGCTTCCAAGATGCCCCGAGAGTCCTCTAACAGCCTCCCCCAGGGGGCAGTCAGAAGACAAAATCGTCCCATTTCTAACAGATCCGACACTGTGGCTTTCACTACGTCCTAGACGCGCCGGGAAGCCCCCACGAGGGCTCCAGGACGGCACCAGATAGCCCCAAGACGGCCAAAGACGGGCAAAGAAAACCCAAGCCGGCCGAAGAAGGCCCCAGAACGGCGGGACGGTGGAAGTTTGTTTCATCCGCTTTTGTTTCGTCCGATTTTGTTTAATCCGCTGTTGTTTCGTCCGTCTTTTGTTTCGTCCGCTTTTGTTTCATCTACTTTTGTTTCGTCCGCTTTTGTTTCGTCCGCTCTAGTTTCGTCCGCTTTTATTTCGTCCATTTCGGTTTCGTCCGCTCTGTTTTGCGCGATTCGTGTGGAAGCTGGGGGGATCAAAACTAGATGAATGCAAACCGGACGAAATAAAACCGGATGAATTTAAACCGGACGAATAAACACCGGATGAGTTTAAACCGGACGAAATAAAACCGGATGAATTTAAACCAGACGAAATAAAACCGGATGAGTGGAAAACCAAACGAGTTAAAACCGGATGAATTTAAACGGATGAATTAAAACCGGATGAATTTCAACCGGACGCACTGCAACCGGATTAATTTCAACCGGACGCGTAAAAACACATGGATCCAGCTCTGGGAAACCATGCTAGATACCCCCTTGGTGGCCTGGACACGTAAAAACACATTGTGCCAGCTCGGGACAACCATGGTAGATACACCCCTGGGTGGCCTAGGTTGCTTGGCCACTTTAAAACCATGGTCTTGCTCGGGACAACCATGTAAAAACACATGGTGCCAGGTTGGGACAACCATGTTAGATAAACCCCTGAATGGCCTGGACATGTTGAAACACGCGGTCATTGCTCTTAGATACCCCCATGGGTGGCCTGGACACGTAAAGACACGTGGTTCCAGTTCGGGGCAATCATGTCAGATACCCCACTGGGTGGCCTGGACAAGTAAAAACACGTGGTTCCAGCTCGGGACAACCACGTTAGATACCACCTTGGCTGTCCTGGGGCCTCGTGGGGCATCCTGAAGAAGGCCAATATACATGAACATATGTAAAAACATACGGATTCATGTCCCTGGAGAGGGCCAATCTATAGGAACACATGAAAAACACGGATTCGTGCCCCTTACCCAAATTTGTCCCGCACATTGTGATTTATCGATCGGGATTTCAAACACCAGCGTTTCGCTAGGGAGATGTTCCCACGCCGAATGGGACTCTACTTTGTTACTCAAAGCCAATAATTTCGCCGGCCGAAGCCGGAGGGAAACAAAACAATACTACAAGAAAGCCTTGGGCCCGCGCCCTTTCCGGGAACATGATCGACCCACGAACCCAGAAAGGAATGTAGAAGTGTAACGCATGGTAACGTTTCAAATACACCTAATTAGGCGACGGGCAAAAGCAATGCTGAGTCTATCGATCTTGATGTATCGTGCCGAGGGCTGCGCTGTGCTGCGCCGTGCTGAATTACGATGTGCCATGCCGCGATTGTGCTGAATAGCGTTGTGGATCGAGTCCTCCTTTGCATCCGAGTCCTGACCGAACTGATCTGGATCTGAAGCTCGAGCTGCCTGAGCACATCGTAGCTGCACCAGAGCTACTTGACAAGGGGACATGCAAGCAGGACGCGCCGCGGAACGTCCCATGGGACGCGCCAAGCGACGTGCCAGGGGGCCCTCAGGGCCTTCCAGGAAGGCCCAGAGCAGCACCCGAGCCATGGCGCACGAGCCCCCCCCCCCCCAGCTGGCGGACCTGCAGCGCTGGGGGGCCCGGCAGCGGCCCGCGCGGCGCCGCCCGCGGCGCCCGCGGCCAGGGCTGCCGCGGCCAGGGCAGGTATCTTCCTGGCTCGCCATCGCTCGGACGTCCATTCCCCGTGCTTTCTTCGGTGTCGTGCGTGGCTTGTTCGCCAAATGATCAAGGATGCTCCTCGAGTGTCCTCGCCGAAGGAAAAATGCACACGTCCGAGCGATGCCAAGGTAGTGGCGAAGGCGACCAGCAGGAGCGACAGAGGACCGACGACCGCGGCGCCCGCGGCGGGAGCTGCCGCGGCCAGGACGGGCAGCCTCGCAGACAGCCGGCGCCTCGAGACTGATGGGCGGCTCGGAGCCAGAGGCCAGAGAGGGGACAGGAGGATGAAGCCCAGGATCAAGGGGGGACAGCATGGAATCAGAACCGGGCGAAGCAAGATCCAGATCGGACTCAACTGGCGTGAGCCGGATTCGACCGAGCTTCGAACGTGGCTATTCCAGCGCCGATTCAGAATTTAGCCTCTCAAGAGTTGCATCAAAAGATACAGTCGGGATGCTGCATTAAGGAACGACAGACAAATACCGAAACTGTGTAGTTGAAAAGCCAGCCGTCTACCATGTACTTTCTCCTCTGCACATTCTCGTCACCATTGTTCGCATTCTGACAACTCCCACGCAAGCACTCCCACGGCATCAACCGCACGACTCGCACTCCAGATTGCGCTGTGCGCAAGCACGCGCGAAGTGAGCACCACCCACGAACACGGATTTGGGAAGCTTCCTCCTGCAAATACCCAAACGCTCATACGCTTGCCGGTTGCGCGACGTGAAGCCGGCGCCCACGCAGTCCGCGCATACCACCTCCCTTTCCTTCGTTTAGCGTTCCGTCTCCTGTGCACCACTTATGGGGTCCCGCCACGGGAGCCCCTTCTTGCAGGACGCGAGGGTCAGCTCTCGCTGAAGCCGCTTTGCCACATCGGCCACGCCTTTCGCGCTGACCCCCCGTCTGTTACACGGTCCATAGGACGCCTTTCGCGCGGTCGCCTTTCGGACGCCCCCAAGAACAATAGGAAACACACTGCACTCAAGAGGGGTCAGCGAATGTGGCTTACGCGAATCGAACAAATAACACAACTGTTTGTTTACGAAGGAACCACGGAGGGACCACGGAGGGACCAAGAGGGGACGACGGAGGGAAGGGACCACGGAAGGACCGAGAAAGGACCAAGAATGGATCACGGAAGGACCAAGAAGGGACTGGAAAGGACCACGGAGGGACCACAGAGAAACCACGGAGGCACCAACACAGAGACCACGGAGGGACCACGGAGGGACCAAGGAGGGACCACGGAAGGACCAAGAAGGGAACACGGAGGGACCAAGAAGAAACCAAAAAGGGACCACGGAGAGACCACGAGGAAGCCACGGAGGGAGCACGAAGGGGCCACGGAGGGATCACCCGACAACGTCTGTCCCCAGGAAGCCCCCAAGACGGCCCAAAACGCCCCCCAGAGGCCCCTAAGAAACCCCCGAGAGGCCTCCAAGAGGCCTCCAAATAGCCCCAGAGAAGCTCTCAAGAGACCCCAAAACGACTGAACTGTGCGTGCTCTGGACGCGCACCCCGGGAAACGAGAGGAATAATTCACGAAACTGTTTGTGTTCGAGTCCAGTCGTAAAATTCGAAGAAACGGTCGGGCCCCTTTTTGGCAGCGTTCCGCTATGACCTGACCTCGTGGTTGGAACCTCGAAGGGGCTCACCACCAAAAGGGCAGCAGAACGCAGGCAAACCGAAGGAACCACCGAGCCCCTTGAGACCTCGAACTGGACCTTATCTAGAGGCCTCCTAGGTGGGGTAGGAGTAGGAGTAGATGAGGTCGGAGGATCGCGCCGCATCGCCGATACGTCGGCGATGTATCGGCGACGCATCGGCGATGCAATGTCGACACCGGTGATGCATCGGCGACGTCGACGTGAAGCACATCGGGCTGCACATCGAGCCGCATCGGCGATGCATCGGCGATGCGGCGCGATCCTCCGACCCCACTTTCTCCGACCCCATCTAGGAGGCCTAGATTATCTCAACGAGCCGACTGCAGCGATGCCGCTGCCCGTCCCTCGCGGCCAGGGCTGCGCTCGCCTCGGCAACACTGGCGTCGACGGCAGCGACGACGGCGCTGACGCCTTCGAGACGGCCGCCGTGCAGACTCTCCCGGGCGCCACACACGGAGTCCGTCCTTCGCACCACCACTACGACAGATAGGACAGGGGATGGGAGGTCCTCCTCCGCCTGCTCCTCCTCCTGCCCCTCCTCCTCCTCCTCCTCCTCCTCCTGCCCCTCCTCCTCCTCCTCCTCCTCCGCGTCCTCCTCCTCCTCCTCCTCCTCCTCCTCCTCCTCCTCCTCCTCCTCCTCCTCCTCCTCCTCCTCCTCCTCCTCCTCCTCCCTCTCCCACCTATGGTCCATGGTAGTGGTGGTGGCAATTCGGCCCTTCCTTCCGCTCTCACCGAGGCCTCCCTGGGTGGCTCTGGATCTCTCCCCGAGCGCTCCTGGAGCGGCGCTGCCCCCTGGCATGCCGCCGCGGCGCCGCGCGCAGCTCGGGGGCGCCCCACGCGGGCCACATCGCCGCGCTCGCCTGCCCAGAGGCGCCCCTCCAGCGGGGAGGCCCCCCGGCGCGGCTGCGGGCATGGCGCAG
>CAUYUJ010019389.1:0-5000 GCA_963575745.1 Prorocentrum cordatum | reverse complement strand
CCGCAGTCCAGGATCACGCCTGGGCGACGTCGGCCGAGGGGGCAGTGCGCCGGGCAGCCGACGGCCCAGGGCGAGAGTCCACAAGACCGAAGGATGGCTGCGGACTGCTCGCGCCTCGGAGGTCTGGCCGTCCCCGGAGCGCCGTTCCCCCGCCCCGTCGCCTTCTCGCATGGTGCGCCCCTGGCACGCCACCGTGGTGATGACCCTGCCGTGCGAGAACGGGAAGCCCGTCCGGGTGACCTTGGAGGTGCGGAAGGTGAACGGCTCCGACGCGCGGGGCTCGATGAACACCAGCGGGCCCGTGAGGTCCCCCGCGAGGCTCTCGTCGTGGCGCTCGAGGTCATCCACGAAGGGCGCGCTCGCGTACTTCTCCATGCGCACCCAGAACCCCAGCGGCAAGTGCTTTAGATAGATCCTCTTCTCCCCGTCTCTCTCGGCCTTGTCGACGTCGCCCCGATCTCGAGGGTCCACGACGATGTGCACGATCTGCCCCTCGGCATCCTTGACGAGGCCGCTCTTGAGGTCCAGCGCCTCCAGGAGCCGGATCCGCATGCCCACGTGCACCGGGAGCAGTCCGTGCATGCCACCGGTGTTCTTCGGGTTGGCACAGTTCATCATCTTGGCGGCGTCCTTCCTGCTCATCGTCGGGGCAGACCTGTCGGCGGCCTGCACGAGGAAGAGAGGCTTCTTCAGGACGTCCGCGTCCCGCTGGGCACGCATGTTCATCCAGCGCGCCACGGTGTCCCAATAGGACCCGATCATGTGGCCGTTCTGGAACCTGTCCTCCCGGAGTCTACGATCATCGGGTTTCAGCTGCATGGCGTTCCACGTGGCCCGGATGGCCGGCGGGACCTGCTTCCCCTTGCGCAGGAACGCCATGAGGTCCCTGAGTTTCGGGTCCTTGAAGCGGTTGGACGCCTGGAGCTCGAAGCACAGCGGCGTGTTGCAGAAGAGCTTCATCACTGCCTGGTACTCTGGTGCGAGGTTGATGCCCGCCGCCGCCAGTTCCTCGAAGCTGGAGATGAGCGACACCTTGCCTCCCGTCGGCTTCAGCTGCAGGAAGTCCCCCAGGTGGATCACGATGGGCATCCGGCCGAAGGCGCCGCCGACCTGGTCGTACTCCCGCTCCTCCGCGCCCCACTCGGCCTTGCGTCCCAGGTAGGACCGGAACGCCAGCATGTTGTACAGGTTGGGCGAGATCATGCTCACCTCCTCCAGGATCAAGCACCTGACCGCCTCCCACGTGTCCTGCAGCGCATTCAGCTTGCCCCCCGCGGGTATGTCCTTGTTCCTGAAGGACTGCACTCCTATGACGCCCGCCCGGTGGCAACTGACGGCCTTGTGAGCGTCCGTGGAGATGTTCGCGGCCTGAGACCACTTCGCGCAGACTATCAGCGTGGACTTCGCCTTGCCCGTTTCCACAGGGAACAGCGCGCCCATGGCCGGCAGCACGATCTCCTGCACCATGGCGGTCTTCCCGCTGCCGCCCTGGCCCAGGAGCAGGAACTGGAACGTCCTCCGCTTCGCGTGCTTGGCCATGCTGCCGTCCTCGATCTTCTGCTCCTCGTCCCAGACCACGTTGCAGGCGTTCGCGAACGCCGTGACGAACAGGGCCTGGTCGGGCTTCAGAGGGCGGCGCTCCTGCTTCCCCGTGCTCGGGTTGACCACGCCGTCCTCGAACTTTTTGACGAGGCGCTAGACGAAGTCGCTGGGCCGCTGCAACTCCTCCGACGGCTCCCACCGCGCCTGCGCCGCCTCGGCCGGCATCGCGCCAGCGCCCGCTGCCCCGACGTCGTCCCGCGCGGGGGCGTCGGCCACGGGCACGTCCGCATCCTTCGTGCCCCCCTTGGCGAACCTCTTCCGCTGGGTCTCCACCAGGCTCTTCAGCTCGTCTGCGTCGAGGTCGCGCAGGGCCCTGAACGGAGCGAGGACGTTGTCCTTCAGGGCGCGGGCAGCGCGCCGCGACGCGTCGGCGTCAGTCGGCCCGGGCAGCGCGCCGTTCTCCATCATCGTGGCGGCCTTCTTGAGCTCCTTCACGAAGGCCTGCGTGCGCTCGGCGGTGTCGAAGCGCAAGATCTGCCCGAGCGTCTCGGGGTCGAAGTGATGCTCCAGGACCGCGTTGGCGCCCAGCTTCGCGAAGCCGTCCTGAGCGCGGATGGCCTGGGCCTCCACCTGCGCGGCGCCCGCCCCCGAGTCCTCGGCGCCCTCCCGGAACACGGGGGCCTCCGCGACGTGCGCGTCGTCCTTCTGCGGCCTCTTCGGCTTCGAAGCCTTCGCCTTGGAGATGCCGTCGAAGTTGGCCGCGGTCTTCGTGGTCTCCAGGGCCAGGTACTCCTGCACCGTCAGCAAGCTGTCCAGCCAGCTGCCCAGCTCCGTGCACTGGGCGCACCGGCACGGAGGCTGCACGTCCTCGCCGCTGTCGCTGCGCTTCTCGCGCAGCGCGGACTCGACCTCCTCCGTGTTCCAGATGCTGGGGGTCGCCCAAGACCCTGCGTCATTCCTGAGGCACTTCGCCCGGGCCGTCTTCGCCAGCTGCTCCTGGGCGGTGGCGAACGACTCCCAGCCGCGCTGGAACGGGCCCGAGACGCCCTCCCCCGCCGGCTGCGCCGGCCACTCCGGCTCGCCCTCCGGCGCCGCGCACAGGTGCTCGTACGCGCGGAGGTAGCGCAGCTCCTTCGTGTCGTTGGGGCCGTCGGCGTCCGGCAGGTGCACTGGCCGGAGCAGCACCGACTTCATGAGGTAGTGCGTCTCCACGTTCGACTCCGCGCTCACGAACTGGAAGCCGTCCGGCTTCGGGATGCGCGGCTCGACGGCCAGCCTCTGAGTCCAGTTCCGCGCCGCCGAGTAGGACGAGTCGAAGGCGATGTCGACGTGCAGGGTTCGACCTCCGCTGCCCTCGGGATCCAGCTCCCCGGCCGGAAGGGCATGCAGCGGCAGTTCCACGCGGTGCACCCAGATGCTGTAGACGTACAAGCTCATGTCTCGGACAATAGGGTGGTCTCCGCGGTGCATCCAATCCTCGTGCTGGCTCAGCACTGCGCCCCTGAACTTGCCCTGCGCGAGGCCCTCGACAGTCGGCCCTTGTGTCTCGGGCACCTCTTCGGCCTCGCCTTCCCGCAACTTGTTCAGCGCCTTCGTCACGTCGCGCAGCGAGCCGCCGCTGGCGTTCGCGATCTGGAACGCCTGGTGCGCGTACTCGAACGTGTCGAACTCCTCGCCGTCGGGGCTGACGTACACCGTCTCGCCCTCGCGCTGCACCTCGCGCCACCCCGGCATCGCGACCTGCTGTCCAGTGCCGGGGACCGCGTGCGTGATCGAGGCGGCGGGTGCGCTTTCCGCGGTGTCGGCCTGGCCGTACCGCCTGCGCCAGGACTCCGCGGCGAGGTAGATGGATTTCCGCATGAACACCTTCCAGCAACGGTGCGTCATGAAGGAGAGGTGCCCAAAGAGCATGGGGGAGACCATCTCGCTGCCGCTTTTCCAGGAGGCCCTGCGGAAGCAGGTCTCGAAGCGGGCCAACACCTGCAGCGTGCGCTTGAAATCCTCCTTGTGCTTTCCTGCGGCGGTCGACTGGGCCTCGTCGCCGGCGTCGCCCGCGGCCTGCGCCTCCCCGTCGTCCCACTGGCTCTTCAGGCGGCGCACGCCGTCGAGGAGCTTGCAGAGCACGTCGTCCATGCTGGGGTTCACCTTCGTGGTGTACGAGTTGACGTAGTAGCTCGTGTTGTGGGCGTCCCCGAAGGTGGCCAGCGCGTGCCGCTCCAGGTCGCGCTGGAGATCGGCGCGCGCAGCGTCGCCACCGTCCACGGCGGGGCTGTCGCGGTTCGCGAGCTCCCTGAAGATCTCGTGCCAGTCGGTGACTACGACAAGGTCCCATTTCTCCGCGGACGTGGTGTTCAGATGCTGGAACCATCCCCAGTCCTCCCGGGCGCCCACCGAAAAGTCGGCGTAGCGCTGAGGGTAGAGGCCATGGTTGTAGCTCTTGCGGTCCTTCTCGTCCGGCTCCGGTTCCAGCTCCGACGCATCCATCCACAGGCGCGGGGGCAGCGCCCGTCTCATGTCCTGCACGTCCACGTTGCACCGCGCCGAGACGACCGCCGCGTACTTCGTGGAGGTCTCCCCGGGGTGAAGCTGGAAGGTGACGACGCGCCCGGCCATGCCGTAGTCCGTCTCCCGGAAGATGCCGATGCAGCCGCGCAGCGCCTTCCCGCGCGTGCGGAACCGGCGCTCTTGGGAGTCCGCATCCTCGGGCCACGTGCACAATGTCACCAGGTTGTAGAAGTTGCGGCGGCAGATCTGCGAGCCGCGCGCCTTGTCCGAATGGTACTTGTAGCAAGAGGGGCTGCAGACGTGGATGCCGCAGCCGATGACGAGCTCGCGCGCGTCGCGGCACATCTCGCGAATCCACTCCTCGCTCGGGAGAGACTCCGCCAGGGTGCCCCCGCCGCGGTACCTCGGGAAAATGCCGGAGGCGCTGCTGGAGAGCGGCTGCCGCCAGTACCCCTTGTTCTCCGCGGCGTTCTTCTCCACCCACGCCGCCTCGTCGTCCGCTTCCGTGCCGTCCTTGTGGCGCAGCGGCAGATTGGGGCGATACGCCTCGTGGTAGACCTCGTCGCCTTGGGTTTGGGACTTTTGGGGGTCGTAGAACCACAGCTCCTGTTCACCCGTGTCGTCCCCGACCCCGAGCTGCTCTGCCGTCGCCGTCTCCCTGCGCCCGTCGGCTCTGAAGTACCGCTTCTCGTTGGGCCCGAACGGCAGCGGCGGCACCGCGACCCCGCACTTGTTCTCGCCCCCCTGCAGCTGCAAGGGCAGCAGCTCCACGGCGCTCTGCTGAGTGGCGACCACGGCCTGCACCACCTGCCGCATCCACAGGTTCAAGCGCTCCTCGAAGCTCGCCTGGTCGCGCTGCAGCATGTCCAGGAGCACTTGCAGCTGGCCCTGCAGCAGCCAGATGAGGATATGCGGGCGAAGCGAGCCGCGGCCCTGAGCCTCGACAGGACCGA
>CAUYUJ010019388.1:127849-181160 GCA_963575745.1 Prorocentrum cordatum | reverse complement strand
AGGAGGAGGAGGAGGAAGTGGAGTTGGAGGTGGAAGTGGAGGTGGAGGAGGAGGAGGAGAAGGAGGAGGGGGAGAAGGAGGAGGAGAGAGAGGGAGAGGAGGAGGCAGGGGTTGATGCATGAGGAGGAGCCAGCAGGAGGAGAAGGAGGAGGCAGGAGTAGGTGGGAGAAGGGAGGGGGCAGGAGGATATCCCCAGGCAAGTTAAACATATTATCATGTGGGGTCTTACCGTCGGAGTATTTCATTGTTTTCCCGATTGTCGCGGGCCCCCCGAAGTCCTTGCCCCTCTTCCCCCCCCTCCCGTGGAGTAGATCTTGGCTGTTTTTTGGCGCCCGTTTCGAGCGGGTGGAGGCTCCCCCAGAGGCAGCACTCTTGCAAACAGTCGCACCAAGCAGAGGTCTGGAGCCAGACTCCCCCCTCCCCTCCCCTTGCCGCCCAATGTCGAAACGCCGAATAGAACAAACGCTCACCATGTAGGAAAGCGGGCCTACCAAAAGCGTAATCAGGAGCCCTCCGGCAGAAAAATCCAGATGGTGCCGCCTGACTTATGAGGCGATGGGCGTCCGTATGAGAAATGAGGGAGGCCGAGCTTGCATGGGCCTCTTAGGAGACCCTGGCATACCCTGCCTGGGCTAGGGGCAGCATGCATGGCCATACTCTGTGGTGCAGGTGACCCCGCGCGAGAGGCCGCGCGCCGTTGCCTGGCGCACGGGTGTTTGCTGTCAAGGGAGGACAATCCACCCAGACCGGACAATTCGTCATTACTAAACGGCCTTGGGCGTTGACTAAACAGCCCTGCCTTGCTCTATTCCCTCAGTGGGGGCGTTTAGTGAACGGCTTTGCGTGTCGGGGGTGGTTATTATGGGGGTGGATTTTTGGTCCTCTATGGTGTGTACTACGGGTGTCACGTCTTGCTGTCCTACCCTTTCGTTCCCCCCGATGTTTGTGGAGGCCGCGCGGCGCCTTCAGTTTTCAGGAGGGAAAAAACACACAGACACAATTAATCGTCGATTCCTCAGAAAATATGGGAACATATGGGAAGTGGGGGGGAAGACAAAAACCTAGAAAATATAGGAAATTTGGGGAATCCGGTTTTTTGTGTCTATTTCTTTGTGTGTCCCAGGGCCCCTTTAAGTTTGCCTCGAGGCTCGAGACGTTGGCAGAACCTGGCTCGAGAGCGGGGCCGGACAGTCGCTGTCCGTATGGCGTGGGTCCCACCGTCACGCGGAGGTCCGCTCTCCGCCCACGCCGCCGTTCGGCGAACGGCTCATGGCGCCAACATCGCGGAGCGGATTCCGTTCGGAAAACGATAGGATGGGCCCAGAGTGTCTTGGAGAATTTCGTTCCTGATTTCGAGGTGAATTTCGTGTTTTTTTTGGGAGGCCAGGAATGAAGACCAAACAACATCCACGCGAAATTCACTTCGTTTTTCATTCGCCGTACCCGGGTTTTGCATTGACAGAAATCTACGCAAGAGTCCGCTGCAGCACGTCTGCAAGGTCGGTGCAGTGAAACGGCCAGTGAAGCCGCAGGCACTGAATGGCCGCGTCTCTTGCCGGCGGCGAGCGAGGGGGGGAAGCGAGAAGGAGAAGGTCTTTTTAGAAGTCGGCGGGGCTTCTCAGAAGCCCTCCGGCCTTCTGAGAAGTTTGATGCGTCTTCGGTGAAGGCTTAGAAGGCAAGGGGGATTTCCGAGCCTTCCGAGAGGGTCCGCCCCTTCTCACTTCCCTCCCGGGCTCGCCGCCGATTTTGGGCCCACCTAGTGAGGCAGGCGCTGGCGAGGCTACGCCGATGGACGAGAGCAGCGGAGGGGGCCCTTGGCCATGGCGAGGGTGGTTCCGCCTCTTGCTGTCGGGGGCCGAGCCCTGCGAGGAGATCGGGCAGCGGAGCCCAGTGCACCTCACGCGCGGGCGCGGGTGGGGCCCGGTCACAGGGACACGCGCGGAGTGGAGCCCAGTGGCAACGGACATGGTGGGCCCAGTGGCAACGGACGCTGCTGGCCTGGCGGCCACGTCGGAAGGGGTCACCAGGAGGAGGAGGAGGAGGAGGAGGAGGCGAGGAGGAGGAGGAGGAGGAGGAGGAGGAGGGGAGGAGGAGAGGAGAGGAGGAGGAGGAACCGCGGGATCAGCCTCCTCTTCCTTCCTCCTCCCCTCTTCCTCGTCTTCCATTCTCCTTCCCCTCCTCTCCCCTTGTCCTCCCCATCTTTTTTTCTTCCTCCTCCTCCTGCCTCCCGCTACGTCTCTCCGTCCCTCCCTCCCCTCCGTCCCTCCCTTCCCCCCTCCCCCTCTTTACTTCCCCTTGCCCTTGACTTTGCCCTCCTCCCTCCTCCCCCTCCCCCCCCCCCCTCCCCCCCTCCCTCCCTGTCTCCCTCCGTCCCTCCTCTTCCTCCCCCCCCGCCGCGAGGTGCGAGCTACCCGCCACCCGGCCCAGGCTACCCCCCGCCAGGCGCGGGGTACCCGCCCCCTGCGGCGGGCTGCCCCCCGCAGGGCGGCTACCACGGGCAGGCCCGGGCCCGCAGAGGGAGGGGGGTCGGGAGCTCCAGGCTCAATTCGGGCGTGTCCCTCTACAGGAGGAATATTCAAACTAGCAAAAAATGCTCTGGGTCAATTTTTCGACATTTCTCAATCTGTTTGAATATTTTTTGTTGTCAATTTTTAATTTTTCCTCCAAAATCCGCCTGTAGCAGGACATACCCAACCCAAGTCCAGGCCTCCCAGGATGGGGTTCGAGCAGGTGGGGGTCCGAGCAGGTGCATCGGGAGGGCGATGCATCGGCGGTGCATCGGCGATGGCGTGCGATCCTCCGACCCCTGCTCGGACCCCATCCCATTTGGGAGATCTCAAGCATAGGGATGGGGTCGGGAGCGCAGGTGACGGGGGTCAGCTCTCGTGGGGCTCAGCCGACCCTCGGATGCCCTCTGGCCAGCCCGAGGCTGGGATGGTGGGCCGGATCGAACAGAGAGGGGATCGATGATGACGGTTTTTGACAATTTCTTGCTTCCTCCCCACCCCGGGAGTCTTCTGGAGGCCTCCCGGGGCACGAGAATTCTGGAGGTTTCAAAGGGGGGGGGGTCGCGAGACGGACGCCCGCCATCTTTGTAAGACGTGCGGGAGGGGGGGTGGAAACTTCGCCACCAGAGGCCTTTTTCCAGCCACCAAGGTGCCTCAAAAATGAGTGCAATAAGCGCTACGGGTTCTCACCTCCAGGGGCTCCTCGGGATCGGCTGCTGGTCCCCTTCTCGTGCCCATTCACACAGAGTGGCCGAGAACATCGGAAACAGATACGGCAATATTGTGACAAAAGTGCGGAGGAGCGTCTGCTGAGTTTGAAGGCTTGACGATACTGTCCGACGTTTACATGTTTATGTTGTTGCCAACCTGTCCTATAGAGGGCGGGGTTTTCAAGCCATGTTTGGAGTACTTATTTGGCACCAGCTGCGCGCGCAGCCGGGCGCAGTGGGAGCGCGAGTTCTGCAACAAGGTGCCATAGAACATGCTTCCTTTCTCACCTGGCGAGGTCCACCGCGCCTTCAAGAATATGAAGACAGGCAAGTGCGCAGACTAGAGCGGAGTAACTTAGGAGTTTCTTCTGTATGGCGGGCTTCTCTCGCAAGACGTCACCTTGGAGGGGCTAAGTTCATTGCTCGTTTCTGAGGTCATGGAGCAGTTTTGGCGGGAAACGGCGTTCTCATGCTGCCGAAATCTAAGACGAGATCATATTCGAACACTTGGGGACCAATCGCGATCCTCAATATTACATACGGAGTGTTAACCAGCGTGGCCCCAAACGGTGTGTTCTTAGCCATCAATGCGGTGCAATCTACGTCGTGATGCCATTGTTGTGCAACATATGTGTTGCAGTCAATGCGATGCAATCTATGCTGTACAGCTGTGTGGTGCAGTGCATATACTCCTCTTCGAATATTCTTATAACGGAAAGCCCCCCCTGACCCCCCTCTGTACGCTCCCACCGACGTCAAATTCGAATTTCGGTTCCGCGAGCCTCTCCCGGCCATCCCCGGACGGTCCCGCAAAGCCCCGAGGCGGTCCAAGACCGCTCCAGAACGGCTCATGAGCGCTCAAAGAGGCCTCAAGATGGCTTCAAGACGGCCCAGGATGCTCTCAAGATGCCCCAAGAGGCCCCCAAGAAGACCCTCCCTTCGGACAACGTACATTTTTAGCAAATCCGCTTCTTCGGCCTTCACCGCGTCCAAGACGGGCCCAAGAGGCCCCCAAGATCGCCTCAGGACGGCCCAAGAAGTCCCCATGGGAGCCCTAAGACAGCCCAAAAGGGCTCCAAAACGACCCAAGAGAGCCCCAAGACGGCCCCAAAGAGCACCAAAAGGCTTCCCAGAGAGCCCCAAGAAGGCCGCAGGAGGCCCCCAAGAAGAACCAAGAGGGCCCCAAGACGGCCCAAGCCCCCCAGAACGGCCCAAGAGGGTCCTGGGACGGCCCAGGAGTGCCGCCAGACAGCCCCAAAGAGCTTCAAAAGGAGCCCCACGAGAGCCCCGAGAGGCCATACCCCTATCAGCCATATAAGGCCTCTCGCCCCCACAAGCCCTACGACCACTATGGTGCCTCATGGTGCCCCATGAGCCCTGTGAGGCCTGGGAACCCTAACACCTCCAGAGCTCTCACCCCCACGCGCCTCGAGACCCCGACGGGCCCCCCCAACCCATAATCCAGATCACGGGTGTGCCGCCACGGACGGTGCGGCGGCATGCACACGTTGGCTCTTCACCGTCGGTGGAGCGGTGAGGCGGCATGCACACATTGGCTCTTCACCGTCGGTGGAGCTCCCTGCGGGGTGCGGTCCATGTGGGGACATTCGGCACACATGTGATGACGTAGCGTTCTGCGGATCCCCCCAGGAAGACGGATCACAAGGGCCCTATGAGGGCCACGAGACGGCCGAAGGTGCCCCGCTGCGAATGCTCCACTCAGAGCCGCAGGTGAAGCCCGCTCTGCTGGGGGAGAGGCGCACAGGGAGAGGAGAAGGAGCAAGGAGGTCGAAGGAGGGAGGAGGAGGGAAACAGGAAGAGGCTGGACGAGAAGGAGGAAAATGCACCATCCAAACCCGACGATACAGTTCTCGACGTTTCTGCCTCTCGGGACCGTTTTCGGACCACCCGTCCAAAGTTGATCTGGCATCGGGGACCGGTTCTGAGCCGATGGGCTCTATGGGGCCTTTGAGCCCGATGAGCTTTATGAGCCCTATGAGCCCGATGACCCCTATGAGCCCATAAGCCCTATGAGCCATATGAGCCCTATGGGCCTTATGAACCCTATGAGCCTTATGAGCCCTATGGGCCCTATGAGCCCCATGAGCCCTATGAGCATTATGGGCCCGATGAACTATGGGCCCCATGAGCCCTATGAGCGCCATGAGCCCTTTGAGCCCTTAAGCCCTGTGAGCCCTACGAGCCCCATGAGCCCGATGGGCCACATGGGCCCCATGAGCCGTATGAGCCCTATGAGCCCCATGAGCCCTATGAGCTTTATGAGCGCGATGACCCCTATGGGCCTATGAAACCTATGAGCACAATGAGCCTCTTAAGCCCTACGAACCCATGAACCGTAGGAGCCCCATGAGCCCTATGGGCCCTATGAGATCTGTGAGCCCCATGGGCCCCATGAGCCCCATGACCCCCACGAATCCTATTACTCCAGTGAGCCCTAGGAGCCCAATGAGCCTTAAGAGCCCTACGAGCCCATGAGCTCCCGAGCTCCACGAGCCCCATGAGCCTGATGAGCCCTTTGAGGCCAATGAGCACTAGAAGCCCCGGGACCATTATGAGTTCACGAGCCCCAGGAGCCCCATTAACTCAATGAGCCGAGCCCCGTACCCCCCCCCGACCCTCCATGACACCATATGAGCGCGATGACCCCTATGAGGCTTATGCGCCCTATGAGCCTTAGAACCCCTCAGGATTAGGAGCCGTGAAGCCTCGCGAGACCCATGAGACCCCCCTCTGAGCCCTACGAGCCCCGTGAGCCGTATACGGTTTATGGGCTCTATGAGCCCTATGGCCTCGACTTGCCCCTTCACCCCAATCGGCCCCATGAGCCCTGCGAGGCCTACGCGCTCTCTTAGCGATATGGGCCCTCTGGCCCCCTGGAGCAAGGCGAGCTCTATGGGCCCAATGGCCCCCAAGAGACATATGACTCTACGCAGCCCCAGGACCCCTCTAAGCACCATGAGGTTCCTATGACTCCCATGAGCTTTGCAAAAGCCGCTCAGCATCATGAGCCCCGTGCCCGATGTGCGCAAACAGTCCCATGACCCCATCGAACCCCGTGAGCCCTGTGAGCCCTGCGAGTCTCACGACCCCCTTGGAGCCGCACCGGCAGCATTACCACTCGCCTAAAATGAGGGCTCCGAGCCCTTGGGCCCCATGGCGGCAGAGACCCCTTCCGAGCTCTTTGAGCCGCAATATTCACTGGGTCCTATCAGCCCTGTTTGCTCCATGGTCTCCATGGCCAGAACGCACCGCGGCTGTGACGACAGCTGATATCATCGCGCCTCCCTGGCGCCGTGCGACCAAGGTTTTAAAGGCGGAGCGCAGCGAACCGGTAGCATCTTGTATATATATATATATACACATGCACATATTGTGCAACCTCGGTTGCGCAACGTAGGTTTGAATCAATGTTGAGCAATATGTGTGGTGCAATTCGCCCTGCCGAACTTGAAGTTATCAGCTGCACTGCTCGCGGCGCAATCGTCCCTCCCACCCACCCGCAGCTTGGTTTGCAAAAGCCATGCTTCGGCGCTGGCTGGCGCGTCGCTGCGGCCGCGCTAGCGCGCGCAGGCTCGCGCGCAAAGCGGTCAACTAGTGTGTTGGGGGGGACGCGGCCGCCCTGGTGCTGGCCGCTGGTCACTTCCCAGCGCGTTTCGCAAGCCGCGCTGACGCGCGGGCAGTTCCGTGCGAGTTGGTGGCTCGGGCGGGCGCGGTATCATTGCGACGTCGACAACGGCAGACGCGCTGATGGCAATGGCAATGCTGTTGACGATGATGGCAACGACGACTGCAAGGGTAATGGCGGTGCCGATGTTGACTGCGACGATGACGATGGTTTTGTCCATGTGTCGGTGATGAAGGTTTTGGGACAGACCTCGGCATGCTCGCGCGGCCGACGCGCGCGAATAACCCGCACGATTATGATATCATTTGACAAATATCGTACCCCCCCAAGCTCGCGCGCAAAGGGCGCTCGAACGATTTCGCCAATCGCGCGCGAACGGCGCGTTCGATCGCGTTTGGTGGAAATATGGGGAAGCAGAGTTTCCCACAAAATTGCCAGGGTGCTCGCGTTTTTTTTTTGTTGAGCCATCATGTTGCGAAGCTATGGTGTTTCTAATGTGTTTTCTTGGGGCAGTTGGTTCTGACCTCGTTGCGCCGCTTCATTTTTCATGCATGTTTTCGAACATCCGCTCCTGACGACGACCGCGTGTGGACATTGCCTCGTTTTTTTTTTCCTGTTTTTTTTTTTTTCTTCCTTCTTCTTCCTTTTCCGAACCAGACTATTGGCAACACATGATTTCTGATTGACGAATGCGCGCGCGTAGTATGTTTTGGGGAACGACGAATGGCGGGGTGATGCTGGTTTTGTCGGGCTGAGGAATTCATGTGTAAATGAGCGATGGTCGGGTTTTAATTGCACCTTCCCAAACGTGCTGGATAAATTTAGGGCTGGGGACGTATTAATCATCTTTTAGGAATGCACAACATATGCTGCATCCAATGTTGTGCAATGTATGTCGTGCAACATATTGTGCACATTCTGTGGCGCAACTGGTGTCATGCAATACATGTAGTGCATATTCAATCTATACGTGGTGCAAATTATGTGGTGCAGTTTGTTCGTGGCAGCTATGTTGTGCAATCTGTGTGGTACAATCTACGTTGTACAGTCAATGTGGTGCAATCTACGTAGACAATGCGGCGTGCTGCAGGCCCAAACGACGGAGGGCGACGGATTGCGACGAGGCGGCGGCGGGGCGGCGACGGCGAAACTATAACTGCCAGACTGGTAGAGCGGTGACGGGCGGCGACGAGGTGGCGACGTGGCGGGGGCGGCGGCAACATAGCCGCCAGAGCGGCACACGGGCCCATAGGACTGGCGGCGACGAGGCGGCGACGGGGCGGCGACGGCGGCAACAGAGCCGCCAGAACGGCACACTGGTCCAGACGACGGACGGCGACGAGGCGGGGACGGGGCGGCAACGGCGGCAACATAACCACCAGAGCGGCACACCAGCCCGATTGCAAGCATTGTTTTGGAAATTTGCTCCAGGATGCCGTCTCAGCGTATGCATCCCCATTTAGACCGTCAACAGCATGACAAGCAAAACGGTTTTCTTACTACTCAGATCTCTCGACGCCGCATCCGTTGTCCTGAAAGAATTCGCACTAAAACGTGAGAGTATGGCCTGCCGTGGTGGACCGTCAGTTTGGACTTGACCAGTGACCTATTCGTTCGATCGCACGGAACATCCGATGCTCTTTGCCGCTTTGCGGGAGCAGGGTGTTCTTCATGAATTTTAGCTTTTGCTGGCAGATGTGCGTGTGAACGAGACTGGTTTGGTGCATGACAGTTTTCTGTTTGACAGTGCCCGTGGTGTCATGCAACAGTGCGTGCCGCAGCGGCTGGCGAGTTGGGCGTGGCGAGCGCTTGGGTAACATCAGGTACGCGGGCGACATTTTGTTGCGCGTTGGGCCAGCAGAAGCGGCAATTCGAACGCTTGACGCCCTGTCCATGGACATGCAGATGACGCCGTAGCTTGCGTGCGACTGCGACGAGGGCTGTCACGCACGAGTTGGGTATATCTCGCACGGGAGACCCGATGGACGTGTCGTGTGGTGCTATGCCACTGCCTGTCATGACATGCCTTGATTTCCACAGGTATTCTGGCAGGAAGTTCAGTTGTGATCTGATGGGTCGTGCGGATTCCCGCCTGGACTACAGACTAGTGCGCGTGGGGGCGTTTCCAGACGAACAAACAGAGGCTTACCAACTAGAACATATCACCGAACGTGCTGTTGGAACTGCTTGATTCTGCCATCACTCCTACATTTGTGTACGCAATGGCCTCCGTTGGATTGGCCACGTGACATTGATCACGGCTGGCAGCCGATCTGATCAAGCTGCTCGGGAGATTGGAGGGGTCTTCGAATTAGCTGCGTGAGAGTTGGGAAGAATCGGACAGGCGCCACAAACGCAAAACGGAGCAGGCAACGCGAGTCTCCGCTGTGTCTTGACGGATCGAAGCCGTCGATCATTTCGTTGGCGGTTAATGCAAGAATTGCGCGTTATTAGACAACGGACACGTGATGGCCCAAGATGCCGGGGTAGATCCAAGATGCGGTGGACTGATACTGTGTGTCAGTTCTTGTCGTCGACCGTGTTTTCGCTGCAGGAAGCGCTGCCGCAAATGAAGGGTTTTCCATATATATCTATATGCATATATGTATACACATAATGCTCTCGCGGACGACTATTCACTCTTCGTGACCGAAAGGCACGCGTGATGCTTGATCGCTCTGGATGATCGCTCTGGAGGGGTCTTTCTGTTATGCGCGTGCAGTAGTATTCGTGTGTTCGACTTATTTGTGGGGCGAGCCGAATTGCCCGGTTGGACGTTGCGTTGAGTTGCTCTGCGTCCGTCGGAATTGCTCTTCTACTTCTGTATGCCTCGTCGTCCATCCTTCACGCTCCTTTCAGAGGTTCTCGCCTGTTGCCTAGTTGGCTTTACAAGGCGGCCCCCGGGGGCCGGCGTCGACAGGTGGCCAGCCCCGACTGCGCAGGCGGTGGACAGGGGACTCGAACTCCGGGCGCCCCTGTGAGAACTGGTGGGGTGGGCGTCACCCCTGCGACCATAAAAGGTGCGGGATGGGGTCGGGAGAAGGCAGGGGCGGAGCGGACGGATGGGGGGAACGACGGATGGGATGGGAAAAGGGGGGGAGTTGGCGAGTGGAGGAGGAAGGAGGAGGAGGAGGAGGAGGAGGAGGAGGAGGAGGAGGAGGAGGAGGAGGAGGAGGAGGAGGAGGAGGAGGAGGAGGAGGAGGAGGAGGAGGAGGAGGAGGAGGGGTGGGGAAGGGTGGAATCGGGATGTGGGCCAGGAGTGGGCGGGGGAGGCGGCGCAGATCCTCTGCGTGCCGCGTGCATGGCTGGGCCGAGCGGGGGAAGGGCTTGGCAGATGGGCAGGTCGGGGCGGCCCCAGCGAGCAAATCTGGGATTTTCCTTGGGACTATGATGTTCGAACCCACTCCAGCCTTGATTGCCAGAAAGAGTTTCGAGCACCAAGACAACACCGAAACTGGAGGGTTTTCATGTGTCGGGCCCTGGGAGGCGATACTCGTTTGACAATGTTTCGATACTTTTCTGGGGCTCGACATTATTTAATCGCTTCGCTCATTCCGCCAGCCCATATAGCCTCGCCGCTGTCGTTTGTCGGGGTGTTGTTGTCAATGCGGTGCGGTTGGGCGGCTGCCATTTTTCGGAGGCGGTGGGTGGCGGGTCAGAGGCCTCACGAATGTTAGTTGGGCTCTCGTGGTTGGCCTCTCAGGGGCCTTTTGGGAGGCAGTTTTAAGGCCTCGTGGGGCCGTGTTGGGGCCTCTTTGGGCCTCTTGGGGGCCACTTGGGGTTTCTTGGGGTGCCTCTTGGGGGCCTATTGGGGCCTCTTGGCGGCCTCTTGGGGCCTCCTGGGGGCCTCTTGGGACTGAAGGCTAGACTTTTCGGTTCCTGGTCACCTTCTTGGGCCCCTTTTGGGGCTCTCTTGGGCCGTCTTGGGCGCCTCTTGGGCTGTCTTGGGGCCATCTTGGGCCGTCTTGGGGCTGCCTTGGGGTCCTCTTGGACCCTCTTGAGGCGATCTTGGGAGCCTCTTAGGCCATCTTAGAGCGTCGGGAAGCCGAAAAAGGAGAAACCCGAACATGTGTCCAAAACCTACGGGAAATCAATGAATTTTGCCTCTTGGGGCCCTCTTTGGGAGTGCTTTTGGAGACCTTTGGGGGCGTCTGGAGGCCATGGTGGGCGTCTTGTTGTGGCATCGTCGGCCGATCTTTCGAGGACTCCAAGGGCTCTTGGACTGTCTGGGCGCTCTCTTGAGGCCGTCTTGGGCGCCTCTTGGGCCGTCTGGGGGGCCTCCGGCATCTCTGGGACTTTGGCGGGGTATTTGTCGCGTCGGGGCCCCCAGGGGCCGCCTCGCGCGCGCGAACTTGTTATATTGTTAACTTGTTACCGGAGATCTTAGCACGCCTCTGGCCCGTTGGACCGGCGAATGCTCGACAGTATTTCTGGGATATGGTCCTTAAGTACGATGGGAGCAACATAACCTTGGGACCCGCTCTTTCCGCTCGGGAGTTGAAGTGGGGCTTCCGTGAATCATCCGGTCTCCTTCTATGTTGATCCTCTTCCCTTTCTATTGCGAAGGCCTTACAGCCAGTGCCGCCGACCCTGAATGGCGACGACGACGACGACGATGCCGACGACGACGGCCGAGCGGGGGAAGGGCTGTAGCAGATGAGCAGGTCGGGGCGGCCCCAGCGATCAATTCTGGGATCTTCCTTGGGACCAGCTCTTTTCAGGCGATCGCAAACATGGATCAAGGGGGCGTGGATTAGCGACGGGTCCCGTTTCCATAGGAAGTCGCTGATTTCCGCCGCCGAACGAGGCGGCACAGGCGGCATCTTCTAGGGGAGGGCACCTCCCCCGATCCATGGATTTGGCGACCGCGCCCCAGATCCTTCGATCGCTAGTCCATGTTGGCGCGCTCCCGATTTCCGCTCGGGAGTTGGAAGTGGGGCTTCAGGGATCATCCGGCCTCCTTCCGAGTCGATCCCCTCCCCGTTTCCGTAGCGAAGGCCTTACGGTCGGTGCCGCCGACCCTGAATGGCGACGACGACGACGACGACGACGACGCTCGCGAGCCCTCGTGGGGGTCCTTGTGGGCCCTGTTGGCCTCTCTTGCATGGCCTTTTAGTTCGTCTAGTAGCATTCTTGGGGTTTGGGAGCCCTTTTGGGTCGTCTTGGGGCGGGCCGTCTGGGCCGTCTTGGGGCGACAATTGGGGGATTTCTTTGGGCCGTCTCTGAGCGTCTGAGGCCTTGTGGGGACCGTCTTGGGCCATTTCTGGGCTCTCCTGGAATGCCTTCTTGTGCCGTCTTGGGGCCTCGTGGGGCCGTTGTGTGTTTTTCTTGTGCCGTCGTGGGGCTCTCTCGGGAAGCGTTGGGCCATTTTGGAGCGATCCGGGGGGCCTCTCGGGCCCGAGATCTCGAAACAATCTGGACACAACCTTGAGGGGCCTTCTCGGGGGATCTGGGGTGCCTCTTGGGACTTTCTTGTTTGCCTCTCGGGGCAGAGGGCTTCAAGTGTCGGTTAGTGTTTCCTCTTGCGGCTCTTTGGGGCTCCTTCCCAGGGATGCCCCCGGGGACCCCCTCCGGACCCCCCCCCCCCCGGGGCGACCCTCCCCCCCAGGATGCCCCCTCCCGGGTCGGAGTCCTCATGGGTGCTTCTTGGGGTCTCTTCGAAGGGCTCTCGAGAGCCTCTGGGGAACAGTTTCGAGGCCTGTCGGGAGCCTCTCCGGGGGCCTCTTGGGAGCCTCTGGGGGGCCTCTTGGAGCCTCTTAGGGAATCACAGGGAGGGGGCTTCCCTTCGACTCGATTGCGAACGTTGTTCGATTTCCATCTGGCTGGATCACTTGAGGAGGAGGGCCCAGGAAAAGGGGGAGAGTGGCGACGACGACGACGAAAATTAGAAAGGTCGATGACGACGTTTTTCGATATCCGATTGCCCTCTGGCTGGATCGCTTGAGGAGGAGGGCCCAGGGAAATGGGGGAGGATGGCGACGGTGAAGACGGCGAGGACGGCGAGGACGACGACGACGACGATGACGACATCGACTACTCAAACGGAGAAGTGGGCGGCGACGGACACGACGACGACGACTCAAATGGAAACACCTCTCGCACGCGCCGACATGGTCGGCGGATTTCTTAGTTGTATGGATTGATCGGAAGTGTTAGTTCTGGGCGGGCGAAAGGGGAGGGGAACGGAGGGTGTGAGGGAGGATGCGGCGAAAGAGGAGGAGGAGGAGGAGCAGGAGGAGGAGGAGGAGGGAAACAATAATGGCCGAAATTGGCTGATAGAAAGTTGAGCGAAGCTTTCTTGCACTTAGCGAAACCTTGCGAACAGTGGGGGCCCATGCCAAGCAACACCCTGCTTGCCTCCAGGGTGCCCTGGGTTTCTTGGGTTTCGATAGTTTTGCGATGGAGAGCGTAACGTTCCCACACCGAAAATCGATGGACTTCCTGGGGTCTCAGGGTTTGGGTTTCTTGTGGAAGGTTTCTTGTGGTCGGGCCCCTACTGTACACTTAGGCCAAAGCGAGGGGGAGCCCCAGGTCCGCGTGGGCCTGGTCAAGGCTGGCTTCGTTGCGCCGCGCTCCGAGCGGCATCGAAGCACCGCATCCTTCGGATCGAGGGAACCGTGCTCAGCAGCTGCCCTATACTTAAGTCGGGCACGTCCCGTCTACAGGAGGAATATTCAAAACTAGTCAAAATATAGTCGGGGGACGATTTTCGACGTAATACTTTTTGACTTTTTATGTTTCGTCCAGAATCCGCCTGTAGGAAGACATGCCCGACCTAACCCTATACATATCCAGGGGTTCGGGAACCTCGAGCCGGTAGGAACCTCCCTCGGCCTCGGCACCCGAACCAGAAGAAGTGCGCAAGGCTGGAACGTCCAACGATGTGGCAATGGCCGACTCACTCTTGGGGTGTGGGGATCGCGCCGAGTTGGGATGCAGGCCTCTCCGAAGCCTGCTTCTCTCAGTGGCTGTCCCAGGATGGGCATCACCTTTACAGGCCGCAGCCAGGCCTGACCCAGGCCTGACGTTTTTCTGCACGCTGGCGCCACAACCCGTGCAAACAAAAACGGGCGGTTCTTGATCGAGCCCACGCGCTGCCGCTTGCACTGCAGTCGTCCCTGATTAGTAGGTCGACCCTGCCAAATCAAGGGTACGCTTGCATCCTGCGTCTCGCATCCCATGACTCTTACATTCCTGTGGCAATGTGGCCCTCGGAAGGGTCTTGTGTCCTCTCGCGTGTTCTAGGCCCTCATTCCCGGGATCTAGGGCCTTCCAGTAAAGTAGTAGTGAAGATGAGTAGGAGAAGCAGGAGGAGAAGAAACGAGGCGCTGCCCAACTGATCGATCTGGCTGGCTGCTCCCATCTCCTCGTCCTCGTCCTCGTCCTCCTCCTCAGTATGCTCTTTCGCCCGCGATCCCACTCAAACTCTTACCCGACCTGCGAAGAGAACCACATTTACAAGTTTAAACTGAGAGAAAGAGAGAGAGAGAGAGAGCGATAGAGAGAGAGAGAGAGCGATATATATGGTCAGCCAAGCGTGAATGCCTCCAGTCACTACGCCGCTGTCTGTGTTCCATAGCCTTTGGCTTCAGTTCTTTCTGGGTGTATGCTCGACCCAGACCTCCAAGCCCTGTACGCTGCCGCGATAGCAGGGCTGCCGGGCTGGGCTGCCCTCGTCTGGCAGGCCGTGCGAGGGCCTGAGGAGTCCGCCTCTCCTGGGGGCGGAGGAGGCTACCCCGGGCACGAAGAGGAGTGCCCAGAGGTGGTCTGCGAGTGCCCAGAGGTGGTCTGCCCCAGACCTGAGTGCCCCGAGACTGATTGTCCGATTGTGGAGCGCCCGTCGGTCCCCGACATCAGGGACGTGTACCCCTTGCTGGAGGACGGCATCTTCGCCATCCTCTTCCTGCCGCTGCTGGTTGCCACAGTCGCGGGAGTGTTGCTCGGGTGCTGGTGTGCCCGGAGGACGCGTGGCCAGAGAGGAGCGAGCGGCCAGCACGCCAGCTCGGCTGAGCTAGACGAGAGGCAGCGGCGGCTCGCCGCTGAGCAGGTAGCAGCCGTTCGCGCCCGTCGTGAGACTGGCCGCCACAAGCAACAGTAGATATGGCAGCCAGGGGAGACTATATCCTTATTAAGTACAATGGGGTCGACGAGGACTTGTATCATGAGACGCTGATCACAGGGGTCAGCCCAGAGGATCCTACTGAGGTCACCCTGTACACCGCCGACCAGGATCACTATCAGTTCAATATTGCGCCTGGGGATGACATCGAAGCGGTGTACTGGATCGGGCTGCCAGGAGGTCGCCCCGCCCATGTGCCAGAGAATCAGATCTATCGTT
This sequence comes from Prorocentrum cordatum, assembly GCA_963575745.1. Lineage (NCBI taxonomy): Eukaryota > Dinophyceae > Prorocentrales > Prorocentraceae > Prorocentrum > Prorocentrum cordatum. Next base: position 165,959 of record CAUYUJ010019388.1, on the reverse strand, counting down.
TCCGACACAACGTGCCGCCCAATGAGCGCCAGAGGCTCTTCGCCGAGGCGCAGGGCATGTTGGGGGCAGCACCAGCACCTCCGCCCGCCCCGCTGGCGGCCCCGATGCGGAACGTGCAGCGACAGGGCTTGGGCCGGCCCGCCGGGGCGGCCGCCAGACGCGCCGAGCCAGGCCGCGTGTGGGTCTTCGCCGAGGACCACGGCCGCCACCAGAAGGGCGACGGCATGGAGGAACTCCCCGCGGGATCAGTGGTCCTGGGCGAGAGGGCGGTCGCCCCCATGGCGGACGGCAGCACGGCGTTCTTGCAGATGATCCCCCAGGACGGCATCGATGAGTTCAAGATGGACGACCTCCGGGTGATGCCCGTGAAGTTCGATGGCATGGGGAGGCGCAGGAGGCTCTTCCAGGATGGCGTCGCCAGCTTCGTGCCCGACGAGCCCGAGGGAGGCTTAGGGCTGGAGGGTCCCGGCACAGTGGCCTGGAGGTGCCAGACCTATGTCGAGAGGTCCCAGACGCCCGTGTCTCATCATGCGTCGTGGAGGGCGACATCTGGAGTGTCGAGCGGGGACCGCAGCGTCTTCGAGCATGAGGTGCTCTCCGAGGTGCTCGAGAGTATGGTGTGCACAGACCAGCTGCACGCCCCCGCGCTGCGCAGTGCGGAGCTCGTGTGCAGGAGGCTCCAGCTGATCGAGAGCGCCCACTCCCTGAGCCCGTCGGCCCCCGACTACTCGGCCGCCGACCAGCACATGGGGTGGGGCCGCCGCCGACAGGGCATGATGGTGGCCCCGCTGCTCCAGCAACACGTGGCGACCGCCCTCCGCGATGAGCACCAGGTGGCCAAGGAGCAGAGGAAGGCTCGTGAGGAGCGCCGCCTGGGCCGCCAGAATCACAAGAACAACAAGGACAAGACCTCAGAGGGACAGGGGTGATGCGGCCCCCTCCGAGGGGCGACGGACCTAGCCTCTCGGCAGTGACTCACCCAGGAGGTCCCCAATTTTTTGATAGAGCTCGGCCACGAGATCTCTTTCCGCTCCCTCACGTCGATGAGCAGTCGGCTACTGAGGGTCATCCCTCACGCTCGGTGCGAAGACGCCTGGCGAGGAGGAGGTTTTTGGACAGGGCTACCAACTCTGTCATCAGTTCCTTGAATGAGATGCAGGGCTGCGCCGGGGTGCACGACGGTACCCCCGCGATGGGCCAGATGTTGTCTCAGGATGCGATACGCTGTGACGTCGCGTCCACTCCGCCATCCCAGACCTTGTACACCAGACACGGGGCCGTCCGCGAGCTCTTGTCAGGCATCGTTGACTATGCAGGCAGCGATTGCAGCACCACGGTTCGTCCCTATCGGCGGGATCAGGTTTCTCTTCCAGATCCCGGGAGGCCCTCGGCGGATCTACTGTCTACCCTCCCGGAGCCTGACCAGGATTTGCTGAAGTCATGGGATACTCATATGCTTGCTGACCCTGCTGACGTGGGGTTCTATCGAGAGTCGGGACATCAGTTTAGGTTGTACTTCGACGAGATTTTTAAGGCGCAGCGAGGAGTCTACGTTGAGTTTTTGAGAGACCTTAGCGATGCCAAGATGATTGGATGGACAGAGAAGCCTCTGAGCCTGGTGACCCCTTTCTTCGTAGTAAAGAAGCACGACAGGTTACGACTCATCATGGATTGCCGAAACACGAACCTCCTCTTCCGAGCACCCCCTGCCCCTGAGATGGGCACGGCTGCAGCTTGGGGCAACCTGGAGCGTCCCGAGGCTCGTCCTGGAACCGAGGTCGGCGGAGCTGACGACAGCGGAAGCGGCGGAAGCAAGCTCTGGGTAGCCCAGGCGGACGTGAAGGACTGTTTCCACTGCGTTCGCAACCTTCCAGAGCTGTGCCCGTATTTTTGCATGCCGCCGATCACGGAGGGAGAGAGGGCCGACGCTGGTATTGATGGCCCTAGTGGCCTTGGGGATCTGGCACGTGAAGTATCGGTTTACCCTATGCTGTTGACTCTTCCAATGGGGTTCTCCTGGGCCTTCTATTTCGTCCAGCGCCTCGTGGAACACCAGTGCAGAGTTTCCTTGGCTGGGGCTGGCTTGGCTTTCAAGTTCCTGAGAGACCAGGCCCCTGCTCCGGATCTTGGGACCCAGCTGGCCGTTCTACCCTATTGCGACAACATCAATGTGGCAGGCATCAGGAGGGAGGAGGTGAAGGAGGCTAAGGATGTGATTGTTCGGAGGCTTCGTTTCGTGCAGTTCACTGTCCATGAGGAGACCGAGCCCGAGACCCTGTCGTACTCGCTGGGTCGCGTTATCGATGGGGAGTCTTGGGTGGTTCGTAATCGGTCTGAACGAGGGGAACGTCTTCGCAGGGTTTGTGAGGCTCTTGAGGGGGGTCAACCAGTGACGGGTAGGCAGATGAAGCAGTACCTTGGCCACGTGGTCGATTTCTTTCTGATTAGACGGGAGGTCCTCTCGGTGCTCAGAGCCTGCTACGATTTTGCGCAGGCGGCAGAGAAGAAGCCCCAGAGTTTGTGGGCTTCTGCAAGGCGCGAAGTTCGCTGGATACGTTCTCTAACTTTCATTTGCCTCGCTCGTTTGGACAGGCCGTGGCACGATACAGTTGTGTCGACTGATGCGTGCGAGTCTGGTGCAGGGATTGCTGTGCGCCAGGCTGACCCCTCAGAAGTAGCGTCCATCGGCCGAGTCCGTGAGAGATGGAGATATCGCTCTCGTCATCCCCTTCACTGTCGCCCTCGTCTGCATGCCCTAGGTGGGGACCCTCTTCACGATGTGGACACGGTCTTACCAGTGACCCGACAGGCCCTAGGGGAGGCTCCTGAGGACCTGGAGGTCAACCCAGGGTTCGACGAGATCCCAGAGGCCTTCATTGACCCCGACAAGTGGCACGAGGTGTTTGCTATGCGTTTCAGGAAGGAGGAGGCTATACCTATTCTGGAAGGTCGGGCGTCTCTGTTGGGGATACAGCATTATATGAGGTCGTCTCGGTCTTTTGGTAAGCGTCTTCTACTCGTGGGGGACCAGCTGGGGAACACTCTTGCTATTGGGCGTTCTCGGGCATCATCTTACGACCTGCTCATCATCATCAGGCGTATTGCTACCTACATGTTGGCTACTGGCTCGAGTCTATCTGCACGATGGACCCCCTCCGAGCTCAATGAGGTTGCCGACCGATCCTCCAGACGATGGGAGAGTGACGTCAGGGCTCCGAAGGGCCGCAGCGGCTCGGGCGCCCACCCGCCGCGCCAAGGGCAAGAAGACAGCTCTGGCGCGTCACGGGGAGGGCGTGACCTCACGGCTCCAGCGGCACCACCGGGGTTCCACCCCAGCGAGGTCTGCGGGCCCGACGCCGCTGCGCCTCCAACGCCAGGGAGCTGTGGAGCGCATCTCGGGTCCCTCGAGAGACATCCGTCGAGAGAGGCGCCAGAGCATCTTCGGGGCTTTCGAGCGTCTTGCCCTGTCGGGCCAGCATTCCATTCTCGAACGTCACTCGATTACGGCACCCACGGAGGGCCTGTACACAGCCTGGTGGGAGGAGCTCCAGGATTTTGTGGCCATGAACGGCTACACCTTGGACAGCGTGAGGAATGCCGACATTGCGCTGGTGGACTTCGCGGACTACTTGTTTCTCGAAGGGTTCGAGCGGCCCGACCTCATGAAGATGTACGCCGCGGCCGCCTGGCACCTGGCCAGCCTGTCCCCCATCGGGAAGCTGCGTTTTCCGCGGTTCTCCCGTGCCGCTCGGGGGCTGGGCCTGCTGGCCCCAGCGCAGACCGTGCCGCCCGTCCCGTTCGAGCTGGTGTGCTGGGTCGCCTGGCACATATACCTCCGCCTCCAGGACTGGACCATCCCGCTCTGCCTGCTGACCATGTTCGTCTGCTACTTCAGGCCCGTGGACGTCCACAGCCTGAGGGAGGAGGACCTGGTACCGCCAGGAGGCTCGAGCACTCACTGGGTGCTCAACGTGCACCCGGCCCGCCGCGGGGAGACGTCAAAGGTGGGGGTGTCCGACGAGGCGCTGCTCCTCGACTCTCCGTACCTCCCAGGTCTGGGCCCCGCGCTGCATCGGCGACTTCGAGGCCATCGGCTGGCCAAGTTGTTCGAGGTCAGCGAGAGGGAGCTCAGCACGCAGTGGGGCCGCTCGCAGGAGCAGCTCGGGTTGCTTCCCTCCCAGCGGTATCGCCTGTACCAGATCCGCCACGCGGGGCCGTCCCACGACATCCTCATGGGGGTCCGCACGCTCCTCGACGTCAAGCGCCGAGGGAGGTGGAGCTCGGACGCGACCGTCAAGCGGTACGAGGCGGCGGGGCTGGTGCAGCAGGAGTGGGCCAAGCTGTCGACGGCGCAACAGGCCGCCGCGTCTCGCGCGGCCGAGTGGATGCAGTCTCAGGTGGTTATGTTCTCCGCCCCCAGCCCGGGCGGGCGCGGCGCTGGAGGACACCGTGGCTCCTCCAAGAGCTGTGCTGCGGCACGCGCGGGATCCTCGACAGCGCGGGCCGCCAAGGCATCGGCGGCGTCGGCTGGGACGCGGAAATCAGTTCAAAGGCCGACCTCTCGAGTGCGGCCGTCGTCAGGAGCATCGCCCGCGACTTCCAAACGGGCAAGAACCGCTTCGGGCTGAGTGGGGTGTTCGCAGCTCTCTGGGTCGGTATCGTGTGCTCGACCTGGACTCGTATTCGCGACCGTCCTCCTCTTCCCCGATTGCGTGATGATGACAAGTTTTTGTTGGGGCATCCGCAGTATGAGCGTGATTGTGACAGGGAAGCTGTGCAGTTGGGAAATCTTATGGTAGAGCTGTTGGTGAAGTTGCTTTCTGAACTTTTACCTAAGAGAATCGTTGTGGTCATAGAGAACCCACTGACATCCAGGCTCTGGCTTCATCCTGGTATCCTTCAGTTGCGAGCTGATTTTTCTGACCACCAAGACGTGTTGCTGGATCAGTGTGCCTACGGCACTCCCTGGAAAAAGCCCACGAGGCTGCTGGTATGGCACTGCCCGGCGCTGAGAACGCTAGGCAAACGTTGTACAGGCACCAGAGGAGTTTGCGCCTTTTCTCAGCAGCCTCATGCGTCTCTGACCGGCAAAGTTCACGGAGTTTGGCGCACCAAGAAAACCCAGCAGTATCCGCAGCGTTTTTGTGCAGCTTTTTCTCGGTGCTTGGCTGAGCACCTCAGTCGCAGTCCGCCTTTTGCGTCCCCCACCCACCCATCCCTGTGCTCCGTGCCCTGCCAGAACACTACATGATAGCGGATTCGGGAGACATTGATTATCGAATAATCTTGCTCTGTGCGCTGATTTGTTTTGTTGAAGTGCTGCCGGCACTGATCTCGGCCAGCTGCGAGCCTCGCCCAACCGACAGCTGCCAATAGACAATGTTTCTAACTTCTGGCGGAGACACAAACAGGCATGGTCAGCCAAGCGTGAATGCCTCCAGTCACTACGCCGCTGTCTGTGTTCCATAGCCTTTGGCTTCAGTTCTTTCTGGGCCCACCGTCCACCCCAACGCCTCCTGGGAGACATTGATTATTGAATAATCTTGCTCTGTGCGCTGATTTGTTTTGTTGAAGTGCTGCCGGCACTGATCTCGGCCAGCTGCGAGCCTCGCCCAACCGACAGCTGCCAATAGACAATGTTTCTAACTTCTGGCGGAGACACAAACAGGCATATATATATATATATATATATATATATATATATATATATATTTAGAGAGAGAGAGAGAGAGAGAGAGAGAGAGAGAGAGAGAGAGAGAGAGAGAAAAAAGGGGGAGAGCATGAACGAAACCTGAAAGGCCGTCTCCCCTTCAGATCCTCCCTTCTCGCCAGGGTGGCGCGTACGCGCAGCCGGGCCTTGGTGGCCCCCCTGGCATCGCGCCGCCTGGGGCGCCCCCCCTCCCCGACGACGATGAGGAGCGGAGCATGAAGGGGGGGCGTAGGGGGGGGGGGGTGCAGGAGGTGCAGGAGAGGGGGGGGGTGCAGGAGGTGCAGGAGAGGGCGGGGATTGGCCGCTGCGCTGCTCTGGCCCGCTTTCGCGGTCGTCCTGGCGGACCATCAGGCCGCCGTCGAGCACGGCACCCGCGACCGCGCCGCTCGCACCCTCGCGGGAGATCGATCCGTGCCGGGCAGCGGGAGACGAGCGGGAGGCAGTGACCGTGAGCTCAGGGGCAACGGTAGGGGGGAGACAGGCCTACAGTGGGGGCCCATGCCAAGAGACACCCTGCTTGCCTCCAGGGTGCCCTGGGTTTCTCTGGTTTCGATGGTTTTGGTATGCAGAGCGTGACGTTCCAACACCAGAAGTCAGTGGACGTCCTGGGGTCCCAGGGTTTGGTTTCTTGTGGAAGGTTTCTTGTGGACTGGCCTCCACAGTAGGGGGGGATGCATCGATCCCCAATCGCCCATCGATCGCCGATGGGGGTATGATGGCCCCGCCCCGCCCAGAAGGGTGCGGATTTGCAACCAGGGGCTTTTCGCCGATCCATCGGCCATGAATCGCCGATTCCAGGTCGATGTTTACCCCCTTATGCCAGTCCGCCCCTATCGTTGCCCCTCGTGAGCGAGCAGCAGCCACAGGCCTGTCAGCGCGCAGGGCGGCGGCAGCAAGAGAGGGCCGCCTCCCTGCACGCGTGCACGAGATTTCGCTGCAGCGGCACCGCGCAACGGCTGGCGACGCGACACTGTCCAACGTGTGGTCGCATCCCGAGCAGTTTACGGTCGAAGAAGAAAAAACGCCATAAATATAAGGTTTCCGCGCTCCGCGCGGATTTCTTGGATCCGCGGAGCGCGCCAGGGGCGGCGCCGGAGGCGCCGCCAGGGGGGCCCCAGCGTGGATTTAAGAAATCTGCGCGGAGCGCCAAAAGTTTATGTTTACATGGCGTTTGTTCTTGTTCTATTGCGGTCGGGAGCTTCTTGATCGCGTGCCGCTCCGCCGGTTCTGGCCCACCACGCTTCGGCGCGACGCGCTATCTGCTTGCAGGGCATCGCATGTCGTCGGGGCCGCGGCCGCGACTCGCTGTGCAAGAGCTCCTAACCGTTGTTTGGCTCCACCCGAAACGAGACCCCACATCAAGCACTGGACAACAGCGCACATGGAGGGCGGGCGGCAGCGAGCAGGGAGCGCACAAGCGGGCGAGCACGGCCGAGAACGCGGCACATGCCGGGAGAACAAACAAAGCCAGGGCGCCGAACGCAGCTCCAGATACAGAAAGCAGGAATGACAGAGGAGGAGGAGGAGGAGGAGGATGAGGAGGAGGAGGAGGATAAGGATGAGGATAAGGAGGATCAGGACGAGGAGGAGGATGAGGAGGAGGAGGGTGAGGAGGAGGAGGAGGGTCGAGATGATGATGCTGATGATGCTGACGATGATGATGATGCTGCTGATGCTGATGGTGATGAAGATGATGATGACGATGCTGATGTTGATGCTGCTGCTGATGATGAGGAGGATGATGATGCTGATGCTGCTGATGATGCTGATGATGCTGCTGCTGATGATGATTCTGCTGATGATGATGTTGATGATGCTGATGATGCTGATGATGATCATGATGATGGTGACGGTGATGGTGATGCTGATGATGATTCTGCTGATGATGACGATGCTGATGCTGATGTTGATGATGATGATGCTGTTGCTGATGATGATGAAGATGCTACTGATGTTGATGCTGCTGATGATGAGGAGGAGGATTATGATGCTGCTGATGATGATGATGCTGCTGATGATGATGCTTCTGCTGCTGCTGCTGCTGATGATGATGATGATAATGATGATAATGATGATGATGATGATGATGATGATGATGATGATGATGATGATGGTGGTGTTGTTGGTGGTGGTGGTGATGGTGTTGATGATGGTGATGGTGATGATGATGATGATGATGATGACGATGCTGCTGATGATGATGATGATGATGATCATGATGCTGCTGATGATGATGATGATGACGACGACGACGATGATGATGATGATGATGATGATGATGGTGGTGGTGGTGGTGGTGGTGATGGTGATGATGATTGTGATGATGATGATGATGATGATGATGATGATGATGATGATGATGATGATGATGATGATGATGATGATGCTGATGATGATGATGATGATGCTGATGATGCTGATGATGATGATGATGATGATGATGATGCTGATGATGATGATGATGATGATGATGATGATGATGCTGATGCTGATGCTGATGATGATGATGATGATGATGATGATGATGATGATGATGATGATGATGATGATGATGATGATGATGAGGATGAGGATGAGGATGAGGATGAGGATGAGGATGAGGATGAGGATGAGGATGATGATGAGGAGGAGGAGGAGGAGGAGGAGGAGGAGGAGCAGGAGTAGCACTGGCCCGACGCCCTGATGAGACAACTGAAGAAATCACAAGGGGGGCACCACGAGCAGCACAGTTCTGCACGAGCAAGCGGGCACGATAGGGCGCGTGCCCCTGTGGCCGACAGCCAGGAGGCTGGCGTCGCGCACGTCTTAACCGAAGAGACGACCGACGCTGAGTGTGCACACGTTTGGCCAACCTCCGTTTCAGCTTGGGGTGCTTACCAGTCGTGATTTGTTTCCAGTAGTAGCTCCTGCGCTCACTGGGCGGGGCGCCCGTGCACTCCTGGCTGAGGTACCTCACATGGCCACCAGAGGAGAACGCCTTGCACATTAGGCAGGTACATATCACACTGCCAGCCGAGCAAGGCAGCGCAACGCACTTATGTTCAAGCTCGATCGGCTTGGTGTCATCGAGCGTTTTTGTATCAATTATTGGAAGGCCAAGTGGACTGAATCACACTCAAGCATTGCCTGCACTGTCAGTGATTCTCCATCCATCCCAGGCGTGACGCACCTTGTGGTTGGTGGGAGGGAGAGGCTCCACCTTCTTGGCCCTCGTTGCCTGTGACAGGTCGCAAGTTGACCACAGGGCGAATAGCTTGGCAACGAGACGACACAATTCGCGAGAGGCAGATATGACCTTCTTCAACCATTATTGTTGCTCAGGGCTCGGCTTTTCGTGCGCCAGGACCGCTAGTTTAGCATAGCGATGGGCTGAATCTTGACCAGTGCCGAGGAACTGGAGGTGGGCGTTACTCGCCACTACATATTTCCTGCGTGCGCTCCCCTGGCTTTTAAGGATTCGCTCGGCTGTGAAGATTAGGTAGTTTAGGTCATCAGGCTCGTAGCCTACATCAGTCATTCATGGATTCATGCAGTCAGAAGTCATACCGTGCGGAATCTTGGATAAGGAACGAGGCGCTTTTTGGGCCCCCGATGCGTTCAGATGCGCGAGGATCACCAGAGGAAGACCCATGGAAGGACCCAAGGATCCAAGGACAATCCAGCATCGAATCGAAACCGAAGTTGACCTTGTTCCAACATCTTGGCTTTACGGTAGGTTCGCGCCGCGTGGACATGTCGACGTCTCCAGCGCAGGCGTTCAAGGTTGAAAGCCATCAGCGCCCTGAAACCCGCCAGCATTGAACGATCCGGGCTGTCAAGAAGCCACAGCTCACAAGGCTGAGCGACCCTCGCAGTGCCAGCGACCGAAGCACAAGTCGTGGCGACGTGAGCCTGCCGCACCCCCCTCCTCCCCGCCTCCTCGACCTCTGGAGAGCCCTGGGCCGCCCGCGCCCTGCGCGCACGCCCTCGCCCGTGCCCGCCCCTCGCCTCCGTCCAGCTCGTCGTCGCCGTCGTCGTCGCCGTCGTCGCCGTCGTCGCCGTCGTCGCCGTCGTCGTCGTCGTCGATGTAGGACAGCTCGGGGCTCCCGACCGTGTTCAGTATCGTTTAACCGATCCCTATCCCCATCCCCGTCCACCACATCTCGAGCCCCACCGTCTCACCACCTCAGTTGGGGATCTGCCCCTCGAAACCCGAACACAGCGGCCTACATCCCCATCCAGGGAGGTGAATCGGCCAGTGGGGCCCAGCCCACGCTGGTGGGGATGGGGATCGGTTAAACGATGCTCACTTAGGGGCTGCCATCTGGTGACTGCAGTCGGCTGCCGATGCGCACGGCATGTCGCATGCTGCTGGCCGGTTCGAAGCTTCGGTGGTGCAGGTCGGCCTCGGTTACCGTTGCCGCTCCGTCGCCGCCGCCGCCACCTCCGCGCGGCAGGCTTACCCGGGCTACGCCGCGCCGCCCCAGCACGCAGCCTTCTACCCAGGCGCTGGCTGTCTGAAAGCTTCGTGGGCAACGATAGGGTGGGATATGCATAGGGGGTGATGCATCGACCCCCAATCGCCCATTGATCGCCGATAGGGGCCTGATAGCCCCAACTTGCCCAGCAAGGTGCGGATTCACTATCAGAGGCCTATCGCCGATCTATCGGCGATGTATCGCCGATTCCAGGTCGATGTTTCCCCCCCTATCTCTATCCCCCCCTATCGTTGCCCCTCAAAGCTGGGGGAGTTCGGGCTGCAGTATTGGACGGGCTGCTGCAGTTTTTTTTTTTGGCATCGGAAGGTAGACAGCTGCGCACATGCTGTTGAGTCTGGATGGTAATGGGGACTCAGGGATCAGGAGATTAACGGGATTTGTACCACAATGATCAGGCGCTTCGCCGGCGATATTTTCACCTTTTGGTGGCCAGGGAAGCAAGAGTATCTTCCTCCCCCTTCGCCTCCTCCTTCTCCTCCTCCTCCTCCTCCTCACCCCTCCACCATCTTCGTCGTCATCCTCGTCGTCTGCGGTATCGTCCTCCTCTCTACCTCCTCAGTCTCCTCCCCCTTCTCCTGCCCTTCCGCCTGATCCTCCGCTAACCCAGTGCATGGTCAGCACAGTGCGCAGCGACCCCGCCCACCCGCCGCCGACGATCGTTGGGGATCAGGGGCGCACATCTGTGGACGCGGCCGTCGCTGTACACATGCCGACATGTGTGTTTTTGTATGTGCATGTGGATCTGTTTAGGTATACCTATGCTTGCAAACGTGGGTAAGTGCTCCCGCTGCAGGGTTGGCGCCCATTTCAGGATCGAAGCTTCGCTCCCGTCGTTTAGATTTGTGCTCTGGCCCCGTCGCGTGCTATATTTGTGCATCCCATTCGTTCCTGGTCGTTGCCGTTCCCTCCTTTTCACTCCTCCGCCTTCCCTTGGTCCTGCTGCTTTTCCTGCTCCTCCTGCTTTTTCTCTTCCCATCCTCGTCCCTCATCATCCTGCTCATCCTCCTGCTCATCCGCCTCCTCCTCCTCCTCCTGGCTTGAGGAGGCAGAGGGGGCAGCTGGGGGGACCAATGTCCTCCCTTTCAATACTTGCGCATCGCACGATGGGACCATTGTTTGGAACCAGAGGGTAGAACACAGTGGGAAGGAATGGTCGCGAGGGGCTGGCTGTCAGGTATGGCGGGAGCGGGCATAGCTTGTCCCCTCATCTCTCCCCTCTCCCCGCTTTGCCCCTTCCACTTTCCTCCTGCCCCTCCAACGCCATCTTCCCCCTGCCGCTCCCCCTTCAGTTCCTCTTACCGCTCCCGCTCCTCCCTCTCTCCCCCTCATACCCCCCTCTCCCTCTCTTTCCCCCCATTTGACCTGCCCCCTTGCCTTTCCCCTTCCCTCTTCCCATCCCCCCCTTCTTAGCAATTACTCCGTCTGAACACCACTCTCCTCTCTCCGTGACTCGACTCTGTCCAGAAGGCGTCCCGAACTCTCGACGTATTCTTTATATATATATATATAGATATGTTTTTTTGTTTTTAATCATGTTGTCTTCGGTGTTTCAGCATGGTGCTCCCGCTGCAGCGCGGGCCTCATGTTCGGATTGTCGCTTTGCTCCCGCCGTTCAGACTGGCGCTCTGGCCCCATCGCGGGCCACTTTTCTGGATCCCTTCTCCATTGTTGTCGCCCCCCTCCTTTCCCCTCCCTCTTCCCCTGGTCCTCCTGCTCCTCCCGCTCCTTCACCACAGCTCCTCCTGCTGCGGTTCGTCGTCGTCCTCCTCCTCCTCCTCCTCCTCCTCCTCCCCCCCCTCCTCCTCCTCCTCCTCCTCCTCCTCCTCCTCCTCCTCCTCATCCTCCTTTTCCTTCTGCTCATCTTCCTGTTCATCCGTCACCTCCCCCAACGTCCGCAGCTCCCTTCTTCTGATTGTGTACAACATAATGACAGGTCCCCTTTGGAGTTCCATGTCCGCTATGGCACGCGTCGGCAGACAGAGACACAACAGCGCAATGGGAAGGGATGGGTGGGAGGGGTAGGTTGTCAGACGTGGCGCGAGCGCACTAGCTTGCCCCCTCCTCCCCTCCCCCCCTTCCCCTCCCTTCCCCTCCTCCCCTCCCGCTCACCCCCTCCCTTCTGATAGGGGGGGACCTCCGCCGTGTGCTGACCTTCCGAGGAGGTGCGCATAGGCAGCATCTTGCGCGGTGTGCTTCTGGACCCTCGCAATACGACCCATGCGACCTCTGCCTGTCTGTCTGTCTGTCTGTCTGTCTGTCTGTCTGTCTGTCTGTCTGTCTGTCTGTCTGTCTGTCTGTCTGTCTCTCGCTCTCCCACTCCCTTTCGCTCTCCCCCCTCCCCCATCCACAATTGCACATTGTGCGTGCTAGTCTCCTCTCTCCCTGACTCTGTCCAGAAGATGTCTCGCCCTCTCCGCGTATCGTCTTTACGCACGCAGGATTGGTCACACGTTTTTGTTGTTGTTTTGAATCTTCGAGTTTTTGATGTTCTGAAATGGTGTGCCCGCTGCAGCGCGGGCCTCATTTTCGGATCGGCGCTTTGCTCCCGCCGTTAGATAGAAACAGTCAGCGCGATGGGACGGGATGGGTGGGAGGGGTGGGCTGTCAGATATGGCGCGAGCGCGCCTAGCTTCCCCCGTATACAATTAAACTACTCTGACTACTATTGCGACGGCCTTCCGGCCGGTCTCGCCGACCCTGAAGGGAGACGACGACGACGACGACGACGACGATGACGACGGCGGCGGCGGCGGCAACGACGACGACGCGGACGTGGGCCAGGGTCCTCAGGGATGGTTCTTGGGCTCCCCCCCTCCCCCGCCCCAGGACGGCTATGACACGCGTCCGCGGATAGGGAAAAAGTCCGAACAGATGGGAAGAGATGGGGATGGAAAGGACGGGATGTCAGACATTGCGCCAGCACGCCTATCTTGCCCTTCCCCCTCTCCCCCCCCCCCCCTGTCGGCGCGCAGGCGTGGCGCCGCACGGGCCTGGCTACCCAGGGGCGCCAGGGGCGCCAGGCAGAGCCCTGGGCTCTGCAAGCCTGCTCGCCTCCCTGTCGCGGCCGGAGGTGGAAGGGGAAGGGGAGGGGGAGGGGGGCGGGCGGGGGGGGGGGGAAGGGGAGGAGGAGGGGGAGGGGCAGAGGGAGGAGGGATGGGGAGGGGGCGAAGTGGAAGGGAGAGGGGGAGGGGGAGGGGAGGGGGAGGGGGGTGGAGGGGAACTACGGGACTATTTGGGAGCTCTCTCTCTCTCTCTCTCTCTTTTTTTTTTTTTTTGTTATCTCTCTCTCTCTCTATCCGTTTTTTTTTTTTTTTTTTTTTTTTTTTTTGTTCTCTCTCTCTCTCTCTTTTTCTTTCTCTCTAGAAATCCTAATTGGGATCGGGCCACCTCTAATAAACTCCTATCAAGGGTTCGCCTATCTCAATACCGTTATCTTAGATTTGGACTCGATGCAGCTCTAATGTAATTCTTCTTAGAGGTGAAGTGACCTTTAACATAATCCTGTTAAGGATGGGGCCACCTAAGGGATGGATCCACCTTCAAGTGAATCCCATTGGGGATGGGGTAACCCCTGGTATCCGATTAGGGATGGAGCCACCTCTAATATAATCTTACTGGTGATGTTGTACCTTCTAAGACAACCCTTTTATGGATCGAGCAACCTCTGACAGTGTCCTAATAAAGATGGGCCCACCTTTAATATATTCGTACGAAATATGACGCCACCTTGACTGAAGTCCGATCAGGAATAGAGCCACTTGTCATACAATCCTACCAGGAGCGGCCTCGCCTCTAACATAATCCTAGCAGGGTTAGGGCCACCTGCAATATAATCAGATCAGGGAACACCTGTAATGTAATCCAATTAGGGAATGCCCATCTGTAGTATAATCCAATTTGAGGTGGGAGCCGTGTGTACAAACAAGCATCCATTAAAGGTGGGTCCACTTTTATATTATAATCCCATTCAAAGTGGGCCCACCTCCAATGGAAACCGATTAAGGATGAAACCGACGGGCATCTAACATTGTAGAGGCCTCCGGCCGGTGCCGCCGATCCGGGACGATCCCGCTGTCAGAAGGACGCTTTCGCTCTAGCGCGCTTATTCAAACGTAAGTGGTTTGGAAACAGCTTGGAGGCATTGCGTGGGCTTCTTGAGGGGCCTCTACGACGCATCTTCGAGGCCTCCTGGGGGGGCGTCTTGGAGGTGATTGTTGAGCCTCTTGGGGGCCTTTTGGGTTTCTTGGGGGGCATGCAGGAGGCATCCTGGAGGCCTCCTGGGGGTGTGTAGGAGGTAAGTTTTAAGCCTTCGGGAGCGCTTTTGGTCGCCTTTTTGGGGCCTCTTTCGGGCCACTTGAGGCCTCTCGGGGCTTCTTGGGGACTCCTGGGGCCATTATGGTGCCTCCTGGGCGCCTCTTGGGCCGTCTTGGGCCCTTCTGGGGCCGTCATGGAGCCCTCTTAGGCGCTTCTTGGGCCCGTCCTGGGGCCCGCTTGGGCTGTCTTCGGGGCCTCCCTGGCCGTCTTGGGCCCTTCTTGGGCCGACTTGGGGCCCTCTTGAGAGCCTCTGGGCCTGTTTTGGGGGTCTCTTGGGCCGGGGTGGACACTGCGAAGGCCGAAGAAGCGAAAATGCAAAAAATGTACGTCTTCCCTAGGGAATGAGACAGATTTTCCGTCTTTGGGCACTCTCAGGAGGTGCTGGGAGGGTACGTTGGAGGCTTCTGGAGCCGTCTGAGGAACATATCGAGTGTCTGGGAGCGATGTTTCGGCCACTCACGGCCCTCTTGGGCCGTCTGGGCGGCCGCTGGGTTTTTTGAGCCTGCGTTCGAGCTCTCCGGGGCGAGGGGCCGACCCGGAGTGAGCTGGAGTTCCGATTTTGCCACCAAAATTGACTAGGGACCCCCCCCCAACCCCGGCAGAGCCACCCCGACACCCACCCCCCCAGCAGAGCTGTCCCATTAGAAGTGGGCCCACCTCCAATGGAAACCGATTGAGGATGAAACCGACGGGAATATTATATTATTAGAGGAGCATCCGCCTCAATTTCAATCTTATGGGACCTTTAGTAGTAGAATCCAGGATCCTTAGGGCCTCCTGTGACTAGCCACTGCGATGCCGTGCTAAGCCCTGCTGGCTCCTGCTACGCCCTGCTAGGCCTAGCCGAACCCTGCTAGGCACTGCTAAGCACTGTGGCCCTCTGCGAAGCCCTGATAAGTTCTGCTAGTTATTTGCCAGGCCCAGCGAAGCCTTGATCAGCCCCATCAAGCCCTGCTAGCTCTCATATGCCTTGCTGAGACATGCCAATCTTTGCTAGCACCTGCTCGCCTTGCTAAGTTCTGCCAGCACATCGATAACCTGCTAAGCCACGCGATGCCTGCTAAGCCATGCGGAGCCACATCACATATAATCTCAACAGGGATGAACACATGGCTAATGGAAGCCTCTCAGATGTGGACCCACCTCCAACATACTCTTATTCCGGATGACGCAATCTGTAATAGGATCCGAATAAGGAAGGACTCAGCTCTAATATAATCCCATGAGTGGTGGGTCCACCTCTATTGGGATCCTGTCATGGACGGGGGCACTGGTAATTGACTTGCATGCAGTCTGGCTTCACCTCTAATATATTCCCAGTAGAGGTGGAGCCACCTCCAAAAGAATTCCATGAAGGATGGAAGCACTTGGAGTATTCGTATTAGATGTGGTCCCACTTCTATTTGAATCCTATTGGGAATGGAGCCACATCTAATATTTTCATTCCGAAGCCTTGCTAATCTCCTGCTAGTCGCTGCTACGCCTTGCCCCGCTGAGCCTTGCAAGCCACTGCGGTGCCGTGCTACGCCCTGCTGGCCCCTGCTGAGCTCTGCTAGGTCTAGCCACGCCGTGTCCGGCACTGCGAATCGCGGCTAAGCCCTGCTGGCTTTCTGCTAAGCCTTGATAGTTTCTGCTAGTCACCTGCCGAGCCCAGCGAAGCCCTGATAAGCCCGACCAAGCCTCCAGGCTCTGCTAACCGCTGATATGCCCTGCTGAGACTTGCCAATAGTTGCTGACACCCGCTAGCTTTGCTAAACTCTGCCAGCACCTTGGTAACCTGCTAAACCATGCGGAGCCATATCTCCTATCATCCTATCAGGGGTAGATTTATTGCTCATCGAATGCTATTGGATTTATTCTTCATATAATGTTATCAAGGAGGAGACAACATGTATTACAAACCGATCAAGGAAGGACTCATCTCTCACATAATCCCATGAGAGGTGGATCCGCCTCTATTGGGATCCTGTTATGGACGGGGTCACGGGTAAGTGAATTGCATGCAATGTGGACTCGCCTCGAATAGAATCCCAGTAGAGGTGTATCCACCTCCAATAGAATCCCATGAAGGATGGAAACACCTGGGGTATAATCTTATTAGATGTGGATCCGCTTCTATTTGAATCCTATTGGGGACGGAGCCACAGCGAATGTAATCTTATTCGGGCAGGATCCACTGATCTTGGAATTCGATTACAAGTGGATGCGATCTACCTTAAAAAAAAACTCCTGCGATGTTTTAAGACGTATGTGCTCGGCGCTCGGGCGGGAGCCCCATTTTGGAAGCGACCCGCCCTCCATCTGTGAAACCGTTGTCAGTTTTTTAGCTTCAGGCTCATAAGTGGTAAGGAAGTCTCAGACGAAACGCCCGGCCCGCTCTTCGACTGGCATCGGGGTTCGACAGTGAGGAGTTGTTCATGAGGGAAAGGATTGGGACGAGGAGGATTAGGCGGAGGAGGAGGAGGAGGCGGAGGAGGAGGAGGAGGCGGAGGAGGAGGAGGAGGAGCAGGAGGAGGAGGGGGGAGAGGGAAAAGGAGGAGGAGGCGGAGGAGGCGGAGGAGGAGGAGGAGCAGGAGGAGGGGGGAGAGGGAAAAGGAGGAGGAGGAGGAGTAGGAGGAGGAGGAACCAGGAGGAGGAGCCAGGAGCGCCAGGAGCCAGGAGCAGGATGAGGAGGAGCAGGAACAGCATCAGCAGCACGAGGAGGTCAGCCCCCACCGCCGCCGCCGCCGCACCAGACGCCCGCCGTCCCCCCCTCAAGGCTGCACGCCGGGCGCCGGCGCTCTCCAGCCGCCCGGCGGGCCCACCCCGTCGGCTGGCTACCCCGCTCAAGGAGGGGGCACGGCATGCGGGGTCGCCGTGAATGGGAGGGGTCCTGGGCTCCATGGTTAATGGAAAATCGCATGTGTTCTTGGATGTCTTCTCGACTCGAGGTACTCTCCAGCAGCTGCGCCTCGTGAAGATCTTTTGAGGGTTGCCGAATCCTCCCGGACAGAGGCCCGAGGCATGACCTGAAAGCCAGATGACCAAGGAAGCGGGTCCTGACAGAGACGGGTCCTACGGTTTTTGTCGTTTCCGGCCTCTCGGCGCCCTCCGCGGACTTCAGGGCTGGCAGAGAATGGCTCAGAATGGCAGGACCGCTTTACAACCTGGCAAGCAAACCTTTTATCAGTTGCCTGATCCTATCCTCCGAAATCCTTGTCGACCACTATCCTTGCTGAGCGCACCTCTTTCTCCGAAACGTGTTGGTTGCAAGGTGCCACGTCTGCGATGAGAAGCTGTCAAGTGGTGGTACTGGTTGTCAAGAGCCTTATTTTGTGGGCGGCGATGATCCCGCCATCCTCGTCCACCTGCTCATCCGTCCTCCACCCGCCATCCGCCCTCACTCCTCCTCCGTGCCTCCATGGAGGAGGAGCAGCAGGAGGATGGGCCTGATGAGGAATGGTGCTCTCGCCAAGGCCTTCCTCGTCCTCGCAACTCACCTAGGAATCGCGCTCTCGCCTCAGAATTTTCCACGACACCCCAAACAGTGCTTGCACGTAATTAGGGTCTCTTCCTTCTGGAATAAGCAAGTGGGCGTGGGGGTCGGTCTGGCGGCTATGTAGTCTCCGTCGCCACCTCGTCGCCTCCCCTCGTCTGGGCCTGGGGGTCGGTCTGGCTGCTATGTCCTCGCCGTCGCCTCCCCGTCACCGCCCCGTCGCAGCCCCGTCGCCGCCTCGTCGCCACCCGTCATCTGGACCTGCATTGCTTTGCATTGCTTTGCATTGCTATGCCTTGCTACTTTGTGCTCTGCAAGTTTTGCATTGCTTTGCATTGCTTTGCATTGGTTTGCATTGCTTTGCATTGCTGTGCATTGCTTTGCGTTGCTTTGCATTGCCTTGCGCTGGTTTGCATTGCTTAGCATTGCTTTGCATTGCTCTGCATTGCTTGACATTGCCTTTCATGGTTTTGCATTGTTTTGCAGTGCCCTGCATTGCTTTGTACTGATCTGCATTGCCTTGCTTTGCATTGCGTTGCGTTGCTTTGCTTTGTGAGGCTTTGCATTGCTTTGCTCTGCGCTTTGCTTTGCATTGCTTTGCGTTGCTCTGCATTGCTTTGCTTTGCATTCCTTTGGATTGCTTTGCGTTGCTTTGTATTGCTTTGCAGTACTGTCGTTGCTTTTCATTGCTTTGCATTGCTTTGCATTGCTTTGCATTGCTTTGCATTGCCCTGCATTGTTTATCATTGCTTTGCATTGCATTGCTCTGCATTGCATTGATTTGCGTTGCTTTGTGTTGCTTTACATGGCTTCCTATGGCTTTGCATTGCTTTGCATTGCTTTGTATTGTTTGGTGTTGCGTTGCGCCTATAGATTGCGATTGCACCGCATGGACTGCACCACCTGGATTGCTCCACACGACTTGTAAGAATAACTGTTTGGGGTCCACGCTGGCTGACATTCCCCAAGCAGTGCTCGCACTTAGGGGCTCTTACTTCTCTTCTGAGGAACTGGCCCTGAATGGCGCTCTGGCGGCTATGTGGCCGCCGTCGCCTCCCCGTCGCCGCCTCGTCGCCGCCCGTCGTCTGTCCTTGAATGGCGGTCTGGCGGCTATGCGGCAGCCGTCGCCGCCCTGTCGCAGTCTCGCTGCCGCCCATGCAGTCGCCGCATTATCGGGACCCCTTCGCGTATTGCGATTTACATATGACTCTGTCCCATTGTGCAAACTAGTATCCTCCCCCCTCTCATCCTCTGCAGAAAGATCTATGTGCGCGCTCTCGTTTATCAAAATTACAAATTTTCAGGAATTCTTTGCAACATGGGACGAGGTGCACCCGCATGTGTCGTCGCGCGCGCATGCCGAAATCCTTCAAGAACCGTAGGTTTGGTGAGGATTTCAAAATCGAGTGTTCCGAAAACATATAAGAGCACATGGCTTCGCAGCACGAATTATCAAAAAAAAAACTTGCGCTCGCGCTCTTGAATATTCTGAAGAAAGCCAACGGGCTTTCAATGTTTTCATAACATGTTACCAAAAGGACCTTTCGCGCGCGAATCTCGAAATCGCTCGAACCCCCTTGCGCGCGTGCTGTAGCAAGACCCCCCGCAAAAACTGGAACGACGTGCGCACGCGCGCGTTGTCGCGCGCATGCCGGAATCCTTCAAACACCTGGGGTTTCGCAGTGATTTCAAAATCGAGTGTGCCGGACACAAAAACAAAAATTAGTATGGTTTTGCAACATCAGTTTTCATCAAAAACCTGCACTCGCGCTCTTGCGTTTCTGAAGAAAACCATAGTCGCTCCAACATTTTCATTAAATTTGGCCACGCAGGCCTACCGCGCCGCATGTCGAAGTCATTCGAATGCCCTTGCGCGCGTGCTGAGGCGCACGGTCCGTGTCAAATGATATAGTGCGGGCCACTCTCGCGCGTCGTCCGCGCGCGCATGTTGAACTCCTTCCAAAACCTTCATCGTCGACGTGAGGACACCGTCATCGTCGTCGGCGTGATCACCATCGGCCTCCGTCGCTGGCCTTGCCGTCGTCGTTGTCACCATCGTCGCCAGCACCGCTACCAATCATCACCGTGTCTACTGTTGTCGACGTTGCCATGATACCGTGCCCGCCCACGTCGCCGACTCGCATTGAAGTGCCCGCTGGGAAGTTCCCAGAAGTCAGCGCCACTGCGGCCGCGTCGGTCGCGCAAGACTAGCTGGCTGCTGCGCGCGCGAGCATGCGCGGCTAACGCGGCCGCAGAGATGCACCAACCAACACCAAACACTCGTCGCAATCGCCTGGGTTTTGCAAACGAAGTTGCGGGTGGGTGGGTGGGAAGACTGTGCGAGTAGTGGAGTTGACAACGTCAAGTTCGGCAGCGTTGGTTGCACCACAAATTGCACCGCGTAGAGCGCACCACGTAGATCGCACATCACATATTGCAGCACGTAGGTTGTACCACTTCGATTGCACCGCATGTATCGAACCACACAGATTGCATCACAGTCTTCGGTTAACGTTTATGGATCAACATCGAGTTCGCCACAAAGTTTCATTACATATTTAATCTTACATATGGTGCGCAACATATTTTGCACATCAAAAAAGTGCACCACGTAAATCGCACGACATATACAACACAACGTAGAATGCACGACATAGATAACGCAGAATCGGTTGTACAGCATATATTACACAAGGTGTTGCACAGCATGTAGTGCGCCACATTTATTCAACCACAAGCACTGTGCAACATCTAGCGCGCAATGGTGCTTCACATCGTCAGTATGCATTATCTATTTTGCTTCACATGTAACGCTTCGCATATAGCGCAGAACTCATATCGTACACCTTATATTGCACTACGTAGTTTGTGCTACATTCATTGTGCCACATATATTGCACATTGCAGATTGCACCACGTAGAGTGCACCACACATATTGCACAACATGTGTTGCACAACATCTAATGCACATCACATATTTGCACCAACATCGGTTGCACAACGTAGACTTGTAGAAATACATTTTTTGGGGGTCCACGCTGGCGAACACGTGTTACCAAAGAACCGCGATGCCACGTCCCGCCCGCCTGGTCCGTAGCCATTTTGGCTCAAGTCCGTAGCCCTTTCGGGTCAGGACCTGGCCTCACTGGCAAGGGGGGAGCAGCGGCCTCCACAGTGCTCCTCCTCGTCTGCCAGGCCAGACGAGGGATTTTGGCTTCTCCCGCTCTCGAGCTGCTGTGGCATGGTCCCCGCGCCCCCGCAGCCCCGCTCCCAGAGCAGACACCAGACCCGCTCCCAGAGCGGCTACAAGACGTGCTATGGCAAGAGCTCATGTGGCTATCAGTATAATCTGGTGGATTGGGCTCGCTGCTATCGTTGCAAGAAGTGGCTCCGCGACGACCCGGTTCGGGACACGGTCAAGGGGCCCCCCCGTCCTTGGTCAGGCGAGCAGCAGTCCAAGGATGCATGGCAACAGGTGGAGTCCACGCGCCGCAAGGCCAAGTCGGGCCCAGGCACGAGTGCTGACCAATCCCAGTCTGGGAGTGGGAAGGGCGGCTCGGCCCAGCAGCGCAGTGGCAAAGGCTCGGACACAGGTGGCAAGCAGACGCAGCGCGACTACCTCGCGGCGGCAGTGGAGCAGCTCACGCTTGCTGGGCTGGCTGACGACCACCCGCTCATGGTGGCCGCCAAGGCTCAGGTGCCCTCCGCTGCTGCTGCCCAACCTGACGAACGTGGCCCACCGCCATGGATGCGAGTTCGGTCCCATCAGGACAAGCTGGCCCACTTCCAGGGCCAGCTTACTGCGTCGAAGGCGACGGAGGCCAACCTCCGTCAACAGATCACGGAGCTGGAGCAGGACCTGGAGGACTGCGTTGCATCCCAGGCGGCTCTGGCGGAATCGGTCAAGAAGGAAGAGGAGGAGCTCCAGAGGCTCCATCGACGTGCTGCTCTTCACCCTGCTGGCGATGACTGCAAGGCGGCGGTCAACGGGCTGGTGGAGACGCTGTTCGGCCATCTGCCCGAGTCGTTCAGAGTGGCGAAGGCGGACCAGCTCCGCACCGCGGTGGACCTCCTGGGCGACCTGGCTGCTGCTGGGGCCTCTTTCCAGGAGCAGGAGGAAGCACGGCGGAGGGCACAGGCCGAGGAGGCCGCGCGGCGTGCCATGTCGGGCAGCGGCCCTTCGCCAGCCCCAGTGGCACCCTCGGACTCACGCGTGGCGGAGGATTGCAAGCAGCAGCTTACTGAATTGCTGGAGGGCGGACAGGCAGGGCAGTACGAAGGTCTCTACAGGACCATGCTCGAGTTCCTGCAGAACCCTTCAGCCCTCAGCAAGAGGCCCAGGAGGGACGCGCCAGGCCCTGAGGCTGCGGCGGCGGCGGCCCCCTCGGCCGCGCCTGGGCCTGCGGCTGCTGATGTTCCTGCTGATGTTCCTATGCCTGCTGACCGCGATGTCGCTGGAGCCCCACCCCCGTCGGGGTAGCGGGGTCGTCGATGCAGCGGGACACCGCTTGCCTGCGCCCGCCTCGCTCGATGCAGCGGGACACCGCTTGCCTGCGCCCGCCTCGCACCGAGGCAGGTGGCGCTCTCTGGCGGCGCGGGGTGGGGCTAATGGGGCTGCTGGATCCGATGCTCAGGTTCCTGGGCCAGCAGACCCGCGGGCGCCGCCTCCTGATGCTGGGTCGGGCTCGAAGGTCTTGGAGCCTTCTGCCCGTGTCGCTCGGCGACCTGAGGCGGCCCGTCGGCCTGATGTATGGAAGCTGTGTACGGCCAACATCACCTCGTGGGGCATCGAGTGCGGGGACAAGGGTAAGGTCACGCGACGGCCCTTCCTGGAGCTCTGCGACTCTGTGGATGCCGACATCTACGTTTTCCAAGAGCACCACCAGACGGAGCTACGTTTGGTGGACGTTCAGCAGGCGCTGGTCAAGGCTGGCATGGTCTCGCTCCTCGCTCCGGCTGCCCCCTCAGGTCGTTCAGAGGCTGGCACCACTGGAGGAGTTGGCATTGCGACTTCGAAGCTCTGGGGCCTCAAAGGACTCGATGATTTGCCTGAGGGTATCGCGGTTCCTCCTGGATGTCGATTTCGTCTGGGGCTCTGGAGTGGGTTATGTACTGGAGGTGTTTTAGTCGGATCGGTCTACCTGCACACTGGAATCGGTTGCCGCGGTCAAAATCTTTCCCTGCTACATAGCATTGGGGAGGTCCTGAGGGCGTATGGCATGCCGTTTATTCTGGGTGGAGATTTTCAGTTTTCAGCGGAGCAACTGGTCGAGTCTGGTTGGATTGGGGATCTTCAGGCTGAGGTGGTCTCTGACGTCTCGAATTGGACCTGTCAGTTGGGTACCTCTCGGTCGTCCATCGATTACTTTGTCCTCTCCTCCTCGCTCAAGCAGTTTGTGGTGAGCTGCTCAGTTGCGACATGGTCTACCTGTACCAGACCGCACCGCCCTGTGGTGTTGAGCATGTCTGGCCACCCGCGACAGGTGACAGTTCCCAGACTCAAGAAGCCGTCGGCGCTCCCTCTCCACCGCCCTGTTGGGTGCGACCCTCGCCCCCTGGAGTGGGATGACTTGCTTGATCAGCTTACCCAGGGGGATTGTACCAAGGACCGTTTGGATGCTGTCACTTCTCTGTGGGTTCAAAGAGCTGAGGTGGCGCTATCTCGTGTATTTCATGTTGATGGGGATCCACGGTACCGAGGCCGAGGAGGCCCCCCCAAGGTGGTGCAAGTCCCTTTGCTCGGCCCCCCAGCCTCCACTCATCCCAGGGCTATTGGGGAGGGCCGTATGTGGCGTGTCTTGGAAAGGCGACTCCAGGACATCGTATATCTCTGGCATGGGCCTGCGCCCACCTTGGGGGGGATAAAACAAGCGGGGAGCCTCTTGCGGAAGCTCGTGCACTACCAGTCCCCCTACACCGATTGCAAGCATTGGGCTTCTTGGAGAGTTCGGGTTCTGGCCGTCAACCCTGCCAACGTCTCGGAGCTCCAGGAGTTGATCTGGCAGGTCCGCAAGTGGGCCCTTCAGCACGAGCATCATGCGGCCTCTGAGCGGGCCCGAGCCTGGCGTGAGTGGGTTCAAGATGCTTTATCTGGGAGCGCTCGACTGGGCCACCGGTTCACCAAAGAGGTTCCCAAGTGGGCTGCATCTGGGCTCTCTTGTTTCTCGGGGCCGTCTGGTGAACCTCTGGGGATTGCTGCTGAAGCCGATCATCGGGCTCAAAAGTGGCATCAGCATTGGGGTGTCGGCCAAGCTTTCCCAGAGCCTGATTTTGACTGGTGCGATGACGAGCCAGAGCTGGAGGCCCCCACCCATGAGGAGCTCTTAGCCCTTACCAGGACCTACAGCACGCACACGGCCATTGGAGTCTGTGGCCTGCATCCCCGTCATTGGTCCTTCCTTGACGACGGCGCTGTCGCGGTCTTCCTACGGATCTGGGTCGAGATGCAGCGCCTGGTTCACATTCCGAGGTGCTGGGCTCTGCTGCTTATTGCTCTTCTACCGAAGCCGCCGCCTGAAGGGGGAGATCGTCCTATTGGGATCTTCGCGACGCCTCTTCGGTTGTGGTCCCGTTGGGCCCGATGGAAAGTTGCTGGCCCCTGGGAAAAGGCCAACCCTCGGTTGTTCTGGTATGGTGACTCAGGGGCCTCATGTGACATTTGCGTTTGGAAGCAGAGTTTCAAGGCGGAGCTGGCCAGGGACCAGGGCAGAGCGGCAGGGACAACCCTGCTCGACCTGGTCAAAGCATACGAGCACGTGCCCCATCATGTTTTAGCTGCAGCTGCCCGTCGGCACAAGTTCCGAGGTAAGACCCTTCGCTTCCTGCTCGCATCATATTGCCTCGACAGAATGGTGCTCTTCCAGAACATCGCCACACAGGCGGTGGTGACGCACCGCACGATTGTCGCGGGCTGCAGCTGTGCGACTTCCCTGCTGCGTCTGGTGCTCTTGTCGCCAGTGGATGCCGTCTTTCTTCGCTTCGTGAATGTCGAGGTGGCGGTCGTGGTGGATGATCTGCAGTTGCAACGTATTGGCGAGGCGTGGGAAGTTGCCAGGGAACTCAAGGGGGCCGAGGACCTCTTGGCGGCTGAGCTTTCGCAGATCGGCTTGACCCTCTCCCTGCCCAAGAAGCACCAGGTGGTCATCGGCCAAGGCATACGGAAGGTGTTCAGGAAAGTCAACCCGTCCTCGTCGAGGTTCCTCACACGCTCGGTTCGGAACCTGGGGCTGGACTTTGGCGGTGGAAATCGGCTTTCTCATTCGGTTCGTGCACAGCGGCTGGGCAGGATGGCGTCTCGGATCCCTCGGTATAAGCGGCTCGCGAAAGCTGGGGGCAAGACGATCAAACTGGTGCAGACTGGCCTCAAGCCTGGTATGCTCTGGGCAGTGGGAGTTCACGGCATCAGCAACACGCACCTGCTGAGGGCGAGGCAGCTGGCGCGCGCGGGCATGGTCTACAGGCACACGGGCAGGTCGCTCTCATTGGACCTCATGCTTGCTGGGCCGCAGGTCGACCCCGCCTTCGAGTGCAACAGGAGCCCGATCTTCCTCTGGCTGCAGGCGCTGTGGGACGGATGGGCCCCCAGAGCAGATATGGCGCGACTTCTGAGTGGAGCATGGGCACGCCTGTCTAGTGTTCCTGTGTCTCAAGTTTGGTCTGACATTCGCGGACCTGCTTCTGCGCTAGTTGCGACACTTTTGCGGTTGGGTTGGTCTGTATCTGACCCTTTTCATTGGAAGACCCACCGAGGTCCTCTCGCAATTGAACAGATTTCCCCGAAGGATGGAGGTAGGTTAGTTGATGAGGCCACCGAGCGGTGGGTGTGGCGACAGGTTCTCGCGAAGCATCCCTCGTGGGTCTCGCCCTGCCCTCATCCTCCTCTCGTGGAGCCCCTGAGGTCCCTCCTCCAGCCTCATTCTATCCGAGGCCCTGACTGGACCCCAAGGCATCAGGGTCTTCTGCGGTGCCTTTTTGCAGGAGGGTTCTGGTCGCAGGAGCGACTGTACGAGTCAGGTGGAGCCGTCAACCCGAGCTGCCTTGCCTGTCAGAGTGCTGGATCTACCTGGCACCGATTCTACGATTGCCCCCTGCATACTGAGTTTCGTCGGGATTACAGAGCTGGCAGTGCCATGGCTGGTCAAATGCTTGACATGGCTCGTGCTGCTGCGGTGGATACCTTGCTTTTCACGCGCTTTCTTGTCCCTGACCCTGCTTGGCTCTTCCCGAGCCCCTGCCTCGAGGAGCGAGTCGTGTGGACGGTGCGGTCTCCCGACTTGCTGCTCGATATGCACGTGTTCGGTGATGGGTCGGGGAGGCACGGACGTTTCTCTCGCTTACGGCGCTGCGGATGGGGACTCTGTTCGCTTGACGACAGCAAGCGAGTGGTTGCTCGCCTCCATGGCCCTCTGCCCTGTCTCATTCAATCTGTGCCAGCGGCTGAGCTTTTCAGTTTCTTGATGGCGCTGCGCTATATGGGAGCTCAGATGAAGTTTTATACGGATTGCAAGCCACTCGTGGATGTCTGGCGCCAAGGTGTTGGAGCAGGCGCCGCTGCGAGTGACCCGCTTGCCTTACTATGGAGGGAGGTTTGGAGGCTTGTGTCTGACCGTGGGGGTGAGTCGGTGGAGGTTTCTCACGTCAAAGCACATACTCCTGCCTCTGCCGTAGCAGAGGGACGGATTTCAGAATGGCAGAGGGTCGGCAATGCCCAAGCTGATCAGTCGGCTAAATGGGGTGCCGCCATGCATAGAGATTCCCTTCTGCTGCGTTCTGCGCATGGCGCGTCGCGCAGCGCCATCCGCCTAGTTGCTCAGTTCTGTACCAGGCTGGTCGCTCGGATCGGCACGATCACGCCACGGGACGCTCAAGCGCAAATACTCGGCCGTGCCATAGGCACGATTGAGGGGGGACTCGGTCCCCCGAAGCCGCACTCGCGCTTCGACCCTGCAGTGACGGTGGTTGCGCAAAGGTTCCGATGCATGGTGTGCCTTCGGTCAGCGAGGACACGCTCGGTGCTTCGCCAGCTTCGTTGTGACGACAGGACCAGCTCCCACGCACTTCACCGCGCGGGGCCCTTCCTGTTCTGCTCTCTGTGCGGGGCTTTTTCGGAAAAGAAGAGCCAGGGTCTTTCGCAGGATTGCTTGCCGATGAATCGTAGGCAGGGTGTCCTCGTGAGAGACTCGAGGTACTACAGGCTGCGCAACCTCATGCGAGGCTGCCATCCGCTTCGGTCCCGCGAGTTCGTGGGCCCTCCGATTTTGCTGCGGAAGCGCAGGCTGCTCGAGTCGGCCGAACTGCCGCCTCTGCCTGCTCTCTCTCCTTCGGTCGGGACTGGGAGTGGGGGGGTGGGGGTGGGGTGGACGGGGCAGGTGTGCTCGCCGCCGCCCGCTTTCCAGGCCGATCTGGCCTTGTGGGACGGCCTTGCTGGCTTTCCCATTGCCAGCGTAGAGGAGGACGACGGCGACCCATCCCACGGTGCGGGGGATCGGGTCGAATGCGTCCCCTGCGCTGGCTAGAGGTTTTTCAAACGAAGGCTGGTTCGCTTGCGGTCAGTCTCTATCAGCAAAAAGTCCCGCCCGCCTGGCTCGCCCGATAGGTTCCGTCCGCCCGTTCCGCCTGTCAGGGCCCGCCTGCACGGCCCGCCCTTCAGGGCCCGCCCTCTCCAACCAACCCGCCCGTGAGGGCCCGATCGATTGGAAACCCGACCCGCCCGCGCAGAGCTCCCGCCCATCAAGATCCGCCGCCCGACCCGCCCGTCAGGATTCGTCCGCTCGCTCGCCTGAAAGCTGTACGCCGCCTGCTTTAGTTCAGGAGGGGAAACAATACAGACAGAATTCATCGTCGATTCCCAGGATAATGTGGGAAAATCGGGGAAGTGGGGGGGAAGACAAAAGCCCAGACAAAAATCTGGAAAATATGGGGAATCCTGGGATTTGTGTGTATTTATTTGTGTGTCCCTGGGCCACCGACAACGACGACGACAACGACGACGACAACGACGACGACGACGTCGACGGCACCACCAGTGGCGGCGGCGACGACGTCGAGGACCAGAGCTCTCAACATTATGCCAATCCCAGCCGCACGCCGCACCCGCACCGCACCCACAGGGGGGGAGGGAGGGGGGGAGGAGGACCATGGCGTCACCCCGCACACACCCACAGCAACACACCACACCTACACCACATCCACAGGGGAGGGGGAGCCACCACGCCACGCCCACGCCCACAGGTGGGGGGGGGGCCATCGCGCGGGGGGGGGGGGGGCGATGGCATTAGCATTGGGGGGGGGGGGCCCAAACCCTCGACCATGCATGTTACGGGGCACGCTAGCAACTGAGAGCGAACAGCCTTACATTGATGTATGTGTTTTGGGCTGCCGTGTCAGAAGAGCAATCATTGTTCTCCCCCCCCATTGGTGACCATTTGTTGTTTGATCGAAGGGGCTCCCCGTAGCACGCACCGTGTTTCCTATCAGGGAGAATAGTCGGACTCAAGCTGTGCCCCTGAGCCCCTGGCCACAACAACACCAACGGCTCCCGCCTGCCACTTCCACAGCGTATTCAGGAGCCGCGCTCTCGCTCGAGATATTTTTGCACTTTTCTGAAGAATCGCGATCTCGTCTGGGAATTCCTCAGAAGGTATTCAGGAACCGCGCTGTCATTGCTCAGGGATCGACTTCTGCTAGGGACGGCTTCCTCACAATTTATGGATTAATCGCGGTCTCGCCAATTCAGAACTGCATTCTCGCACAGGATTTCCTTACAATAGTGTGTTGAGGGACACGCGCACAACGAAAAGCGAGTAGTCTTAACCTCATTCCTGCTGTTGAGGTCTTCTGGATAACGAATACGTATGCCCCCCCTGGCCTATGCTCATTGTGTTTTTCAAGCGAAGTGCCCCCCTTGGCTCTCACCCTGTCTTTCGCGTCTTGTGTCAGGGGAAGTCTTCAGGGCAACCTGTACAGTTTGGACCCTGGATGGAGTCTCACAATTCATTCAGGAATCATGCTCTCTCTCGAGACATCTGTGCAACTTATTCATGAATCGCGCTCTCGCGTTCTTGGCACTCCACTTAGGTGTCGCGCTCTCGTCGCGCCATCGCCTGGGACATCCTCGCAACTTATTCTGGAATCGCCTTCTCGTCTGAATATACAGATTGCTCAATAATGGTGCTCTCGCATTGGAGTTTCTGGCGATTTACTTGGGCATCGTGTTCTCGCCCTCAGGGAATCGCGCTCTCGCTTGGGACTTGTTTGCCACCATCTTCAGGGTCCGCCCGCCCGATCCGCCCGTTAGGGTCCGCCCGCCCGTCCTCCCCGTCAGGATCCGCTTGCCCTGCCGTCCTTCAGGGTCCGCCCCCTCGACCCGCCTTTTGGGGTCCGCCCATCCGACCCCCGACCTGCCTGCTTGAATGCCCTGCCTGCCTTACCTGCCCAGCCGTCCGCCCGATCGTTTACTTTGGGCAGGAAGACCGCCTGCCCGTTTTAATGTCCCGCGCGCCGGCCCCGTCTGTCAGGGTCCTCCCGCCCGACCCGCCCGTTGGGGTCTGCCCGCTCGACCCACTTGTCGCATCCTGTCATGTAAAGCCCAGGAGTTAGCATGGAACAGATATCCCCAAAGTTTCGCTCAGAGGGCGGGATTGCAGGGCTTGTGACGTACGTGCTGAGTGACGCGTGCCTTGCAGAGCGAACAGTCTTATTGATGTCGGTGTTGATGATGGTGAGGACGACGATGATGATGCTGACTTGGTGATGAGGAGGATGAGGAGGAGGAGGAGGAGGAGGATGAGGAGGAGGAGGAGGAGGAGGAGGAGCAGGAGGAGGAGGAGGAACTGGAGGAGGAAGAGGAGGAGGATGAGGAGGAGGAGGAGGAGGAGGAGGAGCAGGTGGCGGAGGAGGAGAAGGCGATGGAGAAGGCGGACGAGGCGGATCGGATGAGTCGGAGGCCGTTGGGAGGAGAACGGAGAAAGATGGGCCGCCGCAGGGCGGGGCAGGAGGCCCAGCGGGCTACCCGCCGCCGGGGCCGACGCCAGGTGGCTACCCGCCCTACCAGGGGGGCCACCCGCCGCCAGGCGAGCGGCGGCAGTGGCGTGGTTTGTCGGGGCGATGCTCCTCTGCGACCACGACGGGGTCCACTGCGATCCGATCGATCCGATTCCCCGTCGGTTCTGGCCGGCCCGATCCGATGCGACTGCGATTGTGTGCCGAGGCTGTCCGATCCGCACCTTTCGATCCGATCCGATTGCCCGATTTGAGGCTGACTGGTCCCGTCACGAGCGGGCCGTACCCCTGCGAGTCCAATCGACGTTGGGGTGTCGGACACTCCCGCTGGGGCTCACCTGGCTGCAGACATCCTTGCGACTCTGAACCCCCGCTGGCGTTGCAGAAATCTGACCTGCAGTGGTAGGGTCCACATGTGGATGTCTGATCCAGGCTTCAGGAGGGTCGAAGTATCGCGCTGGTGGTCTCACGCCATGTTTGTGCTCCAGGACGTCAAAACATGACCCAGAGCGATAAGCTGGCCCTGGGGAAGGGTTCGAGAGGTCTGGAAGACCATGTCAGCGGCGGCGACGACAGTGGCCAAGACGTCGGCGAAGATGCCGGCGACGGCGGCGGTGACGATGGTGGAGGCGACGACGGTGGTGATGACGACGACGACGATGGTTGCAATGGTTTTCATCTCCCCATCACTAGTAATGGATACGTGCGAGCTTTTCGCGTCCAACCTGATCGCATACACGAGCATTACGCGGCCCTCAGCATAGCACTCCGCACGCAACAAAAATAGAACTTCGGCGCTTAAGGCTGAACGCCGCCAGTGGCCCAGAATCGGCTCATATGGACGATCTGCCGATCGAGAAGCCGCCGAGTCGTGCAAGGTTGAACGATCCACGCGGTGTCAGAAACCAACGCGCAAATCGTCAAGACCCGAACCTGCCGTAATCGACCTCGCACTTCTTTTGCATTGGCTGGCCATAGCGCTATCGACAGACAAGGTCCGCGGCTCAGTCGGAACATGTTCGGACGGACAACACGATAAGGCACCCGTGACGTCCGATGCTTGCCCACCCTCTTCGACTGCGGCCTCGACTCGGTTCGCGCAGACAGTAATCAAAACACGAAGACGACGCTCAAGACGACTAAGTCAAGGGGGGCGAGTCAGGTTTGTTGTTGTTGTTGCTGTTGCTGTTGCTGTCGTTGTTGTTGTTGCTGCTGCTGCTGTTGTTGTTGTGGTTGTTGTTGTTGCTGTTGTTGTTGTCGTCATCGTCGTCGTCGTTGTCGTTGTCATTGTCGTTGTCGTTGTTGTTGTTGCTGCTGCTGTTGTTGTTGACGAGGACGTGATTCTGTCACCCTGGGAGGAGTTGCGGGGGGGGGGGTCGCAACCGCAACCGCGCAACGCTCGAGCGGGAGCGCCGGGGGGGGCGCAACAGGGCGGAGGGAAGCGCAACCAACGGCGCAATTGGGCGGGGGAGGGAGGGCGCAACAGGGGGCGGGGAAGGCGCATGCCATTCTGACATTGGGGGCGCACTGGGCACGCTCACTGCAAGCGTTCTGGGAGCTGATGACGACGAGGCGGATGACGACGAGGCGGATGACGACAAGGCGGACGAGGTGGAGCAAGAGGAGGAGGAGGAGGAGGAGGAGGAGGAGGAGGAGGAGGAGGAGGAGGAGGATGACGAGGAGGAGGAGGAGGAGGAGGAGGAGGAGAAGGAGGCAAAGGATGACCCTCACGTGTGAGACCTCGTACCTGCAGGCTTGGAAGGGTTGGGATGAGGATGCATAATCGTTTTTATGATGGCTGGGGCAATAGTAATGATGATGCCGCTGATCATGAGGATGGTGGTGATGACGGGGATGTTACATATGACAGTGCGTATGGTGTTGATGATGCTGGTCTTGGCACGGATAGCGCTGGGGATGATGGTGACGGTTGTGTTGATGGTTGTGGTGCTGATGGTGATCATGGTTGTGATGGTTGCGGTTAAGATAACGGGGACACCACGGGAGATGCGGGTGGGGGAATGTTCGTTGCTACGACGGTAGTCGCGGTTGACGTGATGAGGGTGATCAAGACGAGGAGGACGATTGGGTGACGGATGAGGATCGGGACGCTCATTGTGGAATGCCATCTCATGGGACACATTTGATCTCAAGACTTGGGGGGCGTAATGAGGATGTCGAGGGTCATGATGACGATGACGATGACGATGACAATGACGATGACGATGCTGATGACGATGACGATGACGATGCTGATGATGATGACGATGACGATGACGATGACGATGCTGATGACGAGGATGATGACGATGACGATGCCGATGACGATGACGATGGCGATGCTGATGACGATGGCGATGTCGATGATGTTGACGATGTTGATGCTGATGACGACGATGACGATGACGATGACGATCATGATGACGATGACGATGACGCTGGTGATGACGGTGATGATGATAATGACGATGACGATGACGATCATGATGATGCTGATGATGATGATGATGATGATGATGTTGATGATGCTGTTGATGATGATGATGGTGATGATGATGTTAATGATGATGACGCAGCTCTACTAGGATTCTAGTAGAGCTGGACGCAGCTCTACTAGGATTCTAGTAGAACTGGGCGCAGCTCGGATAGGATTTAATTCTGTACGCTTCGCGTATCCCCACCAGCCCATCTCACAACAGCAACTCTTGCGAAGCATGCCGACAGTCGTGTTTTTTCAGGCGTGTGTCCGCTTGGCCCCGCATATCTCCCCTGTTCCTCCTTCCTCCTTCCTCCTTGTACATCCTCCTTGTGGTGGGAGCGGGAGAAGGACGAGGCGGAGGAGGAGGGAGAGAAAGCGCTCCTCGTGGTTTGAGTCGTTTGGGGTTTCTCGTCCTGGTGTGAGTCGTTCGGGCCCTTCTTCCTGGTGTGAGTCGTTCGGGCTCTTCGTGGTGTGAGTCGTTCGGGCTCTTCGTCCTGGTGTGAGTCGTTCGGGCTTCTCGTGGTGTGAGTTGTTCGGGCCCCTCGTCCTGGTGTGAGTCGTTCGGGCCCCTCCTCCTGGTGTGACTCGTTCGGGCTCCTCGTGGTGTGAGTCGTTCGGGGCCCTCGTCGTGGTGTGAGTCGTTCGGGCTCCTCGTGGTGTGAGTCGTTCGGGCGCCTCGTCCTGGTGTGAGTCGTTCGGGCCCCTCCTTCTGGTGTGAGTCGTTCGGGCTCTTCGTGGTGTGAGTCGTTCGGGCCCCTCGTCCTGGTGTGAGTCGTTCGGGCTCCTCGTGGCGTGAGGCGTTCGGGCACCTCGTCCCCTTTTGGGGCGTCTTGGGGGCCTCTTGGCGGCCCCAGGGGCTTTAGGAGCGTCTTGGGTGCCTTGGGGGAGCCTCTTCGGGCCTCTTGGGAGCCTCTTGGAGGCCGTTTGGGGCGTCTTGGGGGCCTCTTGGCGGCCCCAGGGGCTTCCAGGAGCGCCTTGGGTGCCTCGGGGGAGCCTCTTGGGGCCTCTTGGGGACCTCTTGGGGGCATCTTGGGGGCCTCTTGGAGGCCTCTTGGGGGCCTCCTGGGGACCCCTTGGGGCCATCTTGGGGCCTCTTGGTGCCTCCTGGGCGCTTCTTGGGGCCATCTTGGAGGGAATGGATCAAAGAAGAGGGGAGCTTTAATGAGCGCTGCCCCCTCAGAAGGGCAAAATGAGCCCACAACCTTAGTAAAATCAATAATTTTGCCTTGAAGGAGGGGAGCTTTCATGAGCGCTGCCCCCATCAGAAGGCCAAAATGGGGCCAAAAACGTAGTAAAATCAATGATTTTGGCTTCACAGAAGAGGAGAGGGTTTTTTCTCCCTCCCCCCGTCGGGGCCAGAATCCTCGTGAGGGGTGTCGTTTTTTAGCCCTCCCAGGAGTCGAAGAAGACCCCTCCAACGACCCGCGAGGCGCCCTCTCCAGGCCCAGGGGGATGGGGTAGGGGGAGGGGTAAACCCCTCCCCGAAGGGGAAGAAGGGGGGGTGAGAACAGAGCGGGCTCTCTAAACCACTCACGCCCAAAGGGCTGGTGGGATTAGGGCTGGACGCAGCTCCACTAGGATTATATGAGATGATGGCGCAGTTCTAGCAGGATTCTATTAAAACTGGACGCAGCTCGAGTAGGATTCTATTAGAGCTGGACGCAGCTCGAGTAGGATTCTATGAGAGCTGAACGCAGCTCTAGTAGGATTCTATCCGAGCTGGGCGCAGCTCTAACGGGATTCTAGTAGAGCTGGACGCAGCCCTACTAGGATTCTATTAGAGCTGGACGCAGCTCTACCAGGATTCTATGAGATGTTGGCGCAGTTCTAGCAGGATTCTGTTCAAGCTGGACGCAGCTCTAGTAGGATTCTATTAGAGCTCGACGTAGCTCTAGTAAGAGTCTATTTCAGAGCCCCGAATCATCAGGGGTAACTCGGGTCAGGGATAACTCGGGTTCGTTTTTCGGGAATCCGAACCCGAGTTACCCCGGACCCGAGTTACCCCGGATAACTCGGGCGTCCAGAGCCCCGAATCATCAGGGGTAACTCGGGTCAGGGATAACTCGGGTTCGTTTTTCGGGAACCCAAACCCGAGTTACCCCGGACCCGAGTTACCCCGGATAACTCGGGCGCCCAACTATTAGAGCTGTACGCAGCTCTAGTAGGATTCCATTAAAAGCTTGACGCAGCTCGATGAGGATTCTATGAGAGCTGGACGCAGCCCTAGTAGGATTCTATAGGAACTGGGCGCAGCTCTAGTAGGATTCGATGAGAGCTGGACGCAGCTCTAGTAGGGTTCTATCCGAACTGGACGCAGCTCGATTAGGATTCGATTAGAGCTGGACGCAGCTCTGGCAGGATTCGATTAAAGCTGGACGCAGCTCTAGTAGGATTCTAGTAGAGCTGGACGCAGCTCTAGTAGGATTCTACATGAGCTTGAAGCAACTCTAGTAGGATTCAATCAGAGCTGGACGCAGCTCTAGTAGGATTCTATGAGAGCTGGACGCAGCTCGATGAGGATTTTATTTGAGCTGGACGCAGCTCTAGTAGGATTCTAGTAGAGCTGGACGCAGCTCTAGCAGGATTCTATTAGAGCTGGACGCAGCTCGAGTAGGATTCTAGTAGAGCTGGACGCAGCTCTAGCAGGATTCTAATAGAGCTGGACGCAGCAGTAGTAGGATTCTATGATAACTGGAAGCAGCTCTAGTAGGATTCTAGTAGAGCTGGACGCGGCCCTACTAGGAATCTGGTAGAGCTGGACGTAGTAGGATTCTATTCGAGCTGGATGCAGCTCGAGTAGGTTTCTAGTAGAGCTGGACGCAGCTCGAGTAGGATTCTATTAGAGCTGGACGCAGCTCGAGTAGGATTCTATGATAACTGGACGCAGCTCCTTAGTAGGATTCAATCCGAGCTGGACGCAGCTCTAATAGTATTCTAGTGGAGCTGGACGCAGCTCGATTAATATTCTATTAGAGCGGGACGCAACTCTACCAGGATTATATGAGATGTTGGCGCAGTTCTAGCAGGATTCTATTAGAGCTGGACGCAACTGTATCAGGATTCTAGTAGAGCTGGATGCAGGCCTCTACTAGAACTGGGCGCAGCTCTAGTAGGATTCGATGAGAGCTGGACAACGCCCTAACAGGATTCCATTAAAACTTGACACAGCTCTAGTAGGATTCTGTGAGAGCTGAACGCAGCTCGAGTAGGATTCTATGAGAGCTGGACGCAGCTCTACTCGATTTCGGATAGGTTTGCTGTGGGAGCTCGCTTCGCTGGCGCGTACATCCATGTTCTGTTGAGAACTGAGCTGGGAACTCTAATAGGAAATTCTTATTGGTTCATGTCCATCAGCTTGTGGTAGTGCTGGTTGCGCGGTTGCGGTTGCGAGCCCCCGCCCCCTTCGCAACTGGGGACCAAGGTACCAAAAACCCGTCTTCGCCAGCAGGGGAGGCCTGGGATCTGGTACGCTTCCCCCCAGGGTACCAGAAACCCGGCCTCGCCTTCTTGTTGTTGTTGTTGTTGCTGCTGCTGCTGCTGTTTGTAATGGGAACACTGCATGTTACCGAACGTTTATTCATACGCGTTTAGCGGGCAGCCTTTCAATATGAATATGGGGATGATTGGTGGACAGTTGGTGCGGAGCGTGTGCCATTATTTTTGCCGCTATTGGTAGCCGCTAGTTTCAGCTAATTGGCGCTATTTGCCGCGGACACGCCAACATCATGACTAAGATAGGCAAGACGAACGTAAGTCCAGCAGTTGGCCGTTGAGTGCTGGCCCCTGGAGGCTGCCCGCAGCACCCTGGTGCCAGCCCCCCAGCGCAGGGAGGGCGGGGGGGAGGCACCTGGTCTGGCGCGGCGTTGGGCGGCCAGGGCGTGCATGCCAGGTATTAGTTATGGCTCTCGGAGCAGTATGGAGGAGGAGGAGGAGGAGGAGGAGGAGGAGGAGGAGGAGGAGGAGGAGGAGGAGGAAAAGGAGGAGGAGGTGGGAGGAGGAGGAGGAGGGGGAGGAGGAGGGGGAGGAGGAGGGGGGGGCAGGTGGATGAGGACACGACGTGAACCCACCGTAGGAAAACGCTCTTCCTTCTCTTCTTCTTCCTCTTCCTCCTTCTCCCCAGCATTATTGCGGAAAGCAAGTGAGCGCAACATGCACCAGCCATGCACCAGCGTGATTTTCTGGGGAACTGCGCAGTCCACGGCCAAGGGCGGCGACGCCCTCCTCGTCCTCGTCCTCGTCCTCGCTCCCCGCTTTCGCACCCGCCTCCCCCTCCCCGTCGGGAGAAGCGCAGCAGAAAGGTTGGAGAGGGCCGGGGGGGTGGGGGTACGCTCTGGCCAGCACTCCAAGACGCTTCTGGCCGTGGCCACGAGGAGCCTCCCACAGGCCCGGCACCGTTCGAGAGCAGCCAGATCCCCGATCTCCGCCCACCAACTCTGTGTTCTTCTTCTTTTTCGAGGTGTCTCGGAGGGGGATGAGAAAAGTCCTGAAAGCAGCTGCAGATGATAGTGCCACACATTCAGGCGATCGTAAACATGGATTAACGGGGCGTGGAATAGCGACGGGTCCCGTTTCCATTGGAAGTCGCGGTTTTCTGCCGCCGAACGAGGCGGCACGGCCGCATTTTGGGGAGGGCATCTTCCCCGATCCATGGATTTGGCGACCGCGCGCCAAATCCATGGATCGCTAATCCATGTTTGCGCGCCCTCGGGTGTCTCGGAGGGGGATGAGAAAAGTCCTCAAAGCAGCTGCAGACGATAGTGCCACACATGCAATACTGTGAAGAGGGATCTCTTCTCAGCAGTGCTCCATCAGGGCCTTGCCTTCAACCCCTGAAGTGACCTCGTTGAAGTCTAAGCGTGCTTAGCGCACCATGTCTGGAAACAACCTGAGCCTAGATGGTAACGGACTCGGATGTTTTTGCAACTCTGCTCCTACTCTGACGTTGCTTCAGTGTTCCTCCTGGGGGCCGTGGGCGGTAACTCAGGATGGGAGCACATACACATACACAATTAATCGACGACTTCCAGGAAAATATGGGACAATATGGGAAGTGGGGGGGAAGACGAAAACCCAGGAAATATAGGGAACTATGGGGAATCCTGGGAAGTGTGTGTATTGTGAAGGCCTGACGGCCGGTGCCGCCGACCCTGAAAGACATCGACGACGACCAGGGGGGGAGGAGGAGGAGAAGGAGGAGCAGGAGGAGGAGGAGGAGGAGGAGGAGGAGGAGGAGGAGGAGGAGGAGGAGGAGGTTGAGA
Source organism: Prorocentrum cordatum (assembly GCA_963575745.1). NCBI lineage: Eukaryota > Dinophyceae > Prorocentrales > Prorocentraceae > Prorocentrum > Prorocentrum cordatum. Next base: position 128,244 of record CAUYUJ010019388.1, on the reverse strand, counting down.
TAAGGAGGAGGTGGAGGAGAAGGAGGAGGAAAAGGACTCCCCTCTGGGACACTCCCCCTGGGGAGGAGGACCGGAGGAGGACCAGCGTGGGAGAGGGGAGGGGAGGGGGAGGAGGACACCCAGGGACGGATGCGTATCTGACTCCCCTCCCCCCCCCGGGACTCCTCCCCGCCTGGGGAGGACCCGAGGAGGACCGGCGCGCCAGAGAAGGACCAGCCTGGGAGAGGAGGACCCCCAGAGGCGATGCGATTTTGACCCCCCCCCCCGGGGACCCCCGTCCCCCCGCCGGGGAAGGGACAAAGGGAAGGAGCTTCCCTTTGACGTAATGAGGACGTGGATGGACTTTCCTCATGCTGCGAACCCGTTCCCCGAACGAGGAAGGGTGCTCTCTCTCT
>CAUYUJ010019388.1:82849-122849 GCA_963575745.1 Prorocentrum cordatum | reverse complement strand
GCGTGACGTTCCCACAACAAAAAGCAATGGACGTCCTGGGGTCTCAGGGTTGGGTTTCTTGTGGAAGGTTTCTTGTGGACGAGCCCCTACTGTAGGGTTCGGATTTCGTCGAAGACGTGGCGAACTCTGAACCCTACCCACGCCTCCCATCGATTCAGGAGATTCGATGGTCAGGGGGGGGTAGGGTTCGGATGTCGCCACCTATCCCTTGGCCTCCCAGACGGGGTCCGAGTAGATGGGGTCGGAAGATCGCGCCCTCTCCTCTAGTGTTCTTATTCATTCTTTTGCCGATCGGCGCGGGCCCCCAATCCCCCCCATGGAGTAGATCTTGGCTGTTTTTCGGCGCCCGCTTCGAGCGGGTGGAGGCTCCCCAACTGGCAGCTTTCTTGCAAACAGTCGCTCTAAGCAGAGGCCCCGAGCCACACACCCCCTGCCCCTCCCCCCCCTTGCCGCCGAGTGTCGAAACGACGAATAGAAAAACGTTCACCTATTATACATCAGCGATGCGGCTCGATGTGGGGCCCGATGCTCTCCACGCCGACGGCGCCGACGCATCCCCAGACATGCGACGTCCTGATTTTTCCAGACGGCGCCCCTGGAAGTCCCGACCCTTTCCCCGGGATCGGTTTTGCGTCCTGAGTCGTTTTTTGACGGTCCCGAGGCCCAGCGAGGGCCCCCCGAGGCCGAGAGTTGCCAACAAAATTGCCGTTCTGATTTTTTTCTACGTCGCGAGCATGTCTGGGGATGCATCGCCAACGGCGCCGATGCGTCGCCGATGTGGCCACCTGACGGAGGTGGGGGCGCCGAATGCCGTCGGGGCTGCAGTGGCGTGCCGCATCGCCCTCGGGCCGCGGGCGCCTCCTGCGCCTGAGACCGGGGGACGCGGCGCCCAGCCGCCTTGGAGCTGCAGGGCGACACGCGAGAGTGACCTTTCGCCGGAGTGGCCTTTGGTGCGGGCCCGATGGGTCCGAGGCCCGAAAACCATCATTTCACTAATTTTGGGCCCCAGGGCCCACTGAGGCCCCAGGGGCCCCAGATTAGTGAAGTGATGTTTTTCCCCACGTAAGGGCCCCGAAATTCATCACTTCACTAAACCGAACCCAGGACGACAGTCAGGGGCCGAATTGCTGCTGTGATGCAAGATCGGTCTCGTAATAAGGCCTGTTGATCGCCGAGTGCGATGCTGTCGCAGCGGCTTGCACGCCCGGTGGTGTCCCCGAAGGGCCCCCGCTTGGGCCGCGCACCAAGTGTCACTCTTGCCTAGGGTCGCTCCTGCGTGTGGCCGAGCAGGGTGCACCGCCCGCTCCATTCGGGCCGTGTCGGCCGCGCGGCGCCCAGTCCACTGCCGTCCGCGCGCGCCCTCCTGGAAGGTCCGTCGAGAGGGGTCAGCGGTTCGTCCTCCTCGCCATGGGGGAAGCGGATCCCGAGGGGGTCCTGAGGTACGTCGCCGTCTTCGGGCTCTCGGGGCCTTCCACGTGCCCCGGGACTGTCAGAGAACGACTCAGGATGATGACCTCGTCCTTCCGTAGCCATTTTGGCTCAAGTTTCTCCGTCAGCGCAGATTGTTGCAGGCCTTTTTTTCTGGTCGTTGAACCCTCACTGTAGCCATGGCAGAGACATTCGCATTCAATGCTGATATTCAGCAGCTCATGAGCCTGATCATCAACACCTTCTACTCCAACAAGGAGATCTTCCTGCGCGAGCTCATCTCCAATGCGTCAGATGCCTTGGACAAGATCCGGTACGAGTCCATCACGGATCCTGACAAGATCGAGGCCCAGCCGAATTTTTATATCAAGATCGTCCCCGACAAGACCAATTCCACCATCACGATCGAGGATTCTGGCATCGGGATGACCAAGAACGAATTGATCAACAACCTCGGCACCATCGCCAAGTCCGGCACCAAGGCCTTCATGGAGGCAATGGCAGCCGGCGGCGACATCTCCATGATCGGGCAGTTCGGAGTCGGCTTCTACTCCGCGTACCTCGTCTCGGACAAGGTGCGCGTGATCAGCAAGAACAACGACGACGAGCAGTACATCTGGGAATCTGGGGCTGGTGGCTCTTTCACGGTGCAGAAGGACACAGAGATTGTGCACGGGGAGATCAAGCGCGGCACTAAGATCATTTGTTATTTAAAGGAGGACCAGTCCGAATTCCTGGAGGAACGCCGCCTGAAGGATCTGGTCAAGAAACACTCGGAGTTCATCGGGTTCCCCATTGAGTTGTACGTGGAGAAGTCCAAGGAGAAGGAAGTTACGGATTCCGAGGACGAAGAGGAGGAGAAGAAGGACGAGAAAGAAGGCGATGAGCCGAAGATCGAGGAGGTCGACGAGGAGAAAGAGAAGGAGGAGAAAAAGAAGAAGACAAAGAAGGTCAAGGAGGTATCCCACGAATGGGAGCAGCTTAACAAGAACAAGCCGCTGTGGATGCGCAAGTCCGAAGACGTGACCAACGAGGAGTATGCATCGTTCTACAAGTCACTGTCCAACGACTGGGAGGACCACCTGGCCGTGAAGCACTTCAGCGTTGAGGGCCAGCTGGAGTTCCGCGCGCTGCTCTTCGTGCCGCGCCGGGCACCTTTCGACCTGTTTGAATCCAAGAAGAAGCGCAACAACATCAAGCTGTACGTGCGACGCGTCTTTATCATGGATGATTGCGACGAGCTGATGCCCGAGTGGCTCAATTTTGTGAAGGGCGTGGTTGACTCTGAGGACCTGCCTCTGAACATCTCCCGCGAGACGCTGCAGCAGAACAAGATCCTGCGAGTGATCAAGAAGAACCTCGTCAAGAAGTGCCTCGAGATGTTTGCGGAGATCGCCGAGAAGAAGGACGACTACAAGAAGTTCTATGAGCAGTTCGGCAAGTGCCTCAAGCTTGGCGTGCACGAAGATTCCACCAACCGCACCAAGGTCGCGGAGCTTATGCGCTACCACACCTCGAAGTCTGGAGATGAGATGATCAGCCTGAAGGAGTATGTGGACCGCATGAAGGAGGGGCAGAATGACATTTACTACATCACGGGGGAGAGCATCGCAGCGGTGTCATCCTCGCCTTTCTTGGAAACGCTGCGCAAGAAGGGTCTTGAGGTCCTCTACATGACCGATCCCATCGATGAGTACTCCGTGCAGCAGCTGAAGGAGTTCGACGGCAAGAAGCTCAAGTCGACGACCAAGGAAGGTTTGGACCTCGAGGACGAGGACGAGAAGAAGAAGCTGGAGGAGCTGAAGGCGGAGTTCGAGCCGCTAACGAAGCTGATGAAGGAGGTGCTTGGCGACAAGGTGGAGAAGGTGGTTGTCAGTTCGCGCATGGCGGACTCGCCCTGCGTATTGACAACCTCGGAATATGGCTGGTCCGCAAACATGGAGCGCATTATGAAGGCGCAGGCCCTCAGGGATAACTCTATGACCTCCTACATGGTGTCCAAGAAGACCATGGAGGTCAACCCCAAGCACTCCATTATGTGTGAGCTCAAAAAGAAGGCGTCTGCCGACAAGTCAGACAAGACAGTCAAGGACTTGATCTGGCTTCTTTTCGACACATCCCTGCTCACCTCTGGCTTCAACCTGGACGAGCCCACTCAGTTCGCAGGGCGCATCCACCGCATGATCAAGCTCGGCCTCAGCATTGACGATGACGACGAGGGCCTGGGGGACGACGAAGACCTGCCCCCTCTCGAGGAAGTCGAGGGCGCCGCAGACGAGGCATCGAAGATGGAGGAGGTTGACTAGGAGCTGTCAGGCTCCCCAGTATTACCTCCCCCGTGGCAGTCCGCGCGATCAGTTTTTGCTTGGCCGATTTCACTGTCCGGAGCCACGGGGCCGCATTCTTGCTCCGACGTTCTATGTACAGTTGCGATATCAGACCAGTGCGCCATATACCATATACCAGCATAGACGCGCTCTGGCGCGCAGCGACAAAACATACAATAAAAAGGATGATGATCTCGTCCTGGGGGAAGGCTCCAGGGTCCATGACCCGTTTCCCTCAGGACCCGTTTACCCCATGCTGAGCAGCGCCCAGGCCGGTCCACGCCCTTTCGCTTGCGCCCTCCCGCATCGGCCAGAAAGGTGCGGCGAGTGGGTCAGCGGATTTGAGAGTGTTTGCGCACAGAGCATTCCGTGACTCGGGAGGAGGTCGCTGATGAGTCTGCGTCTGGAACAGCGGAAGGAGTGCCGAAGTAGTGCCTCGATGAAGAGCAGACTGCGTAAACATACACTTCTGGAGCTCCGCACGGATTTCTTGGGTCGGCGCCTCTGGCGCCGCCTCTGACGTGCTCCGTGCGCCAGTGAGGGAGGCCCAGCGCCGATGCAAGAAATCCGCGCGGAGCTCTGGAAGTTTATGTTTATGCCGTTTCGTCTCATGGGCCTGTCTTCCACCACCACCATCATAAGTTGGAGGGGGGGAGGAGTTGACGGATGAGGAGGAGGAGGAGGAGGAAGAAGACGAGGAGGACCCCCTCCTCCTCCTACTTCTGGTGGTGGTGGAAAACAGGTCCACCATCGTCTTCCTCTAGAGAGCGGCCCCACGCCGGGGTGACCTCGGGTGCGCGGCTTCAGCGGGTCCCGGGGGGTGGGGGTGGGCGTGCCCAAACGCGCAGGCCTTTGCTGTCGCACCGCGCGCAGCGATCGGCGGACCCGATCGCCCAGAGGTCACGGCTGCGTGCCGCCGGGGCAGCCAGCCACGGGCCAGCAGCGTCATATGCCATCGCCGAGGAGGGCCCCGAGGGCGGCCCTTCCTCGCCTGCCAGCGGCAGTCGGGGCGCGCCCCGCACCGCGGCGGCCGCGCGTGCAGAGGGCACGGCCGCCACGCCGTCTGGCAGCCGCCCGCAGCTGCCACGGGCGGCGCGGGGAGGCGGCCAGGCGGAGCCCGCCCGAAGGCTGCACCTCACTGCCCACCAAACAACCCCAACCCAACCCAAAGGCCCCGATTTGCTCTCTAATTCCAGTGTGGGGGGACCAGGGAACATGGACAAAACACATCTGAGGCGCGTATCCCCCCCAAACCGAAATTCGAGCTAAATTCGGGTCTTCGGGTTGGGTTGGGGTGGTCTGGTAGGTAGTCAGCCCAGAGGCACAGTGGAGAGAGGGCCGTGCGAGGGTGTCTGCAGCGGCCACGCGGCCGAGGCACGAGCCATAGACTGGCTGCGGAGGAGGAGGAGGAGGAGGAGGAGGAGGAGGGAGGAGGAGGAGGAGGAGGAGGAGGAGGAGGAGGAGGAGGGAGGAGAGGAGGAGGAGGAGGAGGAGGAGGACGGGAGGGCCTCTGGGGGCCACCTCGGGCCTTCCGCGGGCCATCCCGCTCCTCCCCGCACGCCTTCGCCTTCGGGTGCGCCCTGTATACTACTATCTTGCCCGCGCGCCTCGGCGTAACAGGTATCGTCTATTCCTTTCGGGCAGACTGTGCGCAAAACCAGCGCCCGGACCAGGCGTTGGTTTTGATCCGCGCGCAGCCATGCTTGCCATGGCGACCCATGCTTGCCATGGCGACAAGGTGAGCACGAAAAGCAGAGAAGAGATGAGTGTAGATTCAAAGGCCAAAGGCGAGTAGGGAGCTCCTCTGCTCATGCCGGTGGATGTGAAGGATGAGGATGATGCTGCTGCTGATGATGATGATGATGCTGCTGATGATGCTGCTGATGATGATGCTGATGATGATGCTGTTGTTGATGATGATGCTGATGATGCTGATGATGATGATGATGCTGTTGATGATGATGCTGATGGTGATGCTCTTGCTGATGCTGTTGCTGATGCTGATGATGATGATGCTGTTGTTGATGATGGTGGTGAAACTGATGATTGTGATGATGATGCTGATGCTGATGATGATGATGATGGTGATGATGATGATGCTGATGCTGATGATGATGGTGGTGGTGGTGGTGATGATGATGGTGATGATGGTGATGATGATGATGCTGATGATGCTGATGATGATGACGATGATGATGCTGCTGATGATGATGCTGATGATGATGCTGATGATGCTGATGCTGATGCTGCTGCTGCTGACTCTGATGATGATGATGACGATGATGATGATGATGATTATGATGATGATGATGACAGTGGTGGTGGTGGTGATGATGATGATGCTGATGATGCAGTGCTGCTGCTACTGCTGATGATGATGATGATGCTGCTGATGATGATGCTGATGATGATGATGGTGGTGATGATGATGAGGATGATGCTGATAATGATGATGATGATGATGATGATGATGATGATGAGGATGATGCTGATAATGATGATGATGATGATGATGATGATGATGATGATGATGATGATGATGATGATGATGGTGGTGGTGGTGGTGATGATGATGATGCTGATGATGCAGTGCTGCTGCTACTGCTGCTGATGATGATGATGCTGCTGATGATGATGCTGATGATGATGATGGTGATGATGATGATGATGATGAGGATGATGATGATGATGATGATTGATGATGATGATGCTGCTGATGATGATGATGATGATGATGATGATGATGATGATGATGATGATGATGATGATGATGATGATGCTGATGATGATGATGATGATGATGATGATGATGATGATGATGATGATGATGATGATGATGATGATGATGATGATGATGATGATGATGATGATGATGATGATGATGATGATGATGATGATGATGATGATGATGATGATGATGATGATGATGATGATGATGATGATGATGATGATGACTGGTGATGGTGATGATAGAGGAGGAGGAGGAGGAGGGAGGAGGTCAGGGGAGGGGGAGGGGAGGAGGGGGGAGGAGGAGGGAGGAGGGGAGGAGGAGAGGAGGAGGAGGAGGAGGAAACGAGCACACCCTGGATGCATCAAGGATGCAGCAACACACATCTCCAGTCCCCTCCTCAGAAGTCCTTGCAGCAGTCCTTCCTACTCAGTCAAAGAAGCTCTCCCTTGAAAGGCCAGCACTCTATGAGCCTGCCATGCAGGCGAGTACCCCGTTTTGAACATGAACTGCCTTACCGAGGATGCGGCTGATCCTCCTCAAGGTCCTCTTCCTCCTCCTCCTTCTCCTCCTCCTCCTAGGATTGCCAAACCGAGGATGCGTAAGGCGAGCCACCGCTGCCCCCTGCCTTTGGGAAGCCCCCATGTGGCCAAACGTTGTGCCAAAGTCTTGCCACGCTATTGGACGATGCGTGTTCCCCAGCCGTTGTGAACCGCCTTGAGGGAACACCTGTGAGAGAAAGGGAACAGAGGATGAGAGGGAGGAGAAGGAGGACGAGGAGGATGAGGAGGAAAATGATGCCCCTGGAGGCCTTCTTGTGGCTTCTTGGGGGCTTCCTGGGAGCCTCTTGGGGGCCTCTGGGGCGCCTCTTGGGATTCTCCTGGGGCCTCTAGGGGGCCTCCTGGGAGCCTCTCGGGGGCCTCTTGGGGAGCCCATCCGTGGCTCAAGCTTACTCAAATCCATGGGTTAGTGGCACCCGAATTCCGCCTCCTGCCAGAGCGAGCGCTACCGACACGGCGCCTTGATGTGGCCCAGCGGGGGATGGCCAGACTACGAGTCCTGGGCTGAAATCCTCAGGCTGCGACTGGCGACCGCTTGGAGGAGATCATCGCCGAGCCTCGGAATTTCGATGCAGTTCTACTTGCTGGAACGCAGGCTGCGGACATGAGGCAGAACTACACGGGAAGCACGGTCTTGAGATCACGGATTGCGGGTCGCCTCGTCTTGAATGCACCGTATGAGTCTTCATTTCTGGCGAACGTTACTTGCGGCTGTTCAGTCATCGTGGGGGGAGGGCTTCGTGAAGACCACATTGTACGCACTTGGCCGTCACCAGCCGAGGCGCGAGGACGTGCTATTGCTGCTCGTCTGAAGAGGCAGGCAGGACCTTTGTTTCATCAGTATGTATTTTCCACCGAGTGATTTTGGGCTCATGAAGAAGAACAACTATCTTGCTACCGCTAGGGTGCTGGGAAACTGGCTTCGGAAAGTATTGGAGAGCCTCCCAGCCCGATGCATCCCGCTTTTGTTCTGTGACCTCAACGGCGGCATGGGCCTCTAAACGTGTGGTTCAGGGGTCACGGGTCTTCAAAGTGCAGCGGTGGGTATTGGTTCGGTGGAGCCTCTGCCTGGTGAATCAGGAGAGTTGCTACGCAAAGTCATGGAGCAACGCCGTTTTTATTTCCTGGCGGGCAATTCTGTACATGGTCGCTCGTCCCAAATGTTTTACGGTGGAAATGGTAGGTGTTCCCCAGTCGACTACCTCATTCATCTTCGCGACGTGAAGGAGATGGTGGTCAACTGTGCGGTGGTGCCTAAGTTGGGATCAGCATTGCAGCTACAGTCGGGGGAGTCGCCGAAGGACCACCTACCGATCGCGTGTGTAATGAGCTATGAGAAACATCGGCCAGATGACCCACCACAATTGGCGACCAAGTGGGGCAGCGAATAGCGATGCAGGCAATCATGCAGGAGAAATCTAAACGATAATTATCGAGCTAGTAGGGGCCAGATTATCGACAGTGGGCCCTCGTTATATGAAAGACGATGCTTCGCCAAATGAGATATTCGAGATGTCGGAACATACGGCTGTGGATGCTGGTTCGGAGTGTTTTAGTCAGTTAGCTCGAGCGCCGCGGTGCGAGGACTATAGCGGGTATTGCACAGCCCGCCGAGAACTACTTGGACAGCGTCTGGACGTCCGAGCTGGGAAATTTCATGCCTCGGGGTTTGAGATCGATTTGGTCGATGAGGAGCTGACGCCCCCGAGGTTTGAGTTTACAAAGGCTCGATGTAAGCATTATCGACATCGACGCGACAGACTAGTGGCATAAGCAAACCTCATGTGGCGACACAGGAAACCAGCAGAAGCCATGAGACTCGAGAGCCGTTTCGAGGACTAGAAAAGGACCAAAGAAATTTGACGGAGCACTCGTGCGACCAGCTCCACTCGGCGGACCAATGGATGTCGGCATGGCAATTATCCGGACCTGAGGGGGGGATGGCAGTTCAAAGATGTGATTGGGACCCCCTGCGTGCTGATCGAGATGGCCACTTCCAGTGGTTGCCCGACGCGTAGTTGTTCGAGCAAGTGGACGCTGGCTACTCTTCGATCCAGTGGCACCTTGTGTATGGGAAGAAGAGGAAGGCCGTGCCCGCGAACGCGGCGCCGCTGGAAACATGGCCCGTGCGATTTCTTCCCAAACCCAGGCCGACGCTACAGCAGAAGTTGGGGCTGGGCTGTGACCCGACCCCGCCGAGCACGACATGCTTTAATTTCTTTTTCAACGTAGGCCTGGCGAAGATTCGCATGCACGAGCAGACCCCCTTGTATTGGCGCACTAGTGAAGCGCGCGGTTTGCGCGAGTCGGCCCGGCCAGAGCCAAAAAAACGACGAGTTGTGCATCCTCTTCCGGTCCTGGGGAAAGGATGTGCTGCAAAAGAACTTAGGTCTTTCCCGACGGTCATGGACCGCGGCTTCGTAAAAGGGCAGGAGGAGGGAGGAGACCGCGTTGTATTCAGTACTCACGAGTCAGAGGTCGCGACCGGGAGGTCCTACGCGCGCAGTATGCTTAAAAGATCTCAGCGATGCTTTCGGACACACATCGCGCTGTATTTTGAGGGAGGTAGTTGGACTAAACGCAGCCGCTGGGAAGGTACAATTATTTCAACGGCGCTTCACGGGGGCGCTGATCCAGTTTTCCGTAGCCGACGGGCCGCTCTTTGTTCGTCCTAGACAGGTTGGCTGTATGGGCGACCCGTTCATTGTCGCCGCCCCCTGGAGGTTTCGACTATCCGGTCTTGGAAGGGGGGGGGAGGAGGAGGAGGAAGAGGAGGAGCAGAAGGAGGAGGAGGACGAGGAGCAGGAGGAGGAAGAGGAGCAGGAGGAGGAGGAGCAGAAGGAGGAGGAGGACGAGGAGCAAGAGGAGGAGGAGGAGGAGGAGGAGGAGGCGCAGGAGGAGGAGGAGGCGTATAAGGAAGAGGAGGACGAGCAGGAGGGAGGAGGAGGGAGAGGAGGAGGAGCGAGAAGAGAGGAGGAGGAGGAAGGAGGAGGAGGAGGAGGAGGAGGAGGAGAGGAGGAGGAGGAGGGAGGAGGAGGATGAGGAGGAGGAGGAGCAGGAGGAGGAGGAGGAGGAGGAGGAGAGGAGGAGGAGGAGGAGGAGAGGAGAGGAGGTGAGGAGGAGGAGGAGGAGGATAGGAGGAGGAGGAGGAGGAGGAGGAGGAGGAGGGAGAGGAGGGAGGAGAGGGAGAGGAGGGTGGGAGAGAGAGAGAGTAGGGAGGGGGGTCGGAGCGTGTGTGGGATATGGTCGGCGATTGAATCCAGCTTGAGGCTGATATGTACTTTTTTTCCATGGGCCGTCGAAAGCGATTTTCCTCCAGCTTCGCCTGTGGCCCAACCCCACCTCTCCGTCCCCCGAACAGGAGGATGAGGAGGAGGAGGAGGAGGAGAACGCCCGAGAAGGATGATGATGATGGTGATGATGATGGGGAGGATGATGATGATGATGATGCTGATGATGATGATGATGATGATGATGATGATGATGATGATGATGATGATGATGATGATGATGATGATGATGATGATGATGATGATCATGGTGATGGTGCTGGGCCCGTTTCCCACCACCACCACCACCATAAGTTGGAGGGGGAGGGGGTCCCCCTCCTCTTCTCCTCCTCCTCCTACTCCTCCACCTCCTTCCCCTCTCCAACTTATGGTGGTGGTGGTGGTGGTGGTGGAAAACAGGCCCATCAGATGGTGATGCTGATGATGATGGTGATGATGGTGATGGTGATGGTGATGCTGATGCTCATGCTGATTATTATTTAATCGCTTTGCTCATTCCGCCGGCCTGTATTGGTGCACGGCTGTCGAGTGCCCGTGTGATCGTTGTCAATGGGGTTGCTGCTGGGTCGTTTTTCCCCAATCAGAGCTTGCTTCTGTAGGGATCCTAGCGGATATAAAGCTGAGGTGAGGTCGGCGGCCGATTTCGGTGGCCGGGGCCGGATGCCCAGCTGCCCGGGGGTGCCCGGGTGGCCGATTTCGGTGGCCTGGCCCGGGTGCCCGGGTGCCCGGGTGCCCAGGGGTGCCCGGGTGCCCGGGGGTGCCCGGGTGCCCTGGGGTGCCCAATAGCCCAATAGCCCAGTAGCCCTATAGCCTATAGCCCTACAGCCGTATAGCCCTATAGCCCTGTAGCCCTATGGCCTTATACCCCTATAGCCCTAATAGCCTTATATCCCTATAGCCATATAGCCCCATAGCCCAGATAGCTCTATAGCCCCATAGCCCTATAGCCCTATGGCCCTATAGGTCACAGTCCTATAGCCCTATAGCCCGATAGCCCTATAGCCCTATAGCCCGATAGCCGTATAGCCCTATAGCCCAATAGCCCTATAGCCCTATAGCCCTAACAAACATCTGATTGGGTTTTTTCTCCGGTATCGTTTTGTTTATGGATGGTTGGCTTTGGGTGATTTCGCAGGCGGGAACCATTCTTTGCCCGCCTGAGCCTTCTGTTTCGGAAGGTGGCGGCTCGTGAATACGATCGCAGGGAACAAGACAACATTCTGCAGTTTCCTTTTTGCATTCTTCGGGCCCCTTGTCGCTTGTTGGGGCCTCTTAGGAGCCTCTTGGGGCGTCCAGGAGGCCTCTTGGAGCGGAAGGCTCGGATTTTCGGCTCGTGGTCTCCATCTTGGGCCTCTCTTGGGGCCCTCTTGGGGTCCTTTTGGACCGTCTTGGGCGCCTCTTGGGCTGTTGTGGGGCTCATTTGGACGGTCGTGGGCCTCTCTTGGAGGCCTCTTGGGCCGTCTTGGGGTGGTCTTGGAAGCTTCTTGGGCCGTCTTGGAGCGTCGGAAAGTCAAAAAGGCGAGGAAGCCAAAAACCTGCAAAACCCAATGGAAATGAATGGTCTTGGCGCTCTGAGGCTTCGTGGACGTTCATTGGGATCTCGTTGGATGCCTTTCGAGGGTTTCTTGGAGACTCTCGGGAGTCGTTGTCGAGCCTCTTGGGGTCTCTTTCGGGCCCCTTGTCGCCTTTTGGGGCCTCTTGGGGGCCTCTTGGAGCCTCAAGGAGGCCTCTTGGAGCGGAAGATGATGATTGATGATGATGATTATGATGATGATGATGATGATGATGATGATGATGATGATGATGATGATGATGATGATGATGATGATGATGATGAGGAGGATGAGGATGATGATGATGACGATGATGCTGATGATGCTGATGATGATGCTGATGATGCTGCTGCTGATGATGATGATGATGATGATGATGATGATGATGGTGGTGGTGGTGGTGGTGGTGATGATGATGATGATGATGATGATGATGATGCTGCTGCTGCTGCTGCTGCTGCTGCTGCTGATGATGATGATGATGATGATGATGATGCTGATGCTGATGCTGATGCTGATGCTGCTGATGATGATGCTGATTCTGATGCATTCTGATGATGATGCTGATGATGATGATGCTTATAATGCTGGTGATGATGATTTCGATGATGGTGATGGTGGTTGTGATGGTGATGGTGATGGTGATGCTGGCTGCTGCTGATGCTGCTGATGATGCTGGCTACTGCTGATGCTGATGCTGATGCTGATGCTGATGCTGATGATGATGATGATGATGATGATGATGATGATGCTTCTGATGATGATGATGATGATGATGCTGATGATGATGATGCTGATTCTGATGATGCTGATGATGATGCTGCTGCTGATGCTGATGATGATGATGAGGATGAGAGTGAGGAGGAGGAGGTTGTGATGATGATGAAGATTCTGATGATTCTGATGATGCTGATGATGATGATTTTGATTCTGATGATGATGAACTCCGATGATGATGATTAGGAGGAGAAGGATGAGGATGAGGATGAGGATGAGGATGATGATGATGATGATGATGATGATCATGATGATGATGATGATGATGATGATGATGATGATGATGATGATGATGATGATGATGATGATGATGATGATGATGATGATGATGATGATGATGATGATGATGATTCTGATGATGATGATGATGATGATGATGATGATGATGAGGAGGAGGAGGAGGAGGAGGAGGAGGAAGTCGGACGCGGAGGAGTGCTTCCATCTCCTCCCTCGCTCCTCCGTTTCATCCCCGCTCTCCCCCTCCCCTCCTCGCCCCTCCTCTCCTTCCGCCTCTCCCTCTCCTCTCCCTCTCCTCTCCCTCTCCTCTCTTCTCCTCTCCTCTCCTCTCCTGTCCCTCTCCCTATCCCTCTCCCTCTCCCTCCCCTCTCCTCTCCTGCCTCTTCTCCCTCGTCTCCCTTCTCATCGGAATTGCCCGCTATGAATAATTACCCACGCTTCTCTCTGCCCTGGCTGCGTTTGTCTTCTGACCCGTCACGCCCGCTCACATCCTCCTTCTTCTTTGGCCTCCTCCTCAACCTCCCCTCTCCTACTGCTACTCCTCCCTCTTCATTCTCCTCTCCCTCCTTCCGACCCTTCCCATCCTTTCTCATTCATGTTTCTAGTTCGGCGCTGTGCACGACTGTGTGCAACTTCCCTCCGTCCAGTCGTCACCCGGCGTCCCTACGCGCTGCCTGGCACATTTTGTTCCGTCTCCCCTCTTGCAGTACGCACGCTGTGATTTCCATGTAAGGTCCACGGCACGATTCGACACCCGACTCGGCGATCTAGGACGGAAATGTGCGTTATGGGAAGGGATGGGAGGGAGGGATGCTATGGCATAATTGGTGCAAGCGGACCTAGCTTGCCTCTTTTCTCCCTCATTTGACCCCCCTCCTCTCTCCTCTTCTCCCTCCTCCCTGCTCCCTCATTTGACCCCCCCTTGCCTCCCTCCTCCCTGCTCCCCGCCCCCCTGGTGGTGCTGCTGCTGCTGGTTCCTCGTTCCTGGTGGCAAGAGGTCCCTGCGGGTGCTGCCCTCGATGCTGCTCCTCCTGCTCCTCCTCCTTGTCCTCCCCCTGTCTGCTCCTTTCTCCTTCCTCCTCCCTCCACCACTGTGTGCAGCTCAACAGGAACTACCAATCCAGCGATCAGTCTAAGTTAGAAATGGGGCGTCTACGACGGGCGGCCATCAGTGATTGCACTGCCCCTCGCCCTCCGCCTCCTCATTCTCCTTCCTGCTGCTTGCTCTTCCTCCTAGATGGTCGGAGGCGCGGCAAATGCGCGAACGGTGGAGGAGGCGCTGAAGGGAGCGATGGCGTCTGGAGGAGCCTGAACGCGCAGCTTCTCCTGTCTCTGCACGGGCCGGGTGCCCTTCATGTCAGAGGGGATGGCTTCTGCGGCAGCGGCCGCGCTAGCCGCAGCCAATAGCCCACCACGCATGATGACCTCCCACAACGTATGCGCGTTTTTTGCTTTGTCGCCGTCGTCTGGTGCCCTCCCCTGCACCCTCTCGGTCTGGTCTTCTGCCCCTGGGCTGCCTTTCTCTGACTGGCTCCTCCCCCCGCCGAACCCGGAAGCGACCGGTGCCAGCTGCAGCATGTCTGTCGTGTGCACGCTCTCGTCACCTTGCACCGTGGCTGTGTTCTGGTTGACTCATAAGGGGGTCCAGCGACAAGGGGGTGGTGCAATAGATTTGGTGCAATAGATTTGTGGGGTTGCAGTACATTTGGGGGGTGCAATACATTTCTGGGGCGCAAATTCATTGCTGGATTTTCTCGTGCAATACATTACCTGTAATACAATGCAATCCAATTCTCCGGCGCAGTACATTTGCAATACAATTGCCCGAAATCTATTGCACCCACTTCTTTCAGCTGGACCCCATTTTGGGTCACCCAAAAGTGTGATGGAGCTGGCCTCCTCCTGGTCCTCTTCTCCTTGGACCTCCCCGCCCTTGCCGGCTGCAGAGCCTGCCGCCGTCCACGCTGCCGCCGTGGACACCTGGCCCCCTTGTGTCTCGTTTCGGTCTTGGCCGCCTGGCGTTCGCTCTCCTCCTCCTCCTCCTCCTCGTTCCTCCTCGTTCCTCCTCCTCCTCCCCCTCCTCCTCCTCCTCCTCCTCCTCCTCCTCCTCCTCGTTCCTCCTCCTCGTTCCTCCTCGTTCCTCCTCCTCCTCCTCGTTCCTCGTTCCTCCTCCTCCTCCTCGTTCCTCCTCCTCCTCCTCCTCCTCCTCCTCCTCCTCCTGTCTCGGTGAGCGCCCTCCGCTCCCCCGCCCGCTCCTCGCGCCCCCCGCACTTCGCAGGTGCCCGCCCGCGCACGGCGCTCCGCAGGCCCCTGCAGCCGCAGGCGGCACCACCCCGCTCGGGGGGGGGGGAGGGGGCGCGCGTGCGAGCGGGGCTCAGGGCGGCGGGCCCCGCCCACGCCCACTGCCACCCTGCAGTGCAGGCCCATGCCAAGGAACACCCTGCTTGCCTCCAGGGTGCCCTTGGTTTCCTGGGTTTTGATGGTTTTGCCATGGAAGGCGTGGTGCTCCCTGACCAAAAATCCATGGACGTTCTGGGGTGTCAGGGTTGGGTTTCTCGTGGAAGGTTTCTTGTGGACTGGCCTCCACTGTACCCCGCCCCCTTGCGGTGGCAGCACGGCTGGTCGTTCAGTATGATGTTCCAACCTACTTCAGCCCTGATCACCAGAAAGAATTTCGAGCACAAAGAAGGTACCGAAGCTGGAGGACTTTCACGTGTCGGGTCCTGCGAGGTGATCCTCGTTCGACCCTGTTTCGACACTTTTCTAGGTGATCGAACCTATTTTTGGGATGCGGTCCTCAGGTACGATGGGAACAACCGAAAGCTTGGGACCGATCCCCGTGGTGTCAGGCACCAGCGCTGGGGCCGGCACGACGCGAAGCCGCGGCATTACAGTCGGCCCGGATTAGTAGGTCGACCCTGCCAGCTCGAGGGTACCCTTGTGTCCTGTGCCTTGCGACACGTGCCTTCTTACACTCCTATGGCGATGTGGCCCTCGGAAGGGTCTTGTGTCCTCTCGCGTGTCCTGTCCAATCAAGGCCGACTGCACGCTCACCATTGGGATTCCCAGAGCTCCGCTGGCCTTCAGCGCGACGCCCCACACCGGGCCGGGGAAGCGCCAGACTGACGACTTCCGCGAGGCTGCGGTCCCGCCGCCAGCCTCCTCAAAAGGGACGCTCCGGGCGCACGTGCGGAGCGGCACGGGCGTGCCCCTCGCCTTGCCTCCCACGACATGCAGATGTCGGGCCGGACGAAAGGGGGGGATAGGGAAGGGGGGGCTTACGAAATCTGCTGCATGCAGCTAGTTTCGGCCCCGCCGAGGGGCCCATTCCTCGATACATAGCCGCCTCCTGCGCAGGGAGGCGCCAGGAAAATCAGCTACGTGAGCTGATTCTCAAACCCCCCTTTGCTATCCCCCCCTTTCGTCCGGCCCGAAGACGGTGGCACAACTTGATATCGGGACTGCTCTTGGAAGACGATCAGTGGAGAGGAGGCGTGTTGCCAAATCATTTCCAGATGTCTAAAACATGCTTGAACTGTGTTGCTCAAGTTCCAAAGCATGTTTCAAACATGTTTCGAACATATTTTACAGTATACAGAAGAGATTTGGACTACATGCTATAATTCAGGGATAGAGCGGTTAGAGTGGTGTCCATGGCCATGGCATGTACAAGGGAATACCGCGCGTCCCTACTTCGCGAACGTAAGGTTAAGTCGGGCCTGTCCCTCTACAGGAGGGATATTCAAAAATCCGCCGACCCTGTCGGCGTGTGGACCCCCTGTCGGCGCGCGCTCAGTCGACGCATCCGTTGTCCTCTTTCCCTGAGTCTCCGTCGTCCCCTTTCCCTGCACCCTTCTCTTCACGCCTGCCAGCGAGAGAAAACCGTAGCAACGTCGTACTTAAGTCGAAGGGAAGCCCCTTCCCTTTGATCCCTCCCCCGCCGAGGGGGAGAGGTCCTCGGGGGGGGGTCCCAGGGGGGGGGTCAGATACGCATCCGCCTCTGGGCGTCCCAGAGCCCCCAAAAGCGCCAAGACACGCCAAGAGGGCCCTAAGCAGACCCAAGAAGAGGACCACGAACCAACATTTCAAGCTTCCCGCCCCAAGAAGCCCCCGAAAGGCCCCGAGAGCTCCTCAAGAGGCCCGAAGAGGCCCCCAAGAGAACCCCTAGAGGCCCAACAGAGACCCCAACAGGCCCGAAAACATCCAAGAGGCCTTTCAACCACAACCCCAGCACGGTGGCGGGAAGGGTCGCAGGCCACAAGGCTCCCTGTCTGTCTCTGGTACGACTCCCTCGGCCCACATGGGGAAGATCTCCTTCGCCTTCTCCTGCTCCCATCCACCTTAATCCCCCTCCTCCTCCTCCTCCTCCTCCTCCTCCTCGTCGTCGTCGTCGTCGTCGTCGTCGTCGTCTTCAGGGTCGGCGGCAACGGCCATAAGGCCTTAGCAATAGTCAAAGCATAGTGTGGGGACGATTCTCTTACCATTCTTGATTATTTTACGATACTTCGTGACTTTTTTTTCGTCCAGACTCGGCCTGTAGGAGGACACGCCCATCCTAAACCTTGCCCCCCACGACATACAAATGGTGGCGCAACTTGACATATCGGGAATGCCGCGCATCCCCACTTCTCGAACGTGAGGCGCTCGCGCGCGGTCCCGTTCCCGACGGCTCGGCGAGGGGAGACGAGAAGACGCGGGCCGCTCCCAGGCGGGCGGGGAGCTTCCAGAGAACTCTTGCGCGGCGCTGCGGCGAGGGCACCCTTTTGCCCTCTCCTCGCGCAGCCACATTTCTGTGGAGCGCGGCGGAGACGAAGCTTGGGCGAGAGCAACCTGCCACTGGATTTCCCAAGGAATCCTCTGGATGTCCCAAGGAATCCTACTCACGTTCTCAGAATGTCTCAAGGGTTCGTGGGCTAACAAAAAGAAACTACCAGCACCAACAAGTTCTCGCGCGGCTCCTGTGCCGCTGCCGCTTTCCAGCGACGCGGCGACCGAGGAACCTGCGCAGCGCCGGAGCGCCAGAGCGCCACTTCCGGGCGAAGCCTGCACGGAGTTTTTGTCTGCGAGGGCGACAGTTCGCTCGCTCGCGCGCGGTCCCGCTACCAACGACTTTGGCGGTTGAAAAATCTGCGCCGCGCCGCACCCAAGTTGGAGCGCAATTTCCAGACGAACTCTGCGGGGCGCCGAGGCCAGAGCGATGTTTCGCCCCCTCGTGTGCGGCCCTGCTGTCGACGAATTGGCGAGCCCAGAGCGTGAACCGCGCCCAAGCGGGAGCTCAAACTTTTTTGGAAGCGTGATCAGAGGCAACGTCGCTTCAGAGGCCACCCAGCCCAGGAACATGCGGATTCGCCATCGGGGGCCTATCGCCGATCTACTGGCGATGCATCTCCGATTCCGGCTCCATGTTCCCCCCCCTGAACCAGTCCTTTACGTCGTTTTTCCTTACCTAGGCTCTGCCTAGAAGGGTTCTTACTCTCTGGGCTTAAAGGGGCCGGGCAGTGGAAAGCGCCCTGGGCGGTTCCCCCAGTATCCGCCCCGCGGTTCCCCCAGTTACGTCCCTTTAGCTTAGCGTCGCTTATCTCATCTTAGTTTAGCTTATTTCATCTTAGCTTAGCTTAGCTTCATCTTAGCTCAGGTTTATCTTAGCTTAGCTTACCTTCATCATAGCTTCGCTGAGCTATAGCATAGCACAGCATAGCATAGCATAGCATAGCGGAGCATATAATAGCGCAGCACAGCATATTATAGCATAGCCCAGCATAGCATAGCATAGCTCAGCATAGCATAGCATAGCGCAGCACAGCACAGCACAGCATTTTTTCACAATATTGATAATAATTCCCTACCTAGGCTCTGCCTAGAAGGGTTCTTACTCTCTTGGCTTAAAGGGCCGGGCAGTGGGAACCGGCCCGGGCGGTTCCCCCAGTATCCGCCCCGCGGTTCCCCCAGTTACGTCCATTTAGCTTAGCGTTGCTTATCTCATCTTAGCTTAGCGTTGCTTATCTCATCTTAGAGGGTTAGCTTAGCTTAGCATAGCGCAGCGCTGCATTAGCATATCATATCATAACATAACATAGCCAAGCATAGCATAGCATAGCATAGCATAGCGCAGCATAGCATAGCATAGCATAGCACAGCATAACATAGTATTGCACAGCATAACATAGCATAGCATAGTATAGCATAACGCAGCCTAGCAAAGCATAGCATGTCATAGCATAGCTTAGCATAGCACATCGCATCATGCCATAATATAGCCTAGCATAGCACAGCACAACATAGCATAGCATAGCATAGCGCAGCATAGCATAGCATAGCATAGCATAGCATAGCATAGCATAGCGCAGCATAGCATGGCATAGCATAGCATAGCATCGCATAGCACCTAATGCTGCTTTCCTAGGGGCTCCAACTTCTAGGTAGGGTCGCACTGGGGTAATTGTTTAAATGAACGTATCGCCGCGGCGAGAGCGAAATTTCGCCCTTTCGTGCGCGATGCGCGACCCGTCCCACTCCTTCCGCGCATTTTGCAACGTCGACGACCACATGTTTCCGGACGGGTCGGATCCTTGGTTGGCCCTGGAAGCGGCAGAGCCGTTTTCCCAACCATCTTGCGGTGTTGGGTCCTCGTTTTGACGAGACAGTGCCTCGCGTTCCCGCTCCTCCTCCTCCCCCTCCTCCTCCTCCTGCTGCTCCTCCTCCTCCTCCTCCTCCTTCTCGTCGTCGTCCTCCTCCTCCTCCTCCTCCTCCTCCTCCTCCTCCTCCTCCTCCTCCTCCCCCTCCCCCTCTTCTCTCCTCCCAACCCTTGCCTTTGCCCTCCGCATGCCCTCCTCGTCGCCACCTGGGCGCATGCAGTCCCACCCCCACTCCCCGGCGCAGCCCTCACGCGCTTCGTGGCCCCAGGGGGTGCTCCGCCGAAGGCCCCAGTGGCAGGGTCCTCATGCAGGTCCACCTCCATGTCGGCGTAGCCCTCACGCGCTTCGTGGCTTTATAGGGTGCTCCGCCGAAGGCCCCAGTGGCAGGGTCCTCATGCAGGTCCACCTCCATGTCGGCGCACCCCTCACACGAATCGTGGCCCCGTAGGGTGCTCCGCCGAAGGCCCCAGTGGCAGGGTCCTCATGCAGGTCAACCTCCATGTCGGCGCACCCCTCACATGTTCCGTGACCCAATAAGGTGCTCCACCTCATCATCCGCATCAGCATCAGTATCAGCATCAGCATCAGCATCAGCATCAGCATCAGCATCAGCATCGGCATCAGCATCAGCATCAGCATCGGCATCAGCACCAGCATCATCAGCATCATCATCATCATCGCTCTCATCATCATCATCATCATCATCATCATCATCATCATCATCATCATCATCATCATCATCATCATCATCATCATCATCATCATCATCATCATCATCATCATCATCATCATCATCATCATCATCATCATCATCATCATCATCCCGCTCCCTCCTCCCTCCCGTTCCTGCCTAAGCCCTCCTAGTCCACAGTTCAGCACACCCCCTACACGGTTCGAGGCCCCACAGGGAGCTCCACCCAAGGCCCCAGTGCGAGGGTCCGCATGGCGGCCCGCCCCATCTCGGCACACCCCTCACGCGGTTCGTGGCCTCATAGGGAGCTCCACCGAAGGCCCCGATGGGAGGGTCCGCATGGCGGCCTCCCTCCCTCCATCTCGGCACACCTTTCACACAGTTCGTGGTCCCATAAAGGGGGCTCCACGCAAGGCCCCAGTGGCAGGGTCCGCTTGTTTTTGTTGTGCAGGCTTTCTTCAGAGCGTCTTGGGACTCTCTCGGGGCGTCTTCTGGGCGTTCTCGACAGTGTGGCTCCGTGTGGGACCGTCTTGCAGGCCTATCTATCTGGCTTGCCAAGGTGAACGCGCGGGGCTCTTGTCTCCCTTGAGGGCTTCTTGAGGGCCTCTCTTCGGAACCCAATCATGCCGTCTTGGTGGTCTCTTGACGGGATGCGGGGCTCTCTTGGGCGGTCTTGGTGTTCACTCGGGGGCCTAATGGGGCGCCCTGAAGCCTGAAACAGTGAGAACGCCGACATGCCGCACGCACCACGCGCGCGTTTTTTTGTTGCCTTTGATGGCTCTCTTGGGGGTCATCTTGGAACCTTCTTGGGACGTCTTGGGAGTCTCTCGGGCTGTCTGAAGGCCCTCTTGAGGCTCTCTTGGACCGTCTTGGTGCTTTGTCGGGGGCCTCTCGGGCCGTCCCGTTGTGGTCTTCGGGGTCTCGGGAACCGTCTTGGGCGTGCTGAAGTCCGAAACGTAGAGAACGCTAATCTACTTCACGCGACAAGCGATAAATTACATTATGTTGCCTCTGGGTGCCCTCTTGGGGGTCCTCTTGGAGCCTTCGTGGGGCGTCTTGGGGGCCTCTTTGGCCGTCTGGAGGCCGTCTTTGGTGCCATCTTGAGCCGTCTCGGGGTCGTCTTGGACGATCTTGGGGCCTTCTTGGGGCCCCGTGGCGCGTCTTGGGTCGCCCGTGGCCGATGGAACAGCTATCAGGCGCGCTCTTGGGATGCAGGTGCCACGGGGCTTCCCTCCCAGACCTCAGATGTTTGGACTGTGTTCGGCGTCGGGGGGAGAACACGCTGGGACTTACATACACCACCAACGCGCGTTGGGTGCGATGCTTTGTGGATTTCCGAGAGAGGCGATGCTGCGGTAAAGCGAGGGCTTGGCACGCACGCAAACAGAAACGCACCAACCGTTGCAAGCACGGTGGCGCATCAGGAGGAGGAGGAGGAGTTTTTTCATCAGCGACGCTCCTGTCAACTCACGCCGACAGAGAAAAAGGCTCGACCTTGTGCCTTCCCTTGAGGAGGCCGGACCAGGTCGAGATCGCGAAATTGCTGGCAGGCTTGTCCAAGCACTTTTTACGAAGGTTTCTGAACTGACCGCCAGTGGAATATGCTTTGCACTCTTCACAGGCATATAACAGAGTGCCGTCGCTGCAATCAATAACTTTCAATTGGTGCTGCATTCGCCCGATCTTGAGGGCGGCCTTGGGCAGGACACCAGAACATCCAGCACTCGGAGGCTTATGATCTGAGTGGCGGAATTTCGGAGAGCGCTGGCATCTCCAACAGGAGCGGCACCATGACCATTCATGCAACTGCACAGGCACATCTGCTGGCCGGCGGCCCTCGCCTGGGGCTCTCGGCACTCCGTCGAGGCTCAGGCGGGGCCAAAGAGGAAGACGTTCAGCCGCCATGGCGCACACCTTGCGAGCGATGAGCACGCGGCGGTCGATCTCGACCAGTTCAGCTGCAGAGGGCATCGGGTGGGACCAGGCACCGCGCTTCGCCGCGGCATCGGCAGCGTCGTTCCCAGTCTTATAAAGCAGTTGCTCTGGCGAGAGGTCGCCTGTGTCAGACACGTGCGCTGTCACTTTAATTACATGTCGATACCTAGTCTGAGACATATTTAAAAGCGCACCAGCATAGAGCCTCTTATATGAAACCTGATGGGGTACAGGAGCCTTGAAAGCCTGGACCACATTGGCGCAGTCCGTGTATCCCGTCGAAGGTCCGCTCAGGAGCTCATTGGTGGCGCCGAGGCCGCAGAATTTACCGGCCTGGGAAGTCTGAGGGAGGAAGCGAGGAACGGGTCCACAGAGGGTGCACTTGAGCTGCCCGGCCTCGTTGTATACAGAAGCCACCCAGCCAGTTCGAGACATCTCCACAATGGGGCTTTTCAGCCTGGAGCTGTCGAAGAAGACGTGGCCTTCGATATCCGTGGAAACGTTGTCGGGATCAACTTCCCAAACCACCTGCGTGCCTCCCTCCTCCACGGGCACGGGGACGTAGTCACCTGGGTGTGGGAATATGGCTTTGGTGAACAGCAACCAATCGGGATCTTCTGGGCCAAGGGCCAGGGCCTGATCGATCAGGGACTGATTCACAATCTCGGAATGCTGCGCACTGACGGCCTGGCATTGCCATAATCGGTGAAACATGGTGTCCAGGCAGCAACGCACTTGCTGCACAGCGACGAGTCCAGGAGGTAGCCACATTCGACAGCTCTGGTAACTGTCCAGCACGCTCCGCAAATTAATGACCTGATACAACCTTTCTCGAAAGGCCCCCACCTACGGGACCTCAGTTCTTTCAGCACGATGTCATAGCACGCCCGAGTTCCGAGCCCCAAAGAAGTCCCAGACTGCCGCTACAGATGCCGAAGGACCCCTTCCCGAAGAAACTTTTTGAGCATCTTGGGTGATGTGGAGGTCATAGAAAACCCGACCTTCTGATCCGTGACGATGTTGGTGAAAGAGTCCATGCTCCAACCGCTCCAGCGAGGCCCGGGTTGCTGACAGGGGGCCCGTGACCTTCTTCCACGGAAGCGGCTCGCCCGAAAAGGCCGTCTCCCAAGCAACCCTGAGCTCCGAGAATCCCAAAGAGTATGGATACTGTCGGGTGGCAGTCGGCCACACCTCCTTTGCATACCTGAGGACCAGGGCGAGGGCAGCGTAGTAGCACGGGTCGTGCTCCAAAATGCTCAGCGCGGTGAGGCCACGGGAACCTGCCGACGGCTTCACCGTCTTGCCGAATGAACGCCTGAGTAGTAACAACTCGTAGTCGGAGGTGCCGTGCACCTCCGCGCCAGAGGTCGCTCCTGCAAGGGGTCCTGCAATTTTTAATCTTTGATTGTTATATCTCTTGCTTCGTTGAGGCCCGCCACTGTCAGCTTGCCTGTCTGTAACTATTTCGCTCAAGTCTTGAGGGCCGATGTGGCAGCAGCGTCTCCAAGACTTAGCTGTCAACGGCCTGCTTTCGTACCTCAGCAGGTGCCCCGCAGCTCCCCCTTGTCCCGCGGTGCCAGCCTGCCCCGCGTCAGCCGCAGTCACTTGCGGATCGTGCCCGCCTTGCCCAAGCTGTCCCGCTCTGAGCTGTGGGAGGCAGCCCGAGGTGACTGAGTGTCCGTCGACGACACCAGCGGCTCCGTGCGCTTGGGCCTTCTGGCTGACGGTGGGCGTCCTCATCGGCGTGGTGGTGAGTTGGGCCGCGGTGCTGGCCCTTGGAGTCCTTCGAGGGTTGCTCAGCCGTGTTCGTGAGGTGCTCGGCGGCTCGTCGGACTCGACTTCTTCGGTGACCATCGGTGCTCACAATGGACACGTTAGACATCCCAGAACCCCAAGTACTCGTGCACTATCCCAATGACGAGGGAGGCATGTTCTGGCATCACCGTATTCTAGTGAAGAAGATCACGGCGGGGGTGTGGATTGCGATTACCCCCGACTTAGAGCTTGTGCGTCACAACCTCTTAGAGCAGCGCCACCTCGTCCTGGAGCGCAATTCCATGTTCCCTGCGAATCGTCGGGGCGAGGTGTATGGATTCGACCCTGTGCCTCGAGCTGAGATTCTGGCTCTGAAAAGGCAGGCTGCAGTTCAGGCAGCAATGTTGGGCGACGGCGACCATGACGTTGAGATGGAGAACTTCGTTTGGGTCGTCGCAGAGGTAGGCCATTCACGGTTCGCCCAGCCCCTGGTCGATGCAGAGTTAGACCAGGCTTCCTTGGGGCAGTCCAAGGGCGTGGCGTTGGTGAGTGGCCTCGAAGTGTTCATAGAGAAGGTTCAGAGCAATCAGTTGCAAGAGTGGATGACCTCACGCAGCTCGGAGGGTGGAGACCTACGCACTTTGGGTGACCACCGGGACTCCGCAGGCCGCCGTCATCTGCCACTTTCAGACGCTATATCCCTGATGCGGGAGACGAGCTTCGACGATTGGGCCATGCCTGGACCGCGGGTCGCCAAGGAGTGGCTTGTTTCAGTTCGGGATGGCCCTGGAGATCTTTCTTCTTATCACGGACAGTGGGTTCGCCGTTCGGGAGTCAGCGAATCCTCAGCGGTGGCCCACATTCATGACGTGCTGTGCGAGTCGGTGCGGCTGGCCATTCAGACAGACCAGCTCGACGTGACGAACTTGTTGAGTTTCGAACTCATCATGCGCAGGATCTGCCAGGATGAGACCGCGGTGGCTCGCAACCCTCGCCGTCCTGACTACGGTGGGCTGGAGGTTTTGCTTCGCGCTCCGACCACCGAGCAATGCCAGGCGAGCACGAACAAGTTCACGGAGTGGGTCACGGGCCGTCTCAAGGAGCAGGCCGCGATCTACAAGCAGACTCGGTTGTGGAACGAGGAGCAGCGGGCCATGCAGAACTCTCGTGCCCCTGCAGACTCAGGCCGAGGACGAGGTCGCGGTCGCGGGCGCGGCCGAGGTGAGAAGGGGAGCAAGGGCGAGGAGGAGGCCCCGGGGTGACCGCGGCCTTCCGGGCCGAGTCCGATCCCCGAGCTCGGCCCGTCGCTCCTGCTACAGATCGGGGACGTGCTACCCGGTGGAGGCCCTCAAGACGGAGGCACGGGGACCCTTTCCCTCTGCCGCATTTTTCGCCCTCTCAGCTCGACAGCTCGGGCTTGGGCCCGGAGCAGCGACAGCGAGTGCTCTCGGCGCGGGCTTCGCTCAACCATCTCGCTGCTGCTCAACCGACTTCAGATAGTGTTTGCCAGGCTCGCCTGTCATCTCGGGCCCCGACTGCCGTTCAGGGATGGATCCTGGACAGCATCACGGAGCGCGTCGCCGCTGTGGGGCCCCCCCCGCCCGGCCTGACGGCCGAGGGGGCCGCTCGCGAGTTGCTGGCTTCTAAGGGCCTGTGCTGCCAGGGGCCGAAGAACCTCGCGCCATTCGATCTGACAAAGCTCAAGGTCGCTAAGGGGCGCGCTCGACCTCGCTCTGTGGCTAACTTCTTGCCGCCTTTGCCCGCGGACATGATCTGCAACCTTGCACTGTGCGTCGAGAAGGATGAGGGGGGGATGGAGTTCACGCGCCAGCGCGCCGATCCTATTCGTCCTTACTGGGATCCTGTGCTTCGCTCGAGTCGAACAGAGCGTTGGCGGCTCTTCAGGGTGTTGTATGAACTAGGGCTGATAACTTTCAGGCGTCGTCTCCGGGCTCGTGCTGCCCTCTTCTTCGTGGAGAAAAAGGAACCAGGTGGGATTATAATGATTGTGGATGCTAGACAGGCCAAATCGTGTCATCGTGCCCCTCCGATTTCAAGACTCGGCTCAGCTGGGGCCCTTGCGGACCTCGACCTCTCCGTGGGTGGCGAGTCCGTCGACGGGGTCGGCAGTGTGATAGGCTGGGGCCCCCGCGGGAACGAGGCCGATGTCGAGGACTGTTTCTACAACTTCGCCATCGATGGCTTGGCGGAGTGGTTCGGTTTCGACGACCCGCTGCCCGCCGCCGAGATCAGGGACACGTGCGGCGTCAACGTCGGGGCGTTCTGGGACCCCGAGCTGAACACGATGGTCTCCGTGGAGGACGACATGGTCTTGTATCCGTGCATGCGCGCTATGTGCATGGGGTGGTCCTGGGCTCTGTACTTTGCGCAGGAGGCTGTGTCCGCTATGACAGAGCGGGCGCTGCGCTCGTCGTCTCTACCGACGCCTGCCATGGTGAAGGAGCATCATCCCGCCCCCGACTTGAATGAGTCTAAGGTCATGGGAAGCGTCTACGTGGACAACATCACCGTCTTCGGCACGGGCGCTTCTCTGGCTCGTGAGGCGAGCTCCGGCCTGCAGGCCGAAGCTGACCGATCTGGTTTGCCTATCACGTGGTCCTACCCTGATGTGGTGACCCACCTCGAGACCGTGGGTGTTGAGATCGACCTCAGGAAGGGGAAGCTTCGCAACAAGGCCTCCCGAGTGTGGCGTTTTGACTTGGCCACCCGCGCTCTCCTGCGTCGTGGCAAGACGCGAGGAGAGCACATGGAGGTCTGGCTGGGCCACGCTGTATCGCTCCTGATGCTGGCCAGGCCCGGGTACGCCGCGCTTTCAGCCACGCACCGGTTCGCCGAGACCGCTTGGGGCGTTCGGGCTCCTCTGCCGCGCGAGGTCATGCACGAGATGAGGTTGGTTGCTGGGCTGGTCTGGCTCGCTGAGGTCGACCTGGCGGCGCCCTGCGTGCCGCGCGTCTACGCCAGCGACTCCGCTGACAACGGGCACGGCCTGATGTACAAGAAGGCCACGGTCGAGAAGATGCAGTCGGCCTTCCGCTGGAAGGAGAAGTGGAGCTTCAGGCAGCACCTCCGTGGCCCCCGCGTTGGTTTGACTTCGGCCGCCGATGTCGCTGAGATGGGCGGCTACAGAGAAGCAGACGAGACGCAGCTGGATCACGAGGTGGAGCCCCGTTGCCGCTCATCCGAGCCGAACGCTGGCTCCGCCCCTGCCGCGGCCTTCGGCCAGTGGCTGCAGAGCAAGGCCGAGGAGGGCTCTGCCCTCGACGGACCTCGTCGGCCTCGCCCTCGGCGTCTGCGACGGCGCCCAGCCGACCCTGACGATCCCGACGCCGAGTGCCTCGGTCAGGTTGGCCCCCTGGCGCCGCCGCTGCCCGCCTCCTGGTTCGACTCGGAGGGCTTCGAGCTGGTGGCAGCAAGGCGCTGGCGCTGGCCTGGAGAGCACATCAATGTGAAGGAGACCCGTGCTGCAGTGATGGGGCTGCGGCATGCCTGTTGCGTCCGCCAGAATTGCGGACGCCGCCTAGTTTCTCTCGTGGACTCCATTGTATGTGTTGGCTGCCTGGACAAGGGGCGGTCCAGCCGCTCAGCAGCTTTGAACGCACAGTGCCGGCGAGCCGCGGCCTACGCAATCGGTTGTAGAGTGCGTTGGAGGCTGCGGTATGTCAACACAACGTTTAACGTGGCCGACGCTCCATCTCGTCGGTTCGAGCACAACTCCCCCGACAAAGGATACAACAGACAGAGTTCGACAGACATGACATCGTCTTCTCCCTCTTACTCCTTTTTGAACGCTGTAGTCAAGACGGGCAGCCTGCCCCCTGGACTCGGTCTCGCAGGGCATCCGCCCGCCGCGGCCGAGAGCGACAAGCATCTGGGTTTGCAGCCTCCCGAGGAAATCGAAGCCTCTCTGCGTCGAGTGTCCCGTCCGCCTTCTACTTCGACACCTTCGGTGACCAGTCGGACCGCCTGTCCCCCTCTACGTCTTTGGCGCGCTCAACTTCTGAGACGGGCCCAACAGGGCCAGGGTTTCTTGGGGCTGTTCTCGGGCGAGGGTGGGCTCTCCAAGGCGTTCGAGGAGCTCGGCCTGTCTACTTGCCCCTGCATGGACATCAAAGATGGGGCTCACTATGACCTCCTGGACCCGAAGGTCCAGAACATCATCTTAGAGGACATTCGAAAGGGGCGCTTCTGGTATGTACATCCTGGGACACCTTGTTGTGTGTGGTCTCGGGCTCGTCACGGCATCGCCAACTATGAGAAAGCCGCGTGCAAGGAGCGTGTGGGTGTAGCTCTAGCGTTGTTCAGCTGTCGTGTTGCTTATGAGTGTTCGCGGAACGGTGTCTTCTGGAGCATTGAGAATCCGAGATCTTCCAGACTTTGGGACTTCGATCCCGTTCGAGAGCTCACTGACCTTCCTGACGTTGTTCGCGTGTGTTTGGTACACTGTAGTTACGGTGCCTCCCACATGAAGCCGACAGCGATTCTCACTAACCTTTCAGCCCTGAGTTCTTTAGCTTCGGTGTGCTCCGGAGATCATTCACATGTTGAGCTCAGGGGTTTCGAGACCGTGACTTTGCCATCTGGGGCTCGTGTTTCTCGCAATCGTACGGCAGGTGCTGGAGCCTACCCCCGCAGTCTTTGCCAGGCATGGTCCCTGGCCGCGGGCATGTCAGCGCCTGCGCGGGCCCGAGGCGGCTCAGGCCCGCCTGACGGCGGGGACCTGGAGGCCCGGCTTCGCGATGCTGCGCGACGGCCGGCTTCGCGCGCCCGGGATCGCCTCCGACCAGCTCGGCAGCGGCTTCAAGCGGAGCCTGACCTCGGGCTCGCTGGCGCCATCGACTCAGCCGACCTCGAGAGCAGGTTTGACCACCTGCGGCCTTTCATCATCTTCGGTCAGGACTCCAACCTCGAAGCAGCAAGGAAGCAGGCAGCCCGCTCGAGGAAAGGCCCGAAAGGTCGCTGGCCGCCGCTCCCGCGTCTCTAGTTTCGTGGAGGCGATCAAGGGCCGCAACCTGAGCTTCGGGCCGGCGGCGCCAGTCCCTGTGGATGGAGGTGTTGCCCGTTTCGGCTCGATCACCTCGACGTCGCTGGAGCGATATGGGACTGCCGTTCGTGATTTTTTTCGACTGGGCGACGCGCTCAGATGACCTCAGACAAGCCCCAGAGTCCGTTATCGATCAGAAAATGTGCAAGTACTTCGATGTCCTCATGAGTGATGCTCGACATGCCGCTGAGGGACGGTACACACTCTGGGGGTATCTGACCTTCTTCCCACGGCCGGACATCGCCAAGTCCGCCCGCCTCGCGATGGCTCGTGAGGCGATGAAGGGCTGGGTCCGCAGGTTCCCTGGCTCCTCACGACATCCGTGGCCGCTCTCAGTCTTCTATTTGTTCATGAGTGTCTTCCTGAAAGACAATCACACCGAGGCTGCCGTGGCCCTGGCCATCCAACCAGACGCCTACCTGAGACCTTCTGAGATATGCGAACTGCGGTGGTGCTCCGTGGTTCAGCCCTCGAAGCTCTCATCTTCATTGTCAAGAAACAAGTGGGCTGTTGTCATCGGTAACTCAGACCTCGGTGAGACCACAAAGACTGGTGAGAGCGATGACACTGTAGTTCTCGACTCTATCGGCCGTGAGTGGGTGGGCTCCGTGCTTCAGATGTGGGCTAGGCGCCATAAGTCTGACACCTTCTGATCAGCTAGTCTTCCCGCGCCTGTCCCTGGCCAAGTATGAAGCACTTTCTAGGAAGTATAGTATGCCCCGCGTGGCCCGTCACTCAGCGCCCAGTCACGACGTGCTGGTGCGCGCGCGCAGTCTAGCAGTTGTTCAGAAGCGCGGGCGCTGGGCCCACGCCAAGTCAGTGAAACGATACGAAAAGAGCGGCCTTCTTCTTCTCCAGGCCGCCCGTCTTCCTTCTGAGCTCGCGAGGCGAGCCACAGCTGCGGGGGCCTCCATCTTTCAGTGCTTTCAGGAGGCCCTCCAGTAATGGATCACGGTATGGGCTGTGATTGCCAAAACCTTTGTTGAATCCTCAGGTGTGCTCGTAGACCGAGTATCCCTTCGGAAGGAACCTTTTCTCTCTGCTCGCCTGGCGCATGTCAAAAAGAGAAGGTTCCAAGATATCCCCAGCGAAGGATCTAACCAGCCCTCTGGAGTGGGTCTCTGGGCCGCTGGAGAAGGGTCAGAGATGTTTTTAATCTTTGATTGTTATATCTCTTGCTTCGTTGAGGCCCGCCACTGTCAGCTTGCCTGTCTGTAACTATTTCGCTCAAGTCTCCCTCCCTTCCCTCCCTGTGTTTGTGTGGGCTGTGATTGCCAAAGCCTTTGTTGAATCCTCAGGTGTACTCGTAGACCGAGTATTCCTTCGGAAGGAACCTTTTCGCTCTGCTCGCCTGGCGCATGTCAAAAAGAGAAGGTTCCAAGATATCCCCAGCGAGGGATCTAACCAGCCCTCTGGAGTGGGTCTCTGGGCCGCTGGAGAAGGGTCAGAGATGTATGTATCTTGCGAAACCATTTCCCCAAAGCACTCTTGCTCTTCTGAAGACGTCGAACTCTGGCCCGAAGCGTGCGAAAACGTTCCTGCTTTTTTGAATCTTTCACCCTCGTGCCCTTCCTCAGCGAGCGACCTGCCGTGTCGTCTACACCTAGGTTGGTAGCCCTGCGTGCCGAAGGACCTCCAGCAAAGCGACCGAAGAAAAATTGCAACTTTTTGCCAAGGGAACACGAGGACGCAATGATCGAGGCCTTATCTTCGGCCACCGACGCGTGCAAATCTGTAGCGATGGCCACCATGATCTTAGAATCAACTTCTTCCACATCGACAGAGACCAAGGACTCAGACCCAGTAGACGAAACACCGTAAGCATTTATGTACATGTCCAGAAACAATGACCTAGGGAGCTCGAGGGGGTCAACCACTGGGATGACATAGATCCGCACGAACGTAGTGGCCATCGAGCAGCCTGCCACCACGCTATTGATGGCATAGAACGGGCCAATGGTAACATTAGACATCGTGAGGAATCTTGCTCCACGGTACGTGCAAAGGCACACGCGAAGAATCTGCACCGGGAGGCCTAATGCACGGGCTCGCTGTTCTAAGAGGGGCAATTGTATGCTCTCGTAGAATTTCTGGAGGTCTTCAAAGCAACGTAGCAGCCGCCCGGCCGCGCTTGACCCCAGAGTCGCTCCGGACCGACAGCCTCCAGACCACATCTGAAGCCCCATTGCACGTAGAAGCCGCCATGTAGCTTTCAGCATTCTCCAGCTCCCAGGCGGACGCCATTCTCCGACGGGCTCTACCCAAGAGGCGGTAAGACGAGCCAAGAAGGCCGATTGGCTGGAAGCCCCTTGAGGCTTGGAAAGGAGGGCCATTTGGAGCACTTGCGTGTGATAAGGCAGGAGCCCTGTGGCCTCGCAAATCTGCATTTTGATGCTGAACGCTGTCAGGCAATCGTCCGACATGCTGGTGAAGTGGCGCATGTGGAAGCAGTCGACAGAAATGCAAGTGTGCGTCGAATAGCTGCGAGATACCTGGCGGATCTGATCTGGGGTAAGAACCTCCAAAGGATCAAGGACGTCCAGGGGATCTGGGTTCCGATCTGGCAGCTTATCGGCTAACCACAAATCTGAGAAGCGGGCGGCCTCCGTCTCCAACAGGGCCAGGGGGGTCTGACACGATGTGGCCGTGTCGCGAAAGCGTGGTCGTAGCCGTCCAAGCCTTGCACTCCCAAGTCCACCTGTGCGCCCACCTGCCTCCTTTGGTAATGCCGTCTAACAGCCAGGGCTGCCGATCTTTTAAGCCCTAGAGCCTGGCCGTAGCAGCGTAAACCCGAAGAGCATCGTCAAGTTCGTCCAACAGTTCGAGCCCTACATGGAGGTCTCAAGATCCATGAATTAGGCCGCCCTGGAGAAAAGAGCCAACCCGAAGGTACTGATCGTTGCAACCATCGAGATGCTCAGAGATGTCCGGAGGAGGGTCCAAGATACAGTGACCCTGTTGCCCAAGAGCGCCAGAGGCCTCCAAGTCAGCCAGACATGCCCTAAACGTTCTCGCCAACCACCTAAAAGAAAACAGGGAGGGGTCCAGCACCTGGTTCCGGTTGGTGTCCATGTCTGCCACAAAGACCCACATGAGCCTGGGTAGGTTGCCCCGAGCGCCATGCCGGTGGAGGGTGATGTGACGGCTCGCGGCAACCTCGATCTCGGCGAGGTCGGCCCACCTGCAGCATCTCCAAGCCTCTGCGCGCACAGTCTAACACCTGATATGCCGACCCGGTTTGGCAAGCGGGCCCCACAGGCTGTTCAACAGGGATTTTTGGCGGCTTCATGAAGCTGAGCGCCTGCAAAGACGTCACATTCTCGAACAAGTTCACTCGAACGGGGGCGTGGGTCTTAATGTCAGAGGTGGTCTGAACCCCTACAGATTCCACACACTTGCCAAACCCTGCCGAGATAATGAAATAGTCAATCTTGCTGGACTTTCCGCTTGCCTGACAGGTGTCGGCCTCGGGGGCCATGACATTGCAAGCGATGCGCTTGGAACAACTACTCTGCTGCAACTCGCTCGGAACCATGTTGAAGTCCGCGCCGATCAGCCAAGAGCTACTCAAACCATGGACAGCACTCCCCAGGGACGTCAGGATGGAGCGGTTCTTCTGAGACAGCCCCTCGCTGTCGCCGAAGTAGGCGCTAATCATATTTGGTAGCCCACCCTGGATCTCCACGACACCAGCAATCGCTCGACCAGGGAAGAGATCAGACCCAAAATCAAGGCTTTTGAAACCGATGTAGTTGCGTACCAGAATAGCCACACTTCTCGACAGGCCCCCACCAGGTCCAGCTTCAGCCTTCAGGAAGACGCTCTTCCAGCCGCTGTTGAAGCGCCACTGGGACGCTTCGTTGCAAAGATCCTGAGAGTCAAGACGATGGTCCTGGACCAAGACAACCTGAGCCTCCGTGACAGCAAGCCAGGGTTTATCGAACTCCACGCTGTCACATTGACCGTTTCCACGATGAGCTGATGCGCGTTTCCTGGCTGGCTGGCTGGGGAGCCGAACAAAACTACCAGAGGTACCTGGTGGCAAGATACATGGGTGCTTCGCTGCGCCACCGTGGGAGCAGCCCTTCTCCGAGCGAGAATGCCCGGTTGCTACCTACACCCAGAGCTGCACTACGACCAACACTGCTCGAAGGCACGTGCGAAAAACGCATGCGAGGAGGGAGGGGGGGGGAGGACGAAGAAGAGGCGAAGGGGCGGGGAAAGAGACAGAATGTGGAGCGACGCACTTCACACTGCTGGCTGTAAAAGAAGCGTGGGTGCTCAGAAAGAGAGAGAGAGAGAGAGAGAGAGCGGAGATACCGACCCCCACAGTGAAGGAAGAGGCGGAGGAGGAGGAGGAGACAACCCCGCCCGACAACGATGGTGGGGGAGCAGGATTTGTCCCCAGGGGTTCGGCTCCCAGGCCGCTAAAAGGAAATACTCTGCTCAGACGCTTCAAATTCCGACGAATTGAAACCCCTATCGATGCCTTTGTGGAAGGTTTGCCTTGAAAGTTCGAGGAAAATGAAAAAGAACCCCGCTGCGCTGAAGCTGCTGCTCGCTGATCACATAGGGCCCCCCCTCCGCCGTGCCCCCCAGCGTGGGGGGAAGTTATTGACAACAGCTTCGCAGCACGAGCTCGCACATCGCCTGAACCAGGCTGGCCAGGGGCAGACCCGGCAGCATCCAGCTCGCCGCAAGCTGGGACAGGCCGGCCTTCAGCTGGCTTGTCAGCAGGCTGCCCTGCATCAGCAGACCTCGCTCCACCGCCGCGTGCTGCGCTTGCTGCTGCAGCTGCTGCTGCTGCTGCGTCTGGCGCTCCTGGCTCCGTCCGCCGCTTCTTGGCTTGGAGGCGGCGCATGTGATCAGCATGCTGCGCCTTAGCCTCCTGCGCCTGCTTGACCAGCGGGTCCAGTAAATCCTTCGCCATGGTCTGGATGGCGGCTCCCAGCTGCTGCTTCCTCTGGTCGATCTCCTTGAGGTCAGCCTCCTCGATCTCCTGGTCGAGCGAGGCGTCGGCGACGAGCTCGTCCAGGTCGATGAGCTGGCTGCGATCGGCCGAGCCATCCACCAAGGCAGACAGCTTGAGAGAGCATGCGGGTGAGCCTGAGCAGGAGCGTCTTCATGTCCTCGACGACGTGAAGCCCGGAGCTCCTCGACATCTGCTTGGTACTTGCTGTCCGCGGCCTTGAGCTCCGAATTGAGACTGCCGACGTACGCAATCTGCGCCACCACTTCGGCCTGCCACTGTTCCAGCTTATCCATCTCCGTCTCGATCTTCCGCTCCAGGCGGGTGACCGCAGCGTTGCTCTGCTGGATCCGCTGGTGGATGGGCACGACGGCGGGGTGGAAGACCGCATCGAGCTTCTCGGCCATCTGGCGGAAGCGGGTGGCGCTCGCGATGTCGCCGGCCTTGTGTGAGAGAGCCGCCAGCTGACGAGCCTCTTCAAGAGAGAGCTGGGGCTGTGCTCCCACCTCGAGGGGGGTCGAGACCACGCCAGCAGCTCCTCCACCTTTGCCACCCCCAGCGCCGTTGACTCCCTGGCGGCCGCCTTTGCCTCCGTCAACTCCTGCGCCTCCCGGAAGCCCGTGGACACGAAGAGCGAGCCCAGCGCACGGAGGAGCAGCGAAGACACCAAGAGGGCCGCCATCAGCCCAAACCCCATGCGCTCCGGGGGGGGGCGCAATGCTTGCAGAACCTGGCCGACGCCTCGTTCTTGGCGCAGCCGCAAGCGGTGTACTTGTGACCGAAGGTTGGTGGCCCGCGCAAGCCCGACTGCCTCTTTGGGTTGCGGCCACCTACTTTGCCGTGTTCGCCGTCGCCTCGCCAGGGCCGACGCGAGAGGTCGTCATGGTCAGGGGGTGGCACCATGAAGAAATCGTTGTGCTCCTCCAGGAGCTCACAGAAAACACAATGCCGAGCCAGGGAGGCCCGTTGGCGCAGCGCCGCTCTGAAATTAACGACAACAATCGCAGGAGACCCGTGGGAGACCTGCGCCAGAACGGCTCAGGAGGAGGAGGAGGCGAAGGAGCAGAGATGCCAGGAGCCATGAGACGGCAGGATGAGACAGGAGGTGAGATGGATTCGTCTGTCATTGCGCACATCATTTGTTCCGTGACTCGGCTTGAAGTGATCCGCAGGTGGCGGATATTCCAATGCCGCGCCGCCCCCCGGGAGCTACCCGGGCTCGTATCCGTGCTCTCCTTGCTCATGTTCCGATGTGCGTCTCTTCGTCTCCCCTGCTTCCTGCATCTTGTGTGTTTGTCATCGCCCAGGGTTGCTTGCCGTTTTGCGCTTCAAGGGGCTGCTCCGTGCCCTCCAGAAGAAGGGCCACTAGAGTGTGCTGGTTTTCTTCCATATGGACTGGTTGGGTGATGTCGTTTCGGCGATTGGTGGTAGCATAATGTGTCACGACAAACGCTGTCAGCATGCCGTTTGCGCAATATACTTTGGACATGCGTTGGTATGCACAAGAAACAACAACAATTAGTACATCTCTCGGAATGGTGCTCTGTTGTTTTCCGAGGGGGGGGGGGCGTTTTTTTTACACCACCGGTTGGTGATACACAGACCGACTTCTCGTATTTTCGACCATTTGCTCACATTATCGCTAAGGGCAGCCGCCTGCGCTTGGCGCCTGCACGCAGTGGCAGCCTCAGTCAGGATGCTGGCGCGAATGTTTTTGTTTTCCTTTTGTATACGCCCGTTGGCGGGCTGTGGATACTTTCGCGGTCCCCGCAGGAGGAGCAGCACCAGTAAAGTCCCCGTCCCCCAGGGGACTTCCCCCTCCCCGTCCCCGGTGATTGCGCGATTGCCAGGCGATCGCAAACATGGATCAAGGGGGTGTGGATTAGCGACGGGTCCCGTTTCCATGGGAAATCGCGGATGTCCGCCGCCGAGCGAGGCGGCACCGGCTGTATTTTGGGGATGGCATCTCCCCCGATCCATGGATTTGGCGACCGTGCGCCAAATCCATTGATCGCTAATCCGTGTTTGCGCGCCCCCGAGAGGGGGAGGGGGAGGGGGAGGGGGAGGGGGAGGAGGAGGAGGAGGAGGAGGAGGGGGAGGAGGAGGAGGAGGAGGAGGAGGAGGAGGAGGAGGAGGAGGAGGAGGAGGAGGAGGTGTCTTCGGTCTGCCTGCCCGCCTCCGCCCGCCCGTGCCCATCTCCGCCGCCCGCCCACGCTCCGCGCCTCGGCCTGTGCCTCTCCGCCCAGTGCGTCTCGGCTTTGGTTCTGCCTCTGCCTCCGCCTCCCGCTCCCTTGCGCTTCCCCTTCCCGCCATCCCCCTACCCGTTGATACCCTTTCCCCGCTCCCATGCTCCCTTCCTCCTCCCTCTCACCCCCCTCCCCTCTCGCCCCCCTCTCCCCACCTCCCCCCTCCCCCTCTTCACCCCTCTCCGTCTCCTGCACTCCTCTTCCCTCCCACTCCTTCCCCTCCCCCCCCCTCTCTCCTCCCTTCCTCTGCTTCCCCCTCCTCCCTCTCCCCCCCACCTCCCCCCCCCTTTCCCCTTTCCCCCTCCCATTTCCGATCCCCCCTTCACCCTTCCCGTTCCCCCTTCCCCCCTCCGCTTCCCCCTTCCCTCCCCTTCCACATTCCCTTCCTCCTAGCCCTTTTCCCTTTCCTCCTCCCCTGTCCCCGTTCCCCCTTCATCTTCCCGTTCTCCCCTCGCCCCTCTGTCTTCACCCACCTTCCCAGACATTTGCGCGTCGTTGGTGTTCGTATGTGTAGTCTTCCTCGCAGTCCACGTGGTGATCCGACCGCCGCGTGTCGTTCTGGAGAGACGTTGCCGCGACGACAGGTACGGCGGAGTGGGCGGCGCTTACCCCGCCAGCTACCCGAGGAAGCAATCCCTCTGCTTGCCGAGATCTCCGACATTGCGTGCTTTTGTGAATCCCGACATCCTTATTCAACTGCCTGCGGCAAGTCCCGTCACCGTATTGGCTCAGCACCTCAGGTGGCGACTGTTCGTGAGTCGCACAAGAGGGCCGTACCGTGTGACATCTCGTGTCCCGAGGTTGGAAGCGTCGTGTCGGGTCGGCGTCATCTCAACACACTGATACTATGTGTGCTTCGCCCCCCAGGGGCGACGTGCGCACCGAGAAATCTCATAGTATATGCGTCGTGGCAGGCGCTTTCTGGCCACAGGGCTCGGGAAACGATGTATTACACGATGGGTGCACCACATGTTCGGGTCGGACGCACGCCTTCACGGAGGACACATGGTGCTGGCACGTCCTCGTGCGCCCCGTCGGTGCTTCCCTTCTCATTTTCGTCGTATTCCTCCCTCTCTTCTATAGGACCCTCGCAGGGCCGTCCCCCTTCGGGACGCACGCTGGTGCCTCGCGTTGCCTCGCCTCCCGTTGTTCCTTTCTTTTCGTGGGCTCTGGGGGGGGGGGGGCTCCAGCTGAGGAGTTGGCGTTCACATTTTTTCGGCTGCTTCGCTCACGTTGCTCATCGGCATGTCCCTTGCCGTTTTCACCGCGGATCGTGTACTGGTTGTGGCACTGCTCGACCTTCCTCATCTGGGGTGTATGTGGCAATCTGGGCATGGTTACATGTTTGGGTTTCGCGGGTGCGTTCGTCTGCCTTCTCATCGTGTTCGTCTTGATCCTTATCTTGCAGAGGGGGAATGTTGCCAGGCAATGGGAAGTTGATGTAAATGGGCTCTTGGGGCAGTCCTGGGGTCCTTTGGACCACTCTGGGCCGTCTTGGGGCCCTCCTGGATCGTCTTTGGGGCTCTCTCGGGCTGCCTTGAGGCCTTCGTGTCCGTCTGTGGGGTCTTCATGCGGCTGTCGTGGGGCCGTCTTGCGCTGCCGAGGGGCTCTCGAAGGCAGTCTTGGGTTCCTTCGAAGGCCCTCGCCGTCTTGGGGCCCCTTGAGTTACCTTGAGCCATTTTGGGCCGCCTCAATGCTATCTTGGGCCGTTCCGGAGGTATGTTGGGCCATCTTGGCGGCCTAAGTTGATTGCATCGGCCGTATTGGAAGCTCGTTCGGGTCCTGAGTTTTTTTTTGCAAGCAAAACGTTAGCCAGCGTGGACCAAAAACCAGTGTGTTTCTACCAATCTAGGTGCAGCATACAGGTGGTGCAATTTAAGTGGTACAATGTATGTTGTGACATCGATGTGTGGCAATCTATGTAGTGCAAGTTGTGTGGTCAAGCTATGTTGTGCAATCGATGCTGTACCATATCTATATTGAGCAATCTATGTGGTCTGCGATACATGTGGTGCAATCTATGTTGTGCGGCGGCGACGGCAGCAGCATAGCCGCCAGACCGCCACGACGGCGACAACACAGCCGCCAGACCGCCACACAGGCCCAGGCGACAGGCGGCGATGAGGCGGCGACGGGGCGGCGACGGCGACAACATAGCCGCCAGATGGCCACACATGCTCATGTCCTTACACAAACATTCAGCAACCCTAAGGGCAAACACAGTTTCGGGAAGACATATCTCATGGTCTTCGGCCAACCCCGCCACCGTGCCTGGGTTGTGGGTGAGAGGCCTCTTGGATGTTCGTTGGGATCTCGTGGGGTGCCTTTCGAGAGCCTCCTTGAGGCACCATTATATTGATACCCCAGGGGGGCTGTTTTGGGACCTCTCGGGGTCTCTTTCGGGTCTTTTGGGGGCTTCTCGGGGCCGAGGGCTCGAAATGCAAGTTTGGGCCTCTCGGAGCCGTCTTGGGCGCCTTTTGTTTTGGGCCGTCTTGGAGGCGTCTTGGTCCGTCTTCGGGCCCCCTGGGGCGGTCTTGGGGTCACTTGACGGCCTCTTGGGCCGTCTTGGGACGATCTTGGGGTCCTCTGAAGCCGTCTTGGAGCGTCGGGAAGCCGAAAAGGCGATACCGCCCAAATCTGGCAAGCACCGAAGGAACACTACGGACTTTTGCCTCTGGGGGTCCTCTCGGGAGGCCTCTTGGAGGCCTCCTGGGGCGTCTTGGGGGCATTTTGGGCATTCTGGAAGCTATCTTGGGTGTCCTGGACCGATGTTTCGTCGATTCGAAGCCCTCTTGGGCCGCCATGGGAGCCTCTTAGGGCCCTCTTCGCCCCTCTGGGGCCCTCTTGGGGCCCCCAGAACCGATGCGGGGAGGCGCTGAGATTTTTGGGCTCGGGTTTTTGTAAAGAACCCTCAGCATCGAGGACAGGGGGCTCCGTGGGGATCGCACATTGGACCTGAGGACGCTCCAATTCGTGCCTCGGATTATGGTGTTCCAACTTGTTTCATCCTTGATCACCATAAAGAATTCCGAGCACCAGGAAAGTACCGAAACTTGAGGGTCTTCACGTATCGGGCCCTGGGAGGCGACACTCCTTCGACACCGTTTCGGCACCTTTCCGGATGCTCGAAGTCTTTCTGGGACGTGGATGGGAGCAACAGGAGCCTCGGAGCACGGTGGCGGAGAAGGGCCCATCATCTTTAACGAGGGGAGGGCTCGTTTCGATTCCTCCGATTCGACTCGATTCGATTTCGATGGCTTCCGATTCCGATTAGATTCGACTTTGGATTCCGATCTGGATTCCGACTCCTTACTGGAGGCGCACTAGCCTGTCGATCTCCGCCGATTCGACTTCTCCCGACTCGGCTGCCGATTTCCGCCGATCCGATTCATCTCGATCGCCGGGGGGGAGGGGGGGGAGGAGGAGGAGGAGGAGGAGGAGGAGGAGGAGGAGGAGGAGGAGGAGGAGGAGGAGAAACTCGTCGATTGGATTCTGGGCTCTCCTGGGGCTGTGGCTGCAGGAACCCAGGCCCACTACATTTTCTGCGCGGGGCCGCGGCTTCGTGACGGCGCGGGCCCGTAGTGTTTTTTGGGAGAAGGAGGGGGGAGGGGCGACGATGCGCGCCCGTGGGTGCGGGCGGGGAGGGGGGGGGGCTTCGAATAGTAGTACGGAGGGTGGAGGGGGGGGTGGTCGAAGAAGTCTTTGGAATAAGGAGGGGAGGGGCGAGGATGCGCGCCCGTGAGTCCGGGCGGGGTGGGAGGGCTTCGAATGAATAGTGAAGAGGGTGGAGTGGTGGGTCGAATACTA
>CAUYUJ010019388.1:20349-77849 GCA_963575745.1 Prorocentrum cordatum | reverse complement strand
CTCTCCTTGGACAAGTCAGAAACCTCTGCGGGGGGGCCGCGGCCCCGCAAACTGGCGCCTCTTGCAAAGGGGCACGAAAACGCGCGCTCGAGGTGGCCAGAGCCCGGCTCTGGTCGATAAGAGCAGCCCATTTTGGGCGGAGCCGGCGCCCCCAATCGACGAGAGCAGCCCATTTTGGGCGGGGGCAACGCATCCCCGTTTTTTTTGTCTTCCTCCTTCTTTCTATCCTTTCGTGTCGTCTCGTGTCGGGGGGGCCGATCTGTCGGCGCTCCAGGACTTGTGGGCAGTCGAGCCCTGCGGACTTGTGTCGAGCTCACATTGTTGCGCCTCCCCACAGGTGCATATCGACGCGTTCCTCTTCATCATTGTCTTATCTTTTCTCTTGCCATGTCGTCTCTCGTCGGGGGGGTCGTCGCGTCGAGCTCGCTGCCTCCCCGCAGGTGCATATCGACGTGTTCCTCATCCTGTTTCTCCTAACCTTTCCGTCCTCCAGTTCTGCTTTCGCACAGGTGTCAGTCGAGAGACACTCTCTCAGTGTTGCTTCCTTTTTCGGTCGTTGTCGTCAGGTGCATTTCCTGTTCTTCTCCTATAAAGTGGTTGGCCAGCCCGCAATCTATATCCTGTTCATACTGTGCTTTCAGGTGCCCATTGTGACGTCGTGTACACACGTCCATCTTGTGGTCTCTGTCTCCCCCAGGTGCACATTTTGACGCTTCTCTCCGACCGCCTCTTCTGGATTGCTGTCGCTGCGAGGTCTGCCCGGCCAGGTCTGCTCCATCTCCTGTTCTACTTCCGCCACCCGATGACGTGCGTGATCGCGTGTCGTAAGGGGGGGGTGTGGGAGACGTCCCAGGCCAGGCCGGTGGCGACGCCTGCAGACTCCTCTCTGTGCGTGACCCTCGAGGCGCGCGCGTCTCTGCGGGGTGTCCTGCGGCCATGTGCCGTATGCAGGCGCCATCCCGCAGGGGGTGGGTGTAGCAGACTGGTAGCGTTGCCCGATCGCTCCTCTCGCACTGGTGGAGGTGATGGTGAGTTGTGGTGGTGGTTGTGGTGGTAGTGGTGGCTGTGGTGGTGGCGGTGGTTGTGTGGTGCTGTTGTTGGCCCCCCGTTGGGAGGGGGGGGTTTGAAATCCCCCCGCCCCCCCCCCTGGGCTGCCTTTGGTCATCGTCGCTGCGTCCCCGCCGTGGGCGCTGCTGGCGGCCGCCAGCGCCGGCGCCGGCGCCGAGGGGGGGGGGTTTTGACC
Organism: Prorocentrum cordatum; assembly: GCA_963575745.1. Lineage (NCBI taxonomy): Eukaryota > Dinophyceae > Prorocentrales > Prorocentraceae > Prorocentrum > Prorocentrum cordatum. The sequence goes on along the minus strand of CAUYUJ010019388.1, from coordinate 76,606 downwards.
CCCCCCCCCCTGGGGCGGGGGGGTGGGGGGTTTCGGGAGGAGGGGGCTTGGGGGGAGGGGGTCCCCCGCGGTTTTGATCGACGGCGCCAAGTGTTGGGGGGGGGGCCGCCCCCGGGATCGAAACGCGCCGCCGAATGTTCTCAAGGCAAGCGCCCGCGAAACGGGTTCTTTCGTATGTTTGTATGTGTGTGTATATATATATGTGCATGCGTGCGTGCATGCATGTATATATGTATGTATGTATGGCTGTATGTATGTATGCTCGTATGCATGTATGTATGCATGTAATGCTCTACAATGCAACGCAATGCGATGCAATGCAATGCAATGCAATGCAAACCATGCAATGTAATGCAGCAGTGGAATGTAATGTTATGTGATGTAGTGTAACGCAATGTAGTGTGGTGCTAGGTGTGTGTGTATGTATGTATGTATGTATGTATGTATGTATGTATGTATGTATGTATGTATGTATGTATGTGTGTGTATGTATGTATGTATGTGTGTGTATGTATGTATGTATGGTTGTATGTATGTCTGTCTGTCTGTCTGTCTGTATGTATGTATGTCCCCACCGCCGCTTGGCCCCTTCTGAGTGGGTCATCCTGTCTCCCTCCTTCCGCGTCGGGCGTTACCACTCGTCCTCTCGTGCATTGCGGTATACGTTGCATTTGTATGCCCTGCGTTTGCTCCACCCGCCAGCGCAGTCACCCCGCCTAGCCGCCGACGCAAAAAGTGTGTGCACGCCCGGTGCGTTCGAGTCGCCTCGAGCGTGGAGGGGCTACGGCAGGTACAGTTTAGCTTGCGCCTCCCGATTCCAGCCCTTTGGTCGGTCCGTTCCTCTGCGCGTCGGGCCCTCGTCCACGTGTGCCCGGGCTTCCCCTTGGTCGCAGGGCGTACTTGTTGAGGGGCCACTCGCCTGCGGGTCTGTGCGCCCGGCTCCGCCCCCCCCCTACCCGGGCGTGGTCGCGGCCTTTGTTGCGCTCGCTGCACAGTTTAGCACTGCCTGGGAGTCGCCTCTCGTTTTTAGTTTGGGCCCTCGGCGGTACATCGCCCCGTTAAGGGTGCTCAACCTCGGCCTGGTCGTTCCTGTCGGCCACCGTCTCGCTGCCCTCTCACTTGGTCTCCCTGGCCTCGGGTCTAAGCATTCCTGCGCGTCCCGGTGCGGGTTTTGCTTGCCCTCCCGCTTTGCGTTGGGTTCACCTTTTCGCACGCTCGCTCGCCTGGCGCGGCCACCCGCGTGGTGGTCACGATAGCTTGTGCCCCATGCTATAATTCGCAGCGGTAACGTCACTCGGCTAGCGGAGCAAACATATATATATATATATATATATATGTATATAGATATATGTATATGTGTTTCTTGTTTACGTTTGTGTGAATCGTCTCTCCTGTCCTCCGCGGCCTGTTCTCCTCTTCGCGCGACGCCTCTTGCTGCCAGACACTTAGTTCGTCGGGCGCCCCGACAGCTCGAGCGCCCGTGTGGATTGCCTCTGCCGTGCCGCGACGAAAAAAATGATCATCGTCTGTCTCTTTCTCTCTGTGATGTTGTGGAGGAGGAGAAGGAGGAGGAGGAGGAGGAGGAGGAGGAGAAGGAGGAGGAGGAGGAGGAGGAGGACGGCCCTCGCTGCAGAGGCGGTCGTAATCGTGAGCATGCGTCAAACCCCTTCAAGCGAGTTTGGAAGCGTCGGGGGTCGCGCTTGGCTTGCTGTGCTCACTGGCGCGGGCACCGACGTCCTCAGCGGCGGCCAGAACACGCTAGCCGAACAACGTAAATTCCTTTGAATATGCCCCCCCAGCCCCCCGCCAGTCGCCTGCCGAGGATGGCGGCGCCTGGGCCAGAGCAGGCTGCTCCAGTGCGAGCTTCGGCGACGGGAAGGATCGAGAGGCCTCCGAGATCACAGGGGCCTGAGCACGCGACGCCATCTCTTGGACGGGTGGATCCCTCCGCAAAGTCCAAGACAACTGCCTCTCGCGGCCCGCCGACCGCCAACCGCTCACCCAGGCAGTCTGGCGTGAGAGAGCTCCTGCCCTGGTGACCACCAATCTGGCCCACGGCCCTACAGAACTCGCAATTCGTCCATGAGGTGCCTCCGCACTGTCAGGTGCGCCAGCTCCAGGAATCGAATGGTTTCTGGCAGGCCACGGGGATAATTCAGGCCAGAGCCCTTCGGGCCTGAGGGGTCACACGCTCCCCTCCCCCCTCGTCCTGCCGCTCCGCCCGATCCCCACCGCCACAATTACGGTGACAGGGGGGTATTTCTCGGCCCCATCGTGGTCAAGAGGAGGAGGAGGAGGAGGAGGTGGAGGAGGAGGAGGAGGAGGAGAAGGATGAGTTGGAGGATCAGTGTAAACCCAAGTTGCATCAACGATGTTGTAATAAACCCTCCCTCCAAGTTCGCTCTTCATAGGTCCCAACAAGAACTTATGTCAATTGCGGGAAGTGGACCATTAGAGGAAAACCATTTGATAATGTTCAATCGTGTCAAAGCACTGTATCAAAACACCGTTCACACCGTTCCTGGGACTTCAACGCCGCGGATCAACGTGACTGTTGCGTCCTTACAGTTCTGAATCGTACTGGGACACCATTCCAGACTTCAACACCGCGAGTCAACACGACTGTTACGTCCTGACTATCCGAAGTCGTGCCGGAAAACCATTCCTGGAATTTCGACCGCACGATTCCTTGACCGCGAAGCTGTCGTGAAATTTTGGAAGGAATGTGCCAGGGCCTTACGGCGAGACCCCCGTTTTGAAACGGACCCGCGCTCCATGGGTGAACTTGCTGCAACTTTTGAGGACGCATATGCGAGGCGCTGAGTCGGGAACCGCCACGCCACTGAGTCGAGCGTCCGGACGGACGCGTGGGCAGACGAGTGCGCGATTGGCAGCTCTTCAGGAAAGTAACAAGGAGAACGTTGCAGAGCGACTGCGTGCACACAGAGGTTCGACCGTGTAGCAGGAGCGGGAGGCCACGCGGCAGTGATGCAGAACAGCGGAGCGCGTCACAACTGTGAAGCAGAACATGGGGAAGCGCCCCACAAGTGTGAAGCGGAAACGCGTCACGACATCGGAATTCAGAGAGGTTGGACACGGCGGGGGAGGAGGAGGAGGAGGAGGAGGAGGAGGAGGAGGAGGAGGAGGAGGAGGAGGAGGAGGAGGAGGAGGAGGAGGAGGAGGATGATGAGGAGGAGGAGGAGGAAAGGGGGCCGGAGGAGATGGGGCACCTTCGCTATTCATGCTGTGACAACTTGTGCACCTGACTCGCCCACTGCTGGCGGGGCGGCCCCTTTTTTCGGCGCCCAGCCCATGCTTTGGGGGTCCCGTCGTCGTTACGAACGGCGGCTTTGACGAGCGAGGGGCACCCTGAATGCTCGCCGTCTTCCACGCGCAGTCAGCCGCTGCTTGGTGAGTGGGCCAGCTGGCCTGCGGCGCGTTTAGTTGCTAATTAGGCCGCTTTCGTGTCCCGTAGCGCTCCTGACTCCGCTAGCGACTTCGCTGGTGGACGCGACCGGAAAAGTAACCCCACCAGCCCCTGGCCCCGGCCACCCTGGTACTTTGCAGCCTGCTGATGCTCACGCCCCCTTTGGGCACCCAATTCGACCTACGACAGTCGGTTCACTTGGCTGCGGCCACCCTGGTACCTTCGTAGTAGTCCGGGGGCCTGCGCCCTTGCATCAAATTCCCACGTCTGCTGCAGTCCCTGGTCGCCGGTCACCCTGGCCGCCAGCTGCTTCCGACGCGTTGCATGCGTGCACCCTGGCAGTATTGCTCCCCAGTTTACCACCAGCCTTTTCCCACTCGTCGGCTCGGGCGCTCAGGTGCTGCCTGAGGCTCCGGCCCACCGCTTTGGGTCAATTCGTCTTTGCGCGCCCCGCTCTGACTGGACTCGCCGCTGGCGCGCTCGCCTGCGGCCGCTGACTAAAAAGTAACCCCACCAGCCCATCCAGAGAAGATACCCAGAGGAGTTGCCTCGATCAGGGACGTGGGCAGCATATAGAGGAAGTCCTTTTTGGAGCGCTCTTGAGGCACTCTTGGTCGCTCTTGGGGCCGTCTTGGGGCTCTCTTGGTCCTCTCTCGGGGCCCTCAGGTCATCTTGGAGCCATCTTGAGGCCTTGGAAGGCCATCGACAGCACGTAGGCGAGAAGGCAACACTCATTGATGTTCTTTCGGTTTGTGAATGATGTTGGCATCTTGTGGGCCTCCATGAAAGGCTCCGTCACCACTTGTAGCCGTCTTGGAGCGGTCTTGGGGCCTCTTGGAGCGTATTGGGTGCCTCGGGCAGCCGCTTGGGGCCTCTTGGGTGTCTCTTGGGAGCCTCTTGCACGCCTCGTGGGCGCCTCTTGGGGCCTCCTGGGCTTCTCTTGGGGCCCTCTTGAGGCGCTCCTGGGAACCTTGGGGCCGCTCTTGGGGCCATCTTGGAGAAGGTTGTTCCAAAAAGATGGGAGCCCACAACATCGCCTCTTGGGTCCGTCTTGGAACGCTCTTGGAGCGCTCTTGGGCGCTCATAGGGCCGTCTTGGGGCTCTCTTGGGCTTCTCTTGGGGCCCTCATGGGCCCTCTTTGAGTTTGTCTTGAGGCCTCGTAAGGCTATCGGAAGCGAGCCGGCGAGAAGGCAAACCTCAATGACCGTCCTTAGGTTTTGAAGGATTTTGGCCTCTTGGCGGCCTCCTGGGGAAGCTCCGTGGCCACTCGGAGCCGTCTTGGAGCGTTTTGGGGCCCCTTATCTGGGAGCCATATTGGGCCGTCTTGGGCTATCTTGAGCCATCTTGGAGGTCATCTTGGGCTCTTTGAGTCCCTCCTAGAACCATCTTGGGCCATCTTGGACGCTCCAACGCCTCGCGACCCCTCTCTCCAGGTGCAGGGCAGGGGGTAGGGGGAGGGGTAAATCCCTCCCCGACTGGAAAGAAGGGGGTTGGAAGAGAAAGCTCTCTAGACCACCTACGCCCAGAGGGCTGGTAGGATTCTTGATTTTGTTGTACAAAGTACCCTGCATGGCGAGCAACATCTTCGACAACGGTCGGGGAGATGCTTTTCGCAGCACCACTGCGCTGTTAACCCAGGAGACGAAAGATGGATTGCAGTGGAAGGCGTCCAAACGCGCACGGCCTGCTTTCAGCAGCCAAGAAGAGTCTGAATAATACAACAGTTTGTTCAGGACGCAACTTTACATATGGTGAATTGCCGTTTCTTCCCACCTGAAGTTCGGGACCATATCCGGTGCAAATGCTTGAAGCTAGGCTAGCTTCACCAAATCGCCTGTTTAATTATGTTAACACTTTCCCACCGCATGAAATAAGACCATCCACAGACAAAGCTTCCCTCACTGTCTTGATGTGCTCACCACTTGATGCTGACATTTTCTGGTTTGTGGATACTTGTATTTGTTTTTGTTTTTTCCCGATTCAGTTCCAGGCCGTACTTCCTACCCTCCTCCACTATTGCTCCCAGTATGTGTTGAAAGTCGGAATCATGTTGAGGCGCCAACATTGTATCATCGGCGTAAAGAGTATCATGTTTGATCACAAAGTCTGGATTTTGTAGGAGCTCAAATGTACCATACACATCATGCAGCATTGCACTTTGAACGATGATGAAAAAGTATGGCGAGAGCGGGCAACTTTGGGCGATGCTTGCGCGTTGTAGTCGTTCAGAAGAGCGGCCGGCATGATCTATGATGGTGAAAATCTTGTGGAGTAGATCGAGCGCACCATCTCCACCATAGCACTTGGCAGGCCGAAGCGCTCCAGAGCTTCACACATACAATTAATTTTTCATGTATCACAGCCGTTCCCCCAATCCATCAAGAGTGATATTAAACTACCACTGTTGTGCAATTGGGCCGCGTCGATCATCCGGCGTGTTACATCATTGCGTCGCCTGTGCCACGGCGCGGCCAGAGCTCAAATTCCGAATCTCTGTTTCGTGTGTCTTTGAACCAGTCGGTTGTGCAGTATTGCTGCCAATTCCCTATACCCAACTGGCAACCGCGATATCGGTCTGTACTTCGCCAGCAAAGCGGCACTAGCTGCTTGTAATAACAGTGCAACGTTTGCGTTCTTCCAGGATTCAGCGATTGCTTTTTGCGCCCAGCATTGTTGGCATATGTTGAAGAGTATGTAGCTTGCAGCTTCATCGGAAGCCAGTCATTCCAAAAGTCAGGAGTTACGTTGTCAGGTCCAGCTGCCTTGCCCGTCTTTAGCTTGCGATCGCGTTCTTGAGCTCCTTCATGGTGAGTGCCCCCATTTCGATAGGAAGTCTGTCGCCAAGAGGTGTTTGATTGTTTGGGCGGTCATGGGGAAACTTCATACGGTGCTATCTGGGCGCCGTATTCTTGCGTGCTGCATTGTTTTCGGCTTCCGTAAATATCGCACTGCGTCCCATTTACCACTCGCCGCAATCTTACATAGCCATGTTTCCCTGTCTTGTTTTCCGGATTTATGATTTTTGCGCGTAATCGTAGCTCGTTGTCGTGGTCCCCGCGCCGTCTGCAAACCAAACGTTCCTGAATCAAATCAATTGTCCTTTGGCTGGTCCATGGCCGTCTGGCTTGAATACTCCTGGAAAGCAAAGTGGCAGTAGCACGGGCGAAAGCACAATGTAAATTTTCGGCTGTGATGTCCAAATCTTCTGTATAAGGCTTTCCCATCGCGGCTTCAACACATTCTCCAGCGAATTTGCCCTTCACACCCTCGTCCTGCAGCGAGGTTTTGTCGATGCGACTCTGGCATTCACGATGCCAGTGTTGCTTTTCGAACTCGATGTCGATGGTTGCCATGGTCGGAAAATGGCGGGTGTCCAAAGAAGTCTCCCCCGCAGTCCAGCAATCTTGGATCGTAGCCAACATGCTGCGGTGGCATGAGACATGATTGATTTGTGAAAACATAGCTGTAGAGATGTCGGGGTCCATGGGGTTGATGCCAATGTTCTAGCACGTGATCTTCATGTAGCCTGGATGGTCGACAAACGTATTTGCTACAACCAAATCATACGAATTACATGTTTCCATCAACAACTGCCTGTTGAATATTGTTTGCCCCTGATTTCTGGTATGGTCGACAGCAGCATCATGTGGTGAAGTATGGAATTTATGCTGCCCGATAACATCGTTCTCCGCCGGTCCCACACGGAGAAGCTGCACGTTGAAGTCTCCGAAGATACGTGGCATTGCGCGTCGTTGTGGTATGGATTGCAGATTGCAACTTCGTTTGAACATTTTGCCGTACTTCGTACTCGAGCCCCGAGTGCGGCGCGTATGCGCTGATGCATGTCAGCACCACTCCAGAGATTTTGACCCGTATCGTGGCTATTCGGTCGTCGCAGGCCTTGAAAGTGATCACAGAGTTCGCTGCTGTAGGTCCCACCAAGAAACCGACAGCTGTTGTCTCATAGTAACAAAAAGAGATTGTATACCAGTTTACCTGAAAGAAAATAGAGGTGAACAAACATTCAACACAAGTCCAGACAACGCGCAACAAACAGCGCAACACAAAGTGCAACACGCATGTTGACTTGCATAGCCCCCATGAAAACACATCGGGGTCTGCGTCGACAAAAAGTATAACAACAAATGCTTCCCCAGACGCACAGCTGGGCATGGAGTCTTGGTGCTCACTTTGTGTTTGTGTGTTCGTGTTTTCCGTTTGCTCTTTGTTGGTGTATTCTGTTGCAGGGGATCTCAGTCGTGTGTTTTCAGCGTATGTGCGGCTTTGCACATCCGATACTTCCAGAGAGTAATAACTTTTAACCATGCTTATTGTAATACTCGGCCCCATGCGAATGAGTCTCTTGAGTACATCGAATGTGAATGTTGCTGCTGCCCATCGTGAGCAGGAGTTTCTAGCTTGACCAACGAATCGCCACACAAGCCTTCAACGGTCCTTGTCGCCACACGTGGGACGCGACCTGGCAAGCATTGTCGACGATATCATTGCCATGTGGATGAGGATGGGGAAATAGAGGAAGAATCTGAAACACGTGATTATCCAACGCCTACGCAACATTGTCCGGAAGCTGTTGCTTTGCCCATCCCCGGATACGTGGTGGTTGATGGCGGTGAATTTGGTGATGTGGCTTAGGAGGCGGTATTTTTTTTCACCGATGGTTGCACGAGTGTATCTTTGCCCATACTCGTACTACCAGCATGTGGTGAACTGTTGATGGGGCCAGCTTGAACACGTGAAGAAAGAACTGTTTGATAAGGCATTCCCGAAGTGCCCATGTGTTCCAAGGTATTGTGCTGATGGTCGGCTGTGGCACTGGGTGCGAAAATCGGCGTCACCCCAACATTCTTATACTATATATATATATATATATATATATATATGCGTCGCCCCCCCAGGGGCGATGCGCGCACCGAGAAATCTTCTAGTATATGCGTCGTGGCGGGCGCTTTCTGGTCACACCGCTCGGGAAACGATATACTACAAGATGGGTATATTATATGTTTGGGTCGGACGCGCGTCTCCGAGGAGAACATATAGTACTAGTAAGTCTTTGTGCGTCCCAGAAAAGCTTAGATCCGAGATCGAGTCCAGCGCCCGCCGTGCTTCCTTCTGTCCTGTGGACCTGCCCTTGGCCTCCCCCTGCATCCCTGCATTAGTCCGTTGTGTAATGGTATCACATCGGCGTCACCCCCACATTCTTCCACTATATGTGCGTCGGCCCCCCAGGGTCGACGCGCGCACCGAGAAATCTTATAGTATATGCGTCGTGGCGGGCGCTTTCTGGCCACACCACTCGGGAAACGATGTACTACAAGATGGGTATACTATATGTTCGGGTCGGACGCGCGCCTCCAACGAGGACACATAGTTTTAGTATGTCTCTGTGCGTCCCATCACACTTCTGAGTCAATTCCACAAGTATGTCTTCCTATGCTTTCCACTCACCTTCTCAGGTACGCTCCGTAGTAGCACCTGGGATGCTCACCATGAGTTCAAGCTGACCTCCCATATGTACTGGATGAGGCGACTCGTCCGAAACCCATATGGTATATGGGTTGCGCAGCTCGTGCGTCAAGATGTGCTTGAACCCAACGTACAAATTGTGAGCAGCTTGCTCTGCTGATTCCCTTTCCGGCGAAGATTAGACAGTGCTCAAGCCACGCTTGATGTTTCCACTCCGAAGCAATGCTACTGCGGCTTCCCTTCCAACATGGTGCGGGATTAAGCGAAAAGTATGTCTTTTGAATTTGCTCTTGGCGTAAATGTTAGTTGGGATAGCGCCGCTCATCGTGGACAGCTTCTCCCTGAGAAAAGCTGCTGCCGCCGCGTCCGTATCGAAGCCGTCCACATTGCCAACAGCTGCAGTGACTGCACGTTTTCCTGTGTAGCGGTAGCTATCTGCAGGATTGTGGGATTTCCCAGAAGACGATCTCGGAGTATAGGATTGGATTCCACATGTTAGAGTTCTTGTTTGCTTTTGTCGAGACGCTCGTTGAAGGCCTTCTCCATGTTGGAGGCGAGAGCCGCGTTTTGAAAGCCACCCGCCCTCCATCTGTGAAGCTCTTGCAAAGTCTTAAGACGTATGTGCGCGGCGCTCGGACGGAAGTCCCATTTTGGAAGCGACCCCTAGGGAGTCCTACGGGAATCCTATGAAATCCGATGGAAATCTTTAGGAATCCTTGGGAATCCTGTGGGAATCCTATGGGAGTCAGTGGCGAGGAGGTCTCCGTCGAAGCGCCCAGCTCGCCCTGCGGACACGCCCTGGGGGTGCGACAGGGAGACGTTACTACTCATCAGGAAGGGGAGTGGAGGAGGAGGGGGAGGAGGAGGAGGAGGAGGATGAGGAGGAGGAGGAGGCGGAGGAGGATGAGGATGAGGAGGAGGATGAGGAAGAGGGAGGAGGAGGGGGGAGGAGACCGTTGAGACCCTGGCGAACACGGAGCGGCTCACGAGAGACGCCCGCGCCCCTCCAGCGGGCTCCCTCCAGCGGGCTCTGCAACCTCACTCCGTCAGGGAGGCACCGCAACTTAGCGCCACCGAGGATTGCGACCCTGCCGGGGTCTCCGTTGCCGAGGCACCCCGAGGGGGCAGAACCGAGTCCCCCCTCAGGCCCCCCAGTGGTCGGACGCGGAGGGCCGCCCCAAGGAGGGTGAGAACCAGCTCGAGCAGCGAGAGGCATACATGCGCTCGGTACGGCGTGCGGTTGGCGGGCCAGCTCGTGGCCAGGCACACGGCCAGGCGCCACTTCACGACGTAGAGGGGCACCCCGATGAGGTCCACGCCGCAGCAGTTCGACCAGCCCCAGGAGCCGTCGAACGAGACGAAGCGGGACTCCGCGAAGGAGTCGAAGAAACCGGGCTGCCATGGCCAGGGATCCACGCAAGTTGTGTGAATTTCTGGGGCCATGCAAGCTGTGGGTCCGCGGCCACGCAAGCGCTGGCAATCTCCCCGGACCTGCCAGCTGCCTGGGCCCCCTCGAGGACGAGGGGGTGGAGGGGGAAGAGGAGGGGGATGAAGAGGAGGAAACGGAGAGGAGGAGGAGGAGGAGGAGGAGGAGGAGGAGGAGGAGGAGGAGGAGGAGGAGGAGGAGGAAAAGGATGACGATGAGGAGGAGAAACAATTATCCCAGTGCGACCCTACCTAGGAGTTGGAGCCTCTAGGAAAGCAACATCAGCAGGAGCGGTAAACGCCGCCCTCCTCCTTCTCCTCATCGTCGTAGTTGTAGCAGTAGCGGTAGTAGTAGTAGTAGTAGTAGTAGTAGTAGTAGTAGTAGTAGTAGTAGTAGTAGTAGTAGTAGTAGTAGTAGTAGTAGTAGTAGTAGTAGTAGTAGTAGTAGTAGTAGCAGTAGTAGCAATAGTGGTAGTAGAGTAGTAGTAGTCGTAGTAGTAGTAGTAGTAGTAGTAGTAGTAGTAGTAGTAGTAGTAGTAGTAGTAGTAGTAGTAGTGGTAGTGGTAGTGGTAGTGGTAGTGGTAGTGGTAGTAGTAGTAGCGCCAGAACCGCCGACGCCACGCCGTAAGTGAAGCAGCACACGTAAGTTAAGCATTAGTAGCGTATTGTAAGTGAAGCAGCAGTGTGTGTATACATATATATATATATATCAGCAGCAATAGTGGATGCGGTGCTGCGCTATGCTATGCTATGCTATGCTCTGCTCTGCTCTGCTATGCTATGCTATGCTATGCTGCGCAATGCTATGCTGGGCTAGGCTAGGCTAGGCTAGGCTAGGCTATGCTATGCTATGCTGCGCTATGCTATGCTGCGCTATGCTATGCTATGCTATGCTATGTTATACTATGCTTTTGCTTTGCCTTCGCTTTTGCCTTCACTTTTGCCTTTGCTTTTGCTTTGCTTGGCACCCAGGGAGCGCAACTGGGGGAACCGCGCGTTTGCTTTTACCTTTGCTGTTGCTTTTGCGTGGCTCCCAGGGGACTGGGGGAACCGCCCGGGGCGGGCAACACTGCCCGGCCCCTTTAAGATAGAGAGTAAGAACCCTCCCAGGCAGAGCCTAGGTAGGGAATAATCGAAAGTACTAATAGTAAGAATGATGAGGATGTGGGGGTGGATGGGGGAAGAGGAGGAGATAGGAGGAGGAGGAGGAGGAGGAGGAGGAGGGGGAGGAGGAGGAGGAGGAGAAATAATGATAGCATTCATGATTCGACACTAGCACTATTAATGCTATCCGTAACTTATAGACTAATGCTGACAATAATCCCCACACTAGTAACCCGATTATTAATGAGAGTGATAACTGTAGTATTCGTGTTGTGAGTCTTATTACTAATCATATTTCCAGGAGTAAGATTACTCTTCTGCTCATCTTTGTTATACTTAATCATTAGTATTCATGGTATTCGTATTGCCAATGCCATTCTTACGAGTCGTATTAATAAGTTGATAGTAGTGAAAGAACAAGAGTAACACTACTCACACGAATAATAATAGTAGCATGCGTAACAATAATGATTCTAAGTCGAAGCAGATGATGAGGAGGAGGGGGAGAGTAGGACAGCGGGAGGAGGAGGAGAAGGAGGACGAGGATATATAACACACATAACGAGACTGACACTGGTAATCGCAACCAACAGATGAACATTATTTCTGCCAGTAATATGTGTAATAATCATAATATGCTAGTAGAACGAACGAGGATACTAATCTTAGCAATGATGCTGCTAGCGCTAATTCTACATACAATAACAGTACTACTAATACTGAATCTACGAATAGTTCCACTGTGAGTAATAATACGAGCAAGAATAGCACTACCACTCATACTAATCGTACCAATGCCAATACTACTATCAATAATGGCATTCCAAAAAAAGAACAATCATACCAAATCGAACAATAAGACTACTGTGACGAAGAATAGGAGGACGAGGAGGAGGGGGAGAGCAGGACAGGAGGAGCAGGAGAAGGAGGAGCAGGAGGAGGGGGAGCAGGAGGAGGGGGAGCAGGAGGAGGAGGAGGAAGAGGAGGAGGAGGAGGAATAATAATAATAATGTTAATAATAGTAGTAATAATAATAGTAAGAAGAATCAGACGAATAATACTAATAATAATAATTAAAGTAAGAAGACTAATGAGACTAATGATAATAATAATGATAAGGAGAAAAATAATACGAATAAGAAAAAGAAGAGGAGGGAGGAGGACGGAGGAGACAGGAGGCCGCCTTCCCCTCAGTAGCGAGCCGGCCAGCGGCAGCGGCGGCCCCGTCGGCAGCTACTTCGGGCCCCCTCGACCAGAGCATGCGCCCGGGCCTGGTGGCGCGCATGCAGGCCGCATGCGTGCTTCCTCCCTCCCTCCCCGAGGCGCAGGCTACGCTTAAGTCGGGCGTGTCTTTACAGGAGGCTATTCAAAAATAGTCACAAACATAGTCAGGGGACGATTTTTTGACTATGTTTGACCATGTTTGAGCATTGGTTGATTTTTTTCCTTCCAAAATCCGCCTGTAGGGGGACATGCCCGACCTGAGGCTACGTTGTTCAAGCCGGTGTTTGGTCCCCAGGTCGCTATGTGGGAAGCGGTTCCTGAGTGAAACGGGCCCTGAGGTTTTTCGCAGTTTTCGGGCTCTCGGGGCCCTCCAGGGGCCCCAGGAGTGTTAGAAAACGGCTCAGGATGGAGATCTCGTCCTGGGGGAAGGCTCCGGGGTCCAGGACCCGTTTCCCTCAGGACCCGTTTCCCCCATGGTAACCAGGTGAGACTATCGCAAAATCGTGCGGGGAGAGCGACCGTGGAGTGTATGAGCTCTTGACGCTCCGCGTGTCCCCAGCAGCCCATCCAGAGACGATGCCCAGACAGTTGCCCTGATCGAGGAAGTGTAGGAGCAAGCAGTGGAACACAGACGGGGGCAGCCCTCGAGGCGAAGCTCGGGATCAGTCTGATCAGACCCAGCAGGCTACCGTGAATGCATTCTAGTATCTTTCGATCTGAGGGCCGCTCCGCAGCTTGCCGGGGCCCTCTTAGGGTCATGTTGGAGGCCTTTGGGGATGTATTGGGCCGTCTTGGGTGCAATCGATCAACGAAGGGGGGGACCTCAATCAGGGTCCCCCCGTCAACACCCTCGACATCGCCTCTCGGTGTGCTCTTGGGGCCCCTTTGAGTGCTCTTCGGGCCGTCTTGGAGCCCTTGCCCCTCTTGGGGCTCTGTTGGGCAATGCTGGAGCCATCTTGGACGCGAAACGGCGAGAAAAAAGCCAGCATCCACTATGCTTTGAAGGTTCCGTAGGGATTTTGACATCTCGAGGGCGTCCTTGGGAGGCTCCGTGGCCACCGCTTAGAGCTGTTGTGGAGCCGCTTGGAGTCATGTTGGAGGCTATCTTCAACCATCTTGTGCCATCAGAAGGCCATCTCGAGCTATCTGAGGCCATCTTGGCCCAGAAGTCTCCCACGTTTGCCCCTGAAATGCCAACATCCGCCAACAGCCTCATTTTTTTGGGGATTAAGAAGGTCAGCATGGCGCGTTCTTGTTGCATGAGCGCATTGCTTGGCGTTGCTTGGCGTTGCTTGGCATGGCTTCGCATTGCTTGGCGTTGCTTGGCATTGCTTGGTATTGCTCGGCATTGCTTGGCATTGGCTCTGCTTGGCGTTGTTTGGCATTGCTTGGCATTGCTTTGCAATACCAGGGAACCCGAGGGACGCGACCAGGGAACCCGAGGAACCCGAGCAAGGAACAAGTCTGGGGAACCCAATGATCTTGAGCAAGGAACAGACTGGGTAACGCGAGCGACACGACTGGGGAACCCGAGGATGGAATGCAAGGAACAAGACAGGCGAAGCCGACGCCTTCGTAAGCAAGCAAGGTTGGGGAACGCCGAGGAATCCCCGTGCCAGGAAGCAAGACCCGGGAACCCCGAAGAACGCTGGGGTCAACCTCGCCCGGCACACGGAACCCCCTAGGCAAAGCTTATTTTGGGAATTTGTTGGGTTTGAGCGAAGGGGGGGTCCTGACTATCAGGGGCGGCCTAACCGACCCCTAGCAGACTATCCCTTTCCGTGACGCCTCCCTCGGCTCGCCCCAAGACGTATGTGTGCGGCCAGAGGGGAGCTTGAGAGGCGAGGTAGACGTCACAGAAGGGGATGGTTTGCTAGAGGTCGGTTAGGCCGCGCCCGAATTTACCCCAGTTCCGTCGGACACCGACAGCTAGTCTCTCAGGGCCCTCTTGGGGTGCTCTTGTGACACTCTTGAGCGCCCTTGGGGCCGTCCTGAAGCCGTATTGGGCCCTCCTTGGGGCTCTCTCGAGTGATATTGTAGACACCTTGAGGCCTCAAGGGCCAGTCGGAAGCGAGAAAGCGAGAAGGCAAAAGCAATGGTTTTCCTATTTCCCAGCCCTCCTGTGTGGGGTTATCGTTATGAGTAGGGCACTGTGGTATCCACTCCTTCTTCTCCTCCTCCTCCCCCCTCCCCCTGCCTCCTTCTGCGCTGCTCCCTGGGTGGCTGTGAACTGGGCAACTGTCGCCGCTTTCGTGGGCTCCTGGGAGGCACGGAAGAGGTGAGGGCAGCGGGGGTGCATTTGAGACCTCGCGGCTCCCTCGGGAGCTGCCGATTGCGCACTTGTCGCCGCTTTCGTGGGCTCCTGGGAGGCACGGTGGAGGTGCGGGCAGCGGGGGTTCATTTGAGATCTCGCGGCTCCCTCGGGTGCTGCTAACTGCGCAGCTGTCGCCGCTTTCGTGGGCTCCTGGGAGGCACGGCTGAGGTGAGGGCAGCGGGGGTGCATTTGAGACCTCCCTGCTCCTTCGGGTGGCTGCGAACTGCGCAACTGTCGCCACTTTCGTGGGCTCCTGGGAGGCACGGCGGAGGTGAAGGCAGCGGGGCTCCATTTGAGACCTCGCGGCTTCCTCGGGGGCTGCGAATTGCGCAACTCTCACCATTTTCGTGGGCTCTTGGGAGGCCCAGCGGAGTTGGGGGCCACGCGAGACCTCGCGGCTCCCTCGGGTGCTGCTGATTGCGCGGTTGTCTCCATTTTCGCGGGCTCGTTGGAGGTCCAGCGGGGTCGGGGGCCACGCGCGCCCAGACGGGACCTCGCTGCTCCTTCGGGTGGCTGCAAATTCCCCATTTGTCGGCAAGCTCGTGGGCTCCTGGGAGGTCCAGCGGTGTCGGGAGCCACGCGGATCCAGCCGAGACCTCGTTGCTCCCTGGGTGGCTGCGAACTGCGAAATCATCGCCCGTTAAACGGGCGAAATCATCGCCCGTTAAACGTGCCTTCCAGGAGTCCACGAAACGGCGTTTCGTGGACTCCTGGAAGGCACGGCGGAAACGAGGGCAGCGCAGATAGTGCATACCTGGCGATGTGTTCTTTTGTGTGGAGCATTCATGCAAATATTCGCCTCCTCACGTGTAGACGGGTGTGTGTGTGTGTACTTTTCGGATGATTGTTACGAATGGATGATGGCCTCGCGGGGGCGTCCTGGATGATGGCCGCCTGAGAGCGGTCTCGGGGCTTCTTGGAGGCACGTTGGAGGCTATCGTGAGAGACAGAGAGAGAGAGAGAGAGAGAGAGAGAGAGAGAAAGAGAAAGAGAGCGAGAGAGAGAACGAGGGAGAGAGAGAGAGAGAGAGGGACAGAGCGAGAGATGGGGAACCACAGAGATGGGCATGCATAGAATAAAGGGATGGTGGGGGGAGGGAGGGCCATATATGCATATGTATACGTAGCACACCGCAATTGCGGATAAGAATGAGGGGGCGGGCGCGGGCGACGCGGGCGTCGAGCCGGCGGACCTCGTGGCCCTCACCTTCCCTGTCGATGGCGCCCTCCTCCTCCTGCTCTTCCTCGTCCGCGTCCTCGTCCTCATCGTCGTCGTCGTCGTCGTCGTCCTCCGCCTCCTCCGTTCTTGGCTTGTTCAGTGAACGTAGTTTGGGTCGCGGGTGGGTCGCGGGCTCTCCACCTCCACCTGGAAGGAATTTAAAACAGCCCGCCGCAGGCGCCGAAAATTTTGATTTGTACACTGAACGCGGTTTGGGTCGCAGGTTCTCCACCTGGAACGAATGCTAAAGAAACCCGCCGCAGGCGCCGAAGTTGTGGCTTGTTCAGTGAACGTAGTTTGGGTCGCGGGTGGGTCGCGGGCTCTCCACCTCCACCTGGAAGGAATTCAAAAACAGCCCGCTGCAGGCGCCGAACATTTTGATTTGTACACTGAACGCGGTTTGGGTCGCGGGTGGGTCGCAGGTTTTCCACTTGGAACGAATGCAAAAGAAGCCCGCCGCAGGCGCCGAAAAATTTTGGGTGGGTCGCGGGTGGGTCGCGGTGGGTCGCGGGTGGGTCGCGGTGGGTCGCGGGTGGGGTGGGTCGCGGTGGGTCGCGGGTGGGTCGCGGGTGGGTCGCGGGCGCGGGTCGCGGGGTCGCGGGGTGGGTCGCGGGTGGGTCGCGGGTGGGTCGCGGGGTGGGTCGCCGGCGGGTCGCCGGGGGGTCTCGGGGTGGGTCGCGGGCGGGTCGCGGGGTGGGTCGCGGGTGGGTCGCGGGTGGGTCGCGGGTGGGTCGCCGGGTGGGTCGCGGGGTGGGTCGCGGGGTGGGTCGCGGGTGGGTCGCGGGGTGGGTCGCGGGTGGGTCGCGGGTGGGTCGCGTGGTGGGTCGCGGGTGGGTCGCGGGGCGGGTCGCGGGTGGGACGTCGACAACAACAAACAACAAACAACAAACAACAAACAACACACAACAAACAACAAACAACAAACAACAAACAACAAACACACAACACTAACACCAACACCACCACCAACAACAACAGCAGCAACAACACCAACAACAACACCAACACCACCACCAACAACAGCAACAACACGACTAACAACAACAACAACAACAATAACAACAACACCAACAACAACGCCACCACCACCAACAACAACAACGATAATCCGCCTCGCGGAATTCCACTTCAGCCACGCACCCAGGGACAGTGAATGACCGTTCGGTTCAGCCCCCTCACTCTGATGTGTGTGTATGAATATATACACATATATATATATGCAGAAGTCGTTGTTTATGTACGTTTGCATATCTGCATACATTTATGTATAGGTTTCTACGTATATATATATATAGATATATCGGCACACCTCGCGAGCACACAATTCGATATGCATGTAACGATGTAGACGTAATACTATGAGGGTGGAGGGGAACGCTAAGGGATGTTGCTGATGTTGTTGATGCTGCCGATGATGTTTCTGCTGCTGATTGTGATGATGCTGATGATGCTGATGATGCCGTTGTTGTTGTTCTTGTTGGTGATGCTGGTGCTGCTGCTGCTGATAATGATTTTGATTATGCTGATGCTGCTGATGATGATGCTGCTGATGCTGTTGCTGATGATGCTGCTGCTGCGGATGATGCTGCTGATGATGCTGATGATATTGTTGTTGTTGGTGATGAGGATGATGCTGATGATGATGATGATGATGATTATGATGATGATGATAACGATGATCACTGCGGCTGATGCTGATGATGCTGATGATGATGCTACTGATGATGCTGATAATGATGATGTTGATGCTGCTGTTGCTGATGCTGATGATGATGGTGCTGCTGCTGCTGCTGATGATGATGATGATGATGATGCTGATGCTGATGCTGATGCTGATGAGGATGAGTGTGGTGGTGGTTGTGGTGATGATGATGATGATGCTGGTGCTGATGGTGATGATGAGGAGGAGGAGGAGGAGAGCGGAGGAGTGAGAGGAACCTGTCGCCGTGCCCCAAGCCGTGCTTCGCCTCGCTTTGCCCGGCCTTGCCTTGTTTCACTTTGTCTCGAGTATTCAAGCGGAGTGCAACCAGCGGCCTTGCCACCGTGTCCAGGTCGTGGACACGAGGCCTCTTGGATGCCTCCAGACTTCTCAGGGGCCTCGACGGAGAGGATGGGGGAGGGAGAACGATGGGGGGAGGGATGTGAAGGTGGAGGGAGATGAGGAAGATGATGATGATGATGAGGAGGAGGAGGACCAGTGGAAACCGAAGGCGCGTCAACGATGTTGCAAGAACCCTACCTCCAAATTCGCTTTGCACAGGTCCCCACAAGAGTTTATTGACATTGCAGGAAGTGCCCCATTGTAAGACAACCTTCTGATTCTCAACCGCACCCCAGCACAATCTCTGTGACTCCAGCGCGGCGAATCAGCGTCACTGTTGCGTCCTGGTAACCTTTTATCGCGCCAGGACACCATTCCTAGGACGTCAACACCCCGAATCAACGTGACTGTTGCGTCCTGACAATCCTAAGCCGTGCCAGAACACCACTCCTGGGACTGCAGCCGTACGAACCCTTACACTTTCTAGACGAGTGTGCGCGGCGCTAGGGCGAGAGCCACATTTTGAAAATCATTTGCTTTCCATCCTTAGAACTGAAGCAAACATTTGAAGCGAACGTGCGCGGCGCTAAGACGGGAGCCGCATTTTGAAAACCACCCGCCCCACATCCGTGGAACTGTAGCAAATGTTTCAGACGAATGTGCGCGGCGCAAAGACCAGAGCCACATTTTAAACCCTCCATTCTTGAAGCTGTTGCAGATTTCAAGCTTTAGGACCATAAGCGGTGAGGAAGTCTCAGGCAAAACGCCTGGTCCGCCTTACCGACACGTTTGGGGGTGCGACAGGGATGAGTTATTTACAAGGGACAATGAAGGAGGAGGAGAAGGAGGAGGAGGAGGAAGAGGAGGAGGAGGATGAGGAGGAGGAGGAGGAGTCGAGGAGACGAGGAGACGAGGGTAGAACAGCAGTCTCCTGTCTTTTCGCCAATGGAAGGTCCTTCCCCCCAGTGAGGGAGGGGGGGAGGGGAAGAGGGTATGGGTAGGGGGAAATGGATATGGAAATGGTGAGTTCGCGAAGCGAAAACGAATCACGGTGGGACAAGACCTCTGGCTCGTTGCTCCGACAACGAGAGCACCTTTGGCCAATCTCCCATCACCGATCCTGATTACATACTCCTTGCCAGTCGTATCGAGCCGCTCCGAAGCTGCTGGGAGGCGAAACAACTGCACACCCCACAGAACTACAGTTCCAAATCACGGTGAAACCTAAGGTTATGTGTGGAGTGCAACCCCCCTCCCACACAGTGGGGTATGTGGGGGGGGGGACGCGAGGGGAGGAGGGAGGGAGGAATTGAGGGAAGGAGGGGAGAGGGGGCGGGCGAGGGGATGGGAGAGGAGGGGCGAGAAGGGGGGGGAGAGAGGGAGGGGAGGGGAGGGGAGGGGAGGGGGAAGGAGGGGGGAGGGGAGGGAGGCAGGTGGCGGGCGCGCCCGCTTACCCGTGCCTCCTGGCAGGCACGCAGCCCGCGGCGGCGGGCCCCCAGCCCGGCATGCCCGGCGGAGCCCCTCCGCCGCACCCGGGCCAGCCCCAAGGATCTCCCGCGGACGTCGGGGGGTCGGGGACGTCCTGGAAGGGGGCTGACGACCAGGAGTGGCAGGGGGGGGGTCTGGTGGCACACCACTGGAGCCTCGTATGTCCTCGCGCTTCCGTTTGTAGATTGTAGAGTGTGTTAACTATCGTGCGCTAGCGTCTGGCAATCGATGAGAAAGCGCCGATTTAGCGTCGAAGTCCATGACCTGAACCCCTTGCGTGGGGAAAGCACCACGACGGAAGTATTTTGATAATGGTCGGCAGGCCACTGGGGGTCCATGCTGCGAACGAAATTGG
Organism: Prorocentrum cordatum; assembly: GCA_963575745.1. Classification (NCBI taxonomy): domain Eukaryota; class Dinophyceae; order Prorocentrales; family Prorocentraceae; genus Prorocentrum; species Prorocentrum cordatum. The sequence continues at coordinate 56,526 of CAUYUJ010019388.1, read as the reverse complement.
GGCCTGGGAGATTTGGGGGGTACTCAGGGGCGCCGAGGTGCCGCAGATTTTTGGATGTTGTTCCCAACGCTCCTGCGTGTTGGGTCCTCGTTTTGGGCCCGCAGCGCCGCGCCCCACCTCCTCCCCCTCCTCCTCCTCCTCCTCCCTCTGGCTCCTGCCTCGCGCGTGTCCGTTTCGGCACCCCTCCTTCACACGCTTCGTGGCCCCACCGGGAGCCCGAAGGTCCCAATAGCATGGTTCGCCTGACGCTTCGGGTTAGTTTCGGCACACCCTACACACGTTCAGTACGGTGCGTGCCGGCCAGGGGGCGATAGGTTGGGTCATATATGCTGTCAATGCCAGAGGGGACGGCCAGCTCCATTTTCGTGGTTCACATCATCTGGGGCCTTGGGCTTCACCATTCCAGGCCGAAGCTATCGCGCTGGAGACGGGGCTTGTGGAAAAGATGGAGTACTTGTGAGGCCATGTGCGTTTTTTCACGTATCCATGTAGAGCAACCATTTAGAATCAACATTAGTCCACTGGCGCTAATCGTTTGCAAGGACAGAAAGAAAGACTAGGGAGTTCCACCGAGGGCCCCCGCATGGCGCCTCAGGTAAATTTCTCTCATCCATCCGACGTTTCTCGGCCCCAGACAGGGAGCTCCACCGTGTGCCCCAGTGTCAGGGTTCGCATGCCACCTCGGGTCCATTTTTGGGTGTTTTTTTAACGCCGCAGCGCTGCAGAGGCGATCCGCACGCGCGCTCCAGTAGCCCAGGGCGCGTGACGTACTCATCAACAGGCCAAGGCTGCAGGCGCTGAAAGGTGGAACAAGTCGAACATCGTCGAACCAGCACGTCAGGAGGATGAGGAGAAACCGTACGCGACCCCACAGCAGCGAGAGCCGGATCATCCAGGTGTCCGTCATTCCATTTCGGCAGACCATACACACGTTTTGTGGCCCAACGGGGAGCTTCATCAACGGCCCCAAATAGCAAAGTTCGCATGGCGCGTCAGGTTCATTTCGACACACCATCACAGGCTTCGTGGCCCCATAAGGAGCTCCACCGTGCGGCCCAGTGGCAGGGTTCGCATGGCGCCGCGGGCCCATTCGGGGCAGGAGGTGGAGGCGGGGAGGGGGCAGGGCGGGGGGGCAGAAGAGGGAAGGGCGGGGAGGGAGGAGGGTGGGAGGCGGGGGGCAGGAGGTGGAGGTGGGGTGGGGGGGCAGAAGAGGGAAGGGTGGAGGCGGGGAGGGGGGAGGGGGGGCAGGAGGTGGAGGCGGGGGACGGCCTCTGGCCCCACCGCTCTCCAGCGCTCCACACGATGTCCAGGTCGACGAGCGGCCCCGCCGGAGCACCATCCCCCCACGCTGCGCGTCTGCCTTCGGAAGGGCGCCGCTGTCTTCTGCAGGGCTTACGCTTAGCTCGGGCATGTCCCCCCTACATGCGGATTTTGGACGAAGAATCAAAAATACTCCAGCAATCCCCAAAAGTAGTGAACAGATGATCGAAACATCGTTGCCATAATTTTTTTTTAGCTATTTTTGAATATTCCTCCTGTAGAGGGACAGGCCCGACTTAAGGCCAGACAGATCTTGGAGAGTGTGGGGGTGAAGCCAGGTTGAGGGACCGAGGAGACGAAGAGAAGCCAGGGGTCAGGGCGCTTCTGTCCAGTACCCCCCCACCCGGAAGACTGCCCCTTTCAGATCCGTCTCTGAGGGAGGGGGGAGCAGGGACGGAGGAGGGCGGAGGAGCGCAGCAGAGGACGGACAAAACGGGGACCAGGAAGGGGGAAGATGAGGAGGCGGGCGTCAAGAGGATAAGGAAGATGGATGGCTGGATGGATGGATGGATGGATGGATGGATGATGGTGATGATGATGATGATGGTGGTGATGACGGTGATGATGGATATGATAATGACGATGACGCTGACGATGATGAGGGTGATGATTATGTTACTGATGATGATGACGATGACGATAACGATAAGGATTGTGATGATGGGGATGCTGGTGATGATGATGATGATTCTGATTCTGATTATGATGATGACGATGACGATGACGATGATGGTGATGACGATGATGACGATGCTGCTGCTGAGGAAGTTGATGATGATGATTCCGATGATGATGATGCTGTTGTTGATGACGATGCTGACGATGGTGATCATTCTACTAATGAAAATGCTGCTGCTGATGATGCTGATGCTGATGATGATGATGGTGCAGATGACGACGACGACGACGACGACGACGACGACGACGACGACGACGATGATGATGATGATGATGATGATGATGATGATGATGATGATGATGATGATGATGATTATATTGATGATGGTGGTGATGCCGATGATGACGATGCTGCTTACGATGATGATGATGGTGAAGATGATGATGATGATGATGATGATGATGATGATGATGATGATGATGATTACATGATGATGAGGATGAGGATGATGACGATTATGCTGATTCTGATGATGATGCCTCTGCTGATGATGATGAGGATGATGAGGATGATGATGATGATGATGATGATGATGATGATGATGATGATGATGATGATGATGATGATGATGATGATGATGATGATGGTGATGATGATGATGATGATGATGATGATGATGATGATGATGATGATGATGATCATCATGATGCTGCTGCTGCTGCTGCTGATGATGATGATGATGATGATGATGATGGTGTTGACCATGATGACGGGGATGATCACGCATGCGACGATGATTGTGACGATGGCGATGGTGGTGGTGATGGTGATGGTGATGAGGCTGCTGCTGATTATGATGATGCTGATGGTGGTGGTGGTGGTGGTGGTGATGCTAATACTGCTGATGATAATGATGGTGCTAAACATGATGATGCTGATGCTAATAACGATGCTGATGATGATGACAAAAGTGAGGATGATCAACGTGCTGCTGCTGATGATGCTAATGATGGCGGTGCTGATGATGATGACAATGTTTATGATGATGTTGCTGATGTTGAGCTGCTTCTCGTGATGATGTTGATCTTGATTATGATGATGGCGATGGTTCTGCTGATGCTGGTGATGATGGTGATGACGATTACGATGGTGTTGATGACGATGACGATGACGATGACGATGATTATGATGGTGATGATGAGGATGATGAGGATGATGACGATGATGGTGATGATGCTGATGATGGTCGTGATGATGATGCTGATAATGACGAACACCATGATGACTAGGATGTTCACCATGATGGTGATGGTGATGGTGATGGTGATGGTGATGGCGATGGGGATGATGGTGGTATTGTTGATGTTGCTGCTGTTCATGATGGTTCGGATGAATCTGATGATGTTGTGGTTGATGATGCTGTTGTTGCTGATGGTGAGGAGGAGGAGAAGGAGGAGGAGGAAGAGGATGTGGAAAAGAGGGCCAGAGTAAACCCAGGACGCACCAAAGATGCTTCAATACACCCACCCGACCCAAGTGCCCCCCCCACAAGTTTTTCGTGAGCCGTCATTTTCATCGCGGGATCCGCCCCCTTGAGACGCACACCCTGAGGGCTTGCCGTCCCAACGAGAGGCTCGTTTTGAGCAGGAACCGTCTTGCATCCTTCGGTTGAGTTACGGGAGCTGCGAAAAGATAGGACCGTACGGTTTCACGAGATGTCCAGCGAGAGCCCCGTTTTCGGAAAGGCGTCGTGCCCCTCCTTGTAACAGTTGCGCAGGTGCACGCATCTGGTCAGTAATTCGGAGGAGGTCTCGTGCGAGACCCCGCTTTGAACAGGAACGGCCCTCCGTCCGTGCAGCAGTAGCATATTTTCGAGCTCCGCGCCTTTGAATTGACGCGAGGGCAAATTTGAGCATCAAGCGTATCCATCCTGGCGAGTGTTGTAAGCTCTTCTCGTGTGACGAATGTACGTGCGCTCGGGCGAGAGCCGCATTTCGAAAACGTTCCGCCCTCCATCCTTGTAGCTGCCAGCTGGTGAGACGAATGTGCCTGTCGCTACGGCGAGAGCCCCATTTGAAGAAGCAGCCGCCTTTCAGTCGTGTAACTGCTGCGATATTGAAGTTTGAGGGTCACAATTGCGGATGACGCCTCAGGTGACGCGCCCAGAGCGCCAGCCGTGTTCTGTGGCCGGCGCGCGCGGGGCTCCGTTCGCTGTGCTGGACTTTCTTCACCTTGTCGCTGCGTGTGGGGCCGCGATCTCCATAAGTGTGTGTATACATATAACGGCGCACCTGGTCTGGGGGCCCGGGGCCGGGACCACGACCGCAAATGTGGGGACTGGGGGCTCTGGAGGCTCGCCGGGGCTTGCCGGAGGCCTCCCCGGTCAGACAAGACGGCCCCAGGAACGCCCAAGACGGCCCAAGAAACTTCCAAGAGGCCTCCAAGAGGGCTCCGAGATGCTGAAGATGGCCTCCAGACGTCCAAGGACGCCCCCAAGAGGCCCCAAGAAGCCTCCAACATGCGTCCCAAGAGGGCCCCTAGACGCAAAAATTGGCCCATTCCCTTCGTAAAACGTACATTTTCAACAAAGTTCTCTTTTGGGCTTTCCGACGTTACAGGACGGCCCAAGAGGCGCCCAAGACCGCCCCAAGACGGCCCAAGAAGCTTCCAAGAGGGCCCCAGGACAGCCCAAGAGGGCCCCAAGACGGCCCAAGAGGCGCCCAAGATGGCCCAAGAGGGCCCCAAGACGGGCCCAAGAGGGGGCCCAGAGGGGGACCACGAACCGCAAGCTCGAGCCTTCCGCCCCAAGAGGCCGCCAGGAGGCCCCCAGGAGGCCCCTCAAGAGGCCCCAGGAGACCCCAGACGTCCAAGGACGCCCCCAAGAGGCCCCAAGAAGCCTCCAACATGCGTCCCAAGAGGGCCCCTAGACGCAAAAATTGGCCCATTCCCTTCGTAAAACGTACATTTTCAACAAAGTCGCCTTTTGGGCTTTCCGACGTTACAGGACGGCCCAAGAGGCGCCCAAGACCGCCCCAAGACGGCCCAAGAAGCTTCCAAGAGGGCCCCAGGACAGCCCAAGAGGGCCCCAAGACGGCCCAAGAGGCGCCCAAGATGGCCCAAGAGGGCCCCAAGACGGGCCCAAGAGGGGGCCCAGAGGGGGACCACGAACCGCAAGCTCGAGCCTTCCGCCCCAAGAGGCCGCCAGGAGGCCCCAAGGAGGCCCCTCAAGAGGCCCCGGGAGACCCCAGACGTCCAAGGACGCCCCCACGACGCTTCGCGTCACCAATTTCTTCTCACAACGATTCCTGGGTCTGTGACTCGACAGAACCTAAGCGCGCGCGAAGCGCGCGCGTGGTTCTAGTGTGTGTGTATGCGTGCGTGCGTGCGTGCGTGCGTGCGTGTGTGTGTGTGTGTGTGTGTGTGTGTGTGGTGGAACCTGCCGCCCGCCACGCAGGCCCTGCCTGCCTCCGTCCTCGGTGAATCAGCGGGCGAAGAACGGTACAACATCAACTCTTTCGTCGTCGGGCACGCCTGTCTTGGGGCGGCCGGGAACCTGATGCCCGTGCCAGGGTTGAAGTTTTTGTCGCCTCCTTGGGACAGGCGCCCCCTATGAGGGACCAGTTTTTATTTCATACCGTTCTTCGCCCGCCAACAGGAAGTCGGGCATGCCCTTCTGCAGGAGGAACAGTCAAACATAGTAAAACAACGTTTGGGACGATTCTCCTATTTTTCTAGGGGCCAGTTTTGCGTATTTCTTGATTTCGTCCATCAAAATCTGCCTGTCGGGGGGACATGGCCGACCTAACGCTAACGTTCAGTCGGGCACCTCCCTCTACAGGAGGCAAGATGAAACATACTGCAAAAAAAGTAGTCTGGGGACGCTTTTTTTATGTTTTTTTTTTTTTTTTTTTTATTATTCTTGACCATTTGGGAGTATGCTCTTTTGGTTCTTGTCTATCTATCGCCCGAAATCTGCCTGTCGGGGGGACATGCCCAACCTGGCGCTAACGCGCAGACCCGACCCTGGGCGGCGGGGGGTCCCCCGACGGTGCCGGCGCCTCGCCGCCGCCGCCGCGTGCGGAGCGCGGCGGCGCCCGCCCCGCGCCTCTCAGAGGCCTCTCAAAGGGCCTCTGCGGGCCTCCCCGTGGCCGCCCACTCGGCCGCCGCCTGCCGCTGCGGGGGCGGCTGTATCAGTGCATAGTACATATCCCTTGGAAAGGAACTGTGATAGATTGTGATGCGGGGGTTCGCTCCGCAGTCGTGTTGGTTCAAAACCATCTAATCATGGTAGCAGGAGCTGGTTCAATACGATCCGGCGACCGCACCGTTCCATCTACCGCTACATTTTCCGGCGCGTGGCGCCAAGATAGTAGCGACGAAGAGCCTTGTGGTAAGGCTGATTGGCTTGTGGTGCGGCGCAGCAGGAGGAACCTCTCGATACGAGAACGTTGGTGGATTGTGTGCGAGCAGCTCTGGCGAGTGCGGAGATTGCAGCGCTACTGGGGCCACATCGGACAGTTTCTTCAACGGCTTGGCACCCGAGAGCTGCGAGGACGACTCCGTGAGTGCCTCACTCTGTCGAAGTGATGAGCACGCCCGAGCAACAACTGGAGCTGCTGACCGTGCAGGTGAGAGACTTGACGGCGGAGCTGACGAGGCAACGAGACCTAGTGAATGCAGTACAGGCCCAACGGATGCAAGATCTGGAGGCGATGACGAAGCTGCAGCAGACAATCATCACGGAGAGAGACTCGACCAAGAGACGAGTTCAGTTGGTGGACGTGAAGGGAATCGGCAAGCCGAGCGTCTACAACAGCGACATGAAGTCTTGGAGTTCATGGGCGTTCAAGCTGCAGAACTTCATGGAGGGCGTTGTCGGCGGCATCAAGGAGGCCTTGGACTACGTTCAGGACCAGGAGGAAGCGCTGACACAGGACAACCTGGACGACATCAGGGAGATCTTCACGCACGAGAGCGAGGATGCGGACTTAAAGATGATTGGCAGGCAGCTGTACACAGTGTTGGCGCAGCTCGCGGATGGCGAAGCCTTGGACCTGGTGCAGGCGACGAAGGACAACGATGGCTTCGAGGCTTGGCGAGTGGTGTCGCGGAGGTTCGATCCGCAAGGAGCGGGCAGGAGGCGGAACGTCCTGGGCTCGCTGATCCAGCCAGGGGCGGTCGATGCTCCACAGTTGAACAGCCACATAGCCAAGTGGGAGGAAAGGCTTCGAGTCTACGAGAGGCGAGCTGGCCAACCGATGCAGGAGGACATCAAGGCGCAGGTGCTCGTCAGCATGACGAAGGGAGCGTTGAAGGACCACCTGACGCTCAACGCGAACAAGATGAAGACCTACGTGAGCGTGAGGGAGGAGATCCAGAGCTACTTAGAGTCGAAGGTGAACGAGATGGCCTCGCCCATGGACGTCGGGAGCCTCGGCCAGAAGGACATTACCTGCAACAACTGCGGGAAGAAGGGACACAAGAAGGTCGACTGCTGGGCACCGGGCGGTGGCGCCCACAAGAGTCCTCAACGCCCGAAGGGCGGCGGCAAGAGCAGCAGCAAGGGCGACGGCAAGGGCGGCAAAGGCAAGAAGGGCAAGGGGAAGGTCAAGGACCGGCCGCCTCCACCCTACCCGTCTCGGCCGCGACCTGGAGGTCAGCCAGACAAGCAACAGCAACAAGAGTTCCAAGGCTACTGCTCGCTGTGCTGGGGCTGGGGACACAAGCGTCAGGACTGCCCAACGTCTCGTGGGCAGCAGCAACCAGCGAAGCGTGGAGCCCACAGCCTGGAGACGAACGACAAGCAGGAGCCAGAGACCGAGCAGCCGGGCAACATCGGTGGGCTGGACCTGTGCACCCTGGAGCTGAATGCGGTAGACGACGTAGCGGAGGAGTTCTTCTACGCGGCTGTGGACTCCGGCGCGGCAGAGAGCGTCGTCCCGAACACCTGGTTCCCGGAGGTGAGGACGAGGCCGACGGTATCCAGCGAGATGGGCACGAGCTACCGGGCGGCCAACGGGCAGCTGGTGCAGGACGAGGGCGAGAAGGTCATCGAGGTCATGACGGAGGACGGCAGCACGAGGAGACTGCGATGCACATCGACTGGAGTGCACCGCATGCTGCTGGCGGTGTCGAAGCTGGTGGCGAAGGGCCACGAGGTTTACTTCGGGCCGAGGGAGTGCTACCTGAAGCACATCGCGAGCGGCAGGAGGCTGCCGATCCACCTACGACGTGGAGTATACACGATCAAGCTGAAGAAGGTCACTGGTCAGGAGCGGTCGGCTCCGGACCTCAGCGCAGTGTCGGGAAACAGCCGGCCTGCGCGGCAGTAAGACCGAGTACTGGAGGCGGGAGCTCTTCGGCAGCGCCGGCAGCGGCGGAACCCGTGGAGGCCCAGCTGGAGGACGAGGAGGATGACGATATGGGCGACCCACCGGTCACGGTGGTCCCACGACCGTTCGAGCCGACGATGGCCGAGCGCGAGGTGCACGAGGCGGCAGGGCACGTGCAGTTCAGGGCATGGTGCGGTGGCTGCGTGGGAGGACGCGGCCGTAATGCTGATCATAAGCGACTGGAAGCCGAGCGAGAGCATCTGGTCAATACGATCTCCATCGACTACACGTTCTTTGGAGGAGACGATGAGCGAGCAGAACCTACACTGGTGCTGCGGGAACACAAAGGGCGATGGACAGTATCGATCGCCGTGACGAGCAAGGGCACGAAGGATGTCTGGATCATCAAGTGGGTGGCGGAGGCCATCGAGTACACGGGGGTGAAGCACTTCATCTTCAAGAGCGACCAGGAGGCCTCGATCATGGACCTGAAGAATAAGGTCATCGAGGCGCTGGGCGAGAACTTCAAGATCGTGAAGGAGGAGAGCCCGGTGGAGGAACACCAGGCCAACGGCGCGATCGAGCGGGCGGTGCAGTCCGTGAGCGGTATCGTGCGGACCCTGAAGCTGGCGGTGGAGCGCCAGTGCGACATCAAGATCGGGCATGACCACGTGATCGTGCCGTGGCTCATCAACTACGCAGGTGTGGTGATCAGCCTGTTCGACGTCGGCGCGGATGGGCGCACGGCGTATGAGAGGATCCGCGGAAAGAAGTACCGCAAGGAGCTCCCACCGTTCGCCGAGACGGTGCACTACCTGCCGGCGGACAGGAATAGGGGCCACAAGAATAAGCTGGACGCCAAGTGGTTGACGGGTATCTACCTGGGCGTGCAGCTGAAAAGCCAGGAGCTGTATATCGGCTTGGAGCTGGGCGTGGTCAGGGCCAGGGCTGTCAAGCGGAAGGCCGGGGACGACCGCTACAACGGCGAGCTGCTGAAGAAGCTGCAGGGCACACCATGGCGGCCGGTGCCAGGTGCTGTCAAGGACGGGGAGGATGCGCCGGCGGCGCGATTCCCGATCACGAAGGCGTCCGACGAGGCGCCTCTGCCAGTCGTGCCGCGGGCATTGCGGCCGGGGACCGGTGCAGGAGGTGTTCCTGGACCGAGGCGGGTCTACATCCGCAACGAGGTAGAGATCAAGAAGTTCGGGAGGACCGAGGGGTGCGTCGGCTGCGAGAGCTACGCCCTGGGGCTCCCGGCCCGCAGCCACAGTGAGGCCTGCAGGGCAAGGATCACGAAGCTCATGGAGGAGGACTTCGAGATGAGTAAGCGAGTAAGGATAGCCGAGGAGCGGCAAGGAGTCAAACGGCCGGCTGAGAAGCAGGCGGTCGACACGGAGGAGGCGGTCGGAGGAGGCAGCAGTGGCGCACCCGCTTCGGCTGCTAAATCGACCGCGGCAGGAGCAGCAGCTGGGCAAGTACAACCTGCTCGAGCTGATCGAGATATATCGGCGTCGAGCGCAATGATCCACGCTGCGCTCGGAGGTGGTATCTACAACGGGAGCTCGGGATCTGACGCGAAGATGCGGGTCGAGACCCGAGCGGCGCCAGAGCCGCAAGAGGCGATGGACGAGAGTTCGCGGACGAACCTGAAGCGGCAGGCCGAGAGCCAGGACCCGCCGGGCGTCAAGGAGACCATGGACGCCAACCTGCTGGAGGAGGTCAAGGGCCTCGTGAGGGACCTGGGATTCTTCGGCGTGCACGTGACGGAGCTGTTCGGGCCGGGCAAGTTCACCGGCAGGGCGGAGTCGTTCGGCCTCAACCCGGGGCACGCGTTCGACCTACGCCTGACAGACGAGGACGGGGTGCAGTGGGACCTGTCGGACCCAGACCGGCAGGCGCTGTGCGAGGAGATCATCGACTACGAGAAGCCGTACGTCCTGATCGGGTCGCCAACGTGCAGGGCGTTCAGTGCCATCATGAACCTGAACAAGGATCGTGACCCAGAGGAGTACGAGCGGAAGGTCATCGAGGGTATCAGGCACCTTCGATTCTGCGTGAAGCAGTACAAGAAGCAGGTGCGGGAGGGACGCTACTTCCTGCACGAGCATCCAGACCAAGCGTGGAGCTGGAAGCTGGACTTCATGGCCGAGCTGATGGAGATGGAGGGTGTCTCACGCGTGACGGGGCACCAGTGCTGCTGGGGCCAGCAGACGGTCGACTACGACGGCGAGATGGGGCTGGTTCTCAAGCCCACCGGCTGGTTGAGCAACTCGCCGTGCATCCTGGAGGAGGTATCCCGCAGGTGCGAGAACGAGAGCCTGCCCAAGAGCGAGTGGCATGTTCATGTCCCGCTGGTCGGCAGTGCGAGGACGCGGCCTGCGCAGAACTACCCGCCGGCCCTAGTAGCAGCTATCCTCAGGGGCCTGACGGCTCAGCTGAGGATCAACGGCGACCTGAGCGCGTTCACCGTGGGCGTCACCTGCGAGGAGGACGCCGTGGACTGGGACATGGAGGAGTACGAGGAGTTCCGCGATGACATCTCGGGCCAGCTGCTGGACGCGAAGATGGTGCGGGCCGGCCGGGAGGAGGAGCTCAAGTACATGGACGACATGAAGGTGCTCCAGGAGGTCCCAGAGTCCCTCTGCTGGGAGGAGACCAAGGCGAAGCCTATCCCGGTCAAATGGGTAGACATCAACAAGGGCGACGAGGCTCGACCGGAGATACGGTGCAGGCTGGTCGCGAAGGAGCTGAAGAGCGCGCAGCAGAAGGCAGGGATTTTCAGAGACGACGTGTTCTCGGCGACACCGCCACAGGAAGGGGTCAAGATGCTGTTCAGCAGAATGATGAGTCGGAAGCGGGGCGACTGCAGGAAGCGCAAGCTAATGTTCATTGACATCAGCCGGGCACACTTCCACAGTCCTGCACGCCGACGAGTGTTCGTACAGCTTCCTGCTGAGCGACGCCGAGAAGGATATTGCGCGCTGCTGCTCAAGAGCATGTACGGCACGCGAGACGCAGCGGCCAACTTTGCCGACAAGGTGATGGAGGTGCTGCGCGAGATGGGTTTCAAGATTGGGGTGTTCAGCCCGTGCCTGTGTCGGCGCGACGAGATGGACATCCTGCTGTTCTACCACGGGGACGATTTCGTGAGCGAGGGCGACGATGACGCCCTGGAGTGGTTCAGGACCGAGCTGTCTAAACGGCTGCTGGTGAAGGTTCGAGGAGTTCTTGGCTGGGACGAAGGCGACTTGCGGGAGATCACGCTGCTCAACAGGATTGTCAGGCTGAACAAGACCGAGGCCGGCATCCCCTGTTTGGAATGGGAAGCAGACGCCCGCCACGTCGAGATCGTCACGACCCAGCTGAAGCTCAACCTGGATAAGGGCAGCAAGGCGGTGACATCGCCAGGGATCAAGAGGACGGCGGAGGAGCTGACCGAATCTCCTCCACTCGGTGCTGCGGACGCGGCGCTGTTCAGGAGCGTGTGTATGCGTATCAACTACCTCGCGATGGACAGGATCGACCTGCTCTTCGCGGCGAAGGAAGCGGCCAGGTGGATGAGCAAGCCGACCCAGGTAGCCATGGAGATGGTGAAGCGTATCGGGCGGTACTTGCTACGCCGGCCGAGGATGGTGCAGCGGTTCGTTCAGCAAGACGAGCCAGAAGTGATCAAGGTAGCCTGTGATTCGGATCATGCGGGCTGTGTGATAACACGGAGGAGCACATCGGGCATTGCCCTGTACCACGGTGCTCATCTGCTCAAGGCGACCGCCAACACTCAGACGGTGATTGCCTTGTCGAGCGGCGAGTCGGAGTTCTACGCGATCGTCCGAGGAACGAGCGTCGGCCTGGGCGCTCAGAGTATGTGCAGCGACTACGGCATGAAGAAGGGCCTGGTCGTCGAGACGGATGCGACAGCCGGGCGCGGCATGGCGCTCAGGCTTGGGGCTGGCAAGGTGCGGCACCTACACACCCAGTACCTGTGGGTGCAGGCCATCTACCACGAGAGGTTGGCGAGGCTCATCAAGGTGCCAGGTGAGCTCAACACAGCTGACATGATGACGAAGCATCTCAGCGGCGATACGATCGATTTCTTCATGGACCGGTGCGGGTTCGTGATCATGCAGGGCAGGAGTGAGCTGTCTTTGAGGGCGGCTATGTAGTCACGACTTGGGCCGGTGGCCGGCCTAGAGAGTATTATAACTGTGTGTATAGGCGCGAAGACGCCTGATTTCAGCTTGGTGCACTGGTGTATCGGCGGCGCCGCAAGGAGCGACTGGCCGAGGAGGAGTGTATCAGTGCATAGTACATATCCCTTGGAAAGGAACTGTGATAGATTGTGATGCGGGGGTTCGCTCCGCAGTCGTGTTGGTTCAAAACCATCTAATCAGCGGCCCTGCTGCTGCCGCCCTCGTCGACGCTGCCTTCGCTTAAGCTTGAGTCGGGCGTGTCCCTCTACAGGAGGAATACTCAAGAAAAGACAAAACATAATGTTGGGACGATTTTCTTTTTCAGCATATGTGAAGATGTTTTGGAATATCTTTTGAGTACTTCCTGAGTTTTTCGTCCAAAATCCGCCTTTAGGGGGACATGCCCGACCTAAGCTTAAGCCGGGCACGTCCCTCTACAGGAGGAACATTCAATAATAGTCAAAAATAGTATGGGGACAATTTTTTGAATTTTCTGTTGACCATTATGGAGCATGTTCGGACTATTTTGATTTTCTCGTCCCAAATCCGCCTGTAGGTGGACATGCCCGACCTAAGCCTTTGCCTGCGCTGCTGTGCTGCCGCGCACGGCGGTTCACGGTGGGTCTCGTCTCCCACCCAGTGCTGCGGGCGTTCCCTTGCCTCCCCCACGCCCGTGGCCCACCTCTGCAGCGTGGTTGCTGCGCTGCGACCCTCGGGGCGTGGTTTCTCATCCCCTCAAAGAGCGGTTCTCCGCAGGGCCAGCGTCGAGGCTGCCTCTTAGGTGTGCCCCGTCGAGGCCGTCTCCGCCGAGTCACCCGTAGGTCACTGAAGGCGCGCGCGCGCGGTCGGATTCTCCTCTGTCTCTCTCCCTCCTTCTCCCTCTCTCTGTATCCAATTTCATCCATATATATATATATATGTACACTCATATGTATATGTATATGTATATGTATCTGTATTTGTAGATGCATTTGGTATATGTATATGCATATGTAGATGTATATGTCTGAGTGTATGAATTTTAATATGCATACGTATAGTTATAGTTTTATGCATACGTATATACATATGTATATGTATATGTTTATGTGTATGTATATGTATATGCAAATGCATATACATATATATACATATATATGTGTATGTGTATGCACATGTATATGTATATGTATGTGTGTATACATATACACGTTTATGTGTATACGTATACGTATACGTATATGTATATGTATATGTGTACTTGTATGTATATGTATATGCATTTATATATGGACATGTGCATGTATACGTACATGTACATGTACATGCATATGTTTATGTTTATAGTTATGTTGATGTTTATGTATATGTATATGTAAACGTATTTGTAGTTGTATATGCATATGTTTACGTATTCGTATATGCATGTATGTATGCATATATGCATGCATGTATGTATGTATGCAGGTCTGTATGCATATACATAAGTATACATGCATACATGCATGCATGCATGCATGTATGCATGTATGTATGTATGTATGCATTTAGGTATGTATGTATGTGTGTGTGTATGTATGTACATGCATAGACATAGTTATGAATACATGTGCATCTGTTTACGTAGGCGCATCTGTATACACATAACGTTTTTGGGGAGTCTAGGGTTTGGTTATAATATGTATACATATGTATATATATGTTTATATGTATAAATGTATTTACATATATATATATATATATATATATATGGATCTCTTTCTACACAATGTGTTAGCTTGCTCACATGGCACCGGGGAGGTGCGCCGCGACCGCTAGTCGCCAGCGCCACCGTACGCTTTAGGGCTGGGACTGATGGGACTGATGGGGCTTCGTGCCCCACAGGGCTCACAGGACTCGCACGCGCCATTTGGGCTCAGGGACTCGTAGATCGAATTCGGCCACGGGAGCCATATGGCTGGCGAAACGCGTTGGGGCCATAGGGCTCCTGAGGCTCGCTGGCCTGATTATGTTCTGGGTGGTATAACGCCGACGGAGTCGTGAGGTTCAGGCTCATAGGGCTCATGAGCCCCATGGGGCTGACATGGGTTCACTGGCGCTGCGATTCTTCTGGGCTCTCTGTAAGATGTTCGTGGCTCGTCCGGGCCAGAATGGCCGCCAGGGCCATGGGGTTGCTTGGAGCACGAAGCTTGCAGGGCTCAAGGGGCTCATGCCGCTCATAGGGCGGGGCGGTAGGCCCCGCAGGGCTCATAGGGCTCATAGGGCCCAGGCTGCCCGTAGGGCCCGTCGGGCTTACGCGACTCCGGGGGCTTACAGGGCACTCAGCTCACAGGGCTCATAGGGCTCGTGGGGCTCACAGGGCTCACAGGGCCATGCGGCTCGTAGGGCTCGTGGGGCTCGTGGGGCTCGCAGGGGCCGCTGGGCTCTCAGGGCGCACAGTGCCCACAGGGCCCATGGGGTACGGGCGGGAGGCCCAGGCACAGGAAAACGCGCAGAGAGGAGTACGGAGAGCAGCCAGCCCGGGAGAGGAGGTGAGAGGAGAAGACCCGGAGGGGGGGAGAGACAAAAGAGAGAGAGAGAGAGAGAAACATAGAGGGAGAGAGAGACAGAGAGAGAGAGAGAGAAAGAGACAGAGAGAGAGAGAGAGAAACAGAGAAGAACATAGGGAAAGCAGCAGACGGAGAAAGGGAGGGGAGAGGAGGAGATTGGAGGAGATTTTTATGTGAGGGGCCATCGTTGATACGGCAACGCTTCTCGCGCGTCGAGTCTGCGACGCCTCCGCCCGAAGCCGCCGCCGCCCGTCCGCCCGCCGCCCCGCCCCCGTTTTTGGGGTCGTTTTGGAGCGTCTAAGGGCTTCGTTTGGGCCTCTTGGGGGCCTCTTGGGTTCAGGCCTCCTAGGCGGGGTCGGAGCAGGTGGGGTCGGAGGATCGCGCCGCATCGCCGATGTATCGACGATGCGGCTCGATGTCGAGCCCGTGTTTCCCCACGCCGACGTCGCCGATGCATCGCCGACGTCGCCGATGCATCGCCGATGCATCGTCGATGCATCGGCGATGCATTGGCGATGCGGCGCGATCCTTCGAGCCCATCTACTCGGACCCCGTCCAGGAGGCCTCTATTAGGGCCACTTGGGGGTCTCTTGGGTTATTCGTGGGCCCTCTGAGGGCCTCGTGGGGCCTCTTGAGGCGAAATCTTAGAATTTTCGGTTCGTGTTTCCCGTCTTTGGCCCCTCTTGGGGCGGTCTTGGGGTGTTCTTGGGCCGTTTCGGAACGGTCTCGGGGGCTTCTTGGGCCGTCTTGGGGCGGTCTTGGAAGCCTCTTGGGATGTCTTGGAGCGTTTGCATGTCGAGACGGTGAGAACCGCCAACAAGAATGGGACATCTATTATGTTTGCCTCTCGGGGCCCTCGTGGGAAGGCTCTCGGGGCTCGCTTGGGGCTTTTTGTAGGCGTCTGGGGCCATCGTGGGGTCAATTTGGGGGCTTGGACCAATCGTCTGGTGATTCGGGGTCCTCCTGGGCTGTGTTAGCGGCCACTTGGGGCTCCACCCAGGGGGTCGAATAAGGCCTGGAGAGGCACCCGGTAATATTCGAATAGGAGTCAGTCTATATACATTTGTACATATATATAACAATCGATATATCTATCTATCTATATCTCTATATATCTATCTATCTATCTATCTATCTATCTATCTATCCATATATCTATATATCTATACATCTATCTATCTATCTATCTATCTATCTATCCATCTATGTATCTATCTACCGACCTACCTATTTGCCTATCTACCTATCTACTATCTACCTATCTACCTATAGACCTATCAACCTATCTACCTATCTACACACCTACTTGTCTACCTATCGACCTGTCTATCTATCTACCTATCTACCTATGTACCCATCGACCTGTCTATCTATCTATCCATCCCTCTCTTTGTCTCCCCCTTATGTATGTTTGTGTAACCCGCCTGCTCTTCCTTGCTGATTCCCACTGCCGCTCCCCAGCTCCTGGCGCTGGGGCTCGCCGAGCCGCCGCGCGATGGGCTGCCAAAGAACACGTGCGTGCGTGTTTGTTGTTGTTGCTGCTGCTGCTGCTGTTGTTGTTGTTGTTGTTGTTGTTGTTGTTGTTGTTGTTGTTGTTGTTGGTGTTGTCCTCGTTGTTGATGATGATGATGATGGCTGATGATGATGATGATGATGATGATGATGATGATGAGGATGATGATGAGGATGATGATGATGATGATGATGATGATGATGATGATGATGATGAGAGTGATGATGATGATGATGAGAGTGATGATGATGATGATGATGATGATGATGATGATGATGATGATGATGATGCTGATGCTGATGCTGATGCTGATGCTGATGCTGATGTTGATGTTGATGTTGATGTCGGTGTTGTGTGTGAGTGTGTGTACGTAGGAAAGGTGTACTTCGCCCGCCCTCGCGGATGCCCTCCCCTGTGAGAGTCTCCGCGCAGGCTGGCTCCCCACGGGTGAGCCGAGCCCTGCGCTCGCTGGGGCCGGTTTGCTGCGACCACAGAGCGCGTGTTTAGCTTGGGACTCGTGCCGGTTACAGTGGAGACCCATGCCAAGAAACATCCTGCTTGCCTCCAGGGTGCCCTGGGTTTCTTGGGCTTCGATGGTTTTGCGATGGAAAACGTGTTTTTTCCCATGCCAGAAATCAATGGGTGTCCTGGGGTCTCAGGGTGGGGTTTCTTGTGGAACGTTTCTTGTGGACTGGCCTCCGCTGTAGCCCGACTCCGCTGCGTCGCTGCGCGCGCGGCCGCTACGTCAAAACGTGTGTGGAGGAAGAGGCAGGAGGAGGGGGGGGGGGAAGAGGAGGGCGTGAGCAACACGGGGAGGGCAGGAGGGTGGGCCGCACGGGACTTTTGATCATGAGACGCGCTGAGGGAGGGGATGCATCATGGGGGGATGTTCTCCCCCGCAGCTCGCTGCGAGGCTACCCACCAGCGGGCTACCCACCGCACCAAGGCCGCTTCATGCTTTGAGCAAAGCTTGCGAACGTCTTTACTTCGTCCTGTCGCTGCTATTCTTCCTCTGCCCAAGCCGCCTCCTCTTTCGTTTACTGCTGCCGTAGCTTCTTAGCCTCCTCCAGGGCCCTTTGCCCGTGTGGCTCATACCCCGTCGGTTCGGCTTGTGGTGACCTGTTTGCGCAATCCCCTTTGCCGCTTCTTTTTGTTTTACATGCTGGTTCGGTGTCGTTTGCTTGTCGATGGTGAAAGATGCCTTAAGTACCACCCTCTTAACATATCATGTTTTACTGTTGAGTCTGGCCAGCAGTACTCTTGCACGGTGGCGGCATTGCATTCTTGTGGGGCGGACCAGCTTTCCACTGACGAGCTGAGCGCCCACGAGTTGGTTTTTATATATGTTGTGCAGTTTGCGCGCGACGGGCCGCAACGCGCTTTCGCATCGGATGTAGTGATGCTCGGGTCTGCAGCTTTGTTGGGATTGGCGCAGCAAGGTCAATCTACACGCGTCCAGCGAACAGCCGAGGGCCCAGAGGCTACGAGCAGAATTCACGGCAGGCTTCGCGTTGTGGACTACGACCAATGGAGAGGAAGCATATTGTCAAATACTTTCCAGATGTCTAAACATGTGTTTACTATGCCTAAATCATGTAAGACATGTTTAAACCATGTTTAGGATATGCTTCCGACATTTTACAAATGTTTAAGTTCAGTGATAGGATTGTTAGGGTGTCCATTGTCATGGCATCCACAAGCTTCGTGACTCAGATGTAGCTTAAGCTTCAGAGTCTAGAGGCTTATGCCATGGTAGAGGTGACCCAACCAGAGGCCTTCCGTCGTCCAGAAGGTTTCCTGGGACATGAATTTTATGCTCCTGGAGAAGCCTTGGGAGCATTCACCGAGCTCTGTCCGCAGCCTTCTGGATTCAAGCTTCCCCCCCATGCCACAAGAGTTGCCAGCTGGCGCGTGTGGCTTCAACAGTTTGCTTCGCGCTCGATCGAGCTGTCTACGAAAATAATTGGGGCGCGTGAGCATGAACATGTAAACAAACTTCTCAATCTTTATGTATGTGTATATGTATGTATATATGCACACATATTGGACTATGTGTTTCAGCAGCCGTTGTGGAGCCCCTTGAGAGCACACTTGGGATTGTGGAAGCACTGGGGGGTCACGAGAGGGAACCCCTGAGAGCGCGCAGGAGGGCCCCATGGTGCCCAGAACTCGGGGCCCGTTAGCCCGAAAATGCATGTCGAAGGGACTTGATCACCCTCTAGCTCGTGCCTCAAGGCACGGTGGATCGAACAAGTGTATGCAGCATCATTCTCTTGCACAGCTGTGCTCTAGAGCTCGGACCTCTTTCCTATCGTCGTGGTCGTCGTCGTTCGTCCTTGGCCCTGGCTCCAGCTCCCCTCCTGGCCCTGGTCCCAGCCCTCATCTGGCCTCGCTCCATACCCTCCCCTTGCCCTCGCTAGGTTCCAGCCCCCCTAGCCTCGGACTTTTCTATTCTCTTGCACAGCTGTGCTTCCGAGCTCGGAGCCCTCCGTTTTCGTCGTCGTTCGTTCGTTCGCCCGTCGACCCCCCCTCCCCCGGTCCCCCTGCCTCCTCACGATGGTCATGATGTCTTCAGGGGAAAACCAGGATGGCCTCAAGAGCCCTCCCCTCCTCACCTCGCCTCGCCGCCTGGCCCTCGCCCTCCCTCGTGCAAGAGCCAGGGCATGCGTGCCACTTGTTGTGCATCTGGAGGTTTTGCCGTCAGGTGTTGGAGATCCACTGTTTTCGGACATTGACGTCGCGATCTGCATGATGGATGCTTCCGATTTGCAGAATGCTATGGACATCCCGAGCGGAACGGGTACACAATCTGCGGACGGACGACACGATGGTCGCCTTTGAGCCGTTGTCCCCTGGGGAGGTGCGCATGTGAACGTGTACCTACATGTCCATGCCCCAAGCAGTGCTTGTACTTGGGGGTTCTTAACTCTGCTCTAGGGAGCTGGGCCCGGCCATGTGGCCGCCGTCGCCGCCCCGCCGCCGCCTCGTCGCCGTCCCGTCGTCTGGACCTGACGCCTGGTCTGGCGGCCACGTGGCTGCCGTCGCCGCCCCGTCGCCCCTCGCCGCCGCCCTAGACCCTTTCCTCTCGAAGAGAACACTGCGATCTACCTCCCCCCCCTGGACTTCACGGGCCGGGCCCTCCTGGGGATGTGCATTACACCAGAGAAAAACCCCAAGCAGGGGATGGTTTGATCGACAAGGAGATCGACCAGGAACCCGGGAACCCAGAACCCACCGAAATCGGCCCGGAATCAATAACCAGGAACCCGAGAACCCGGAACCGGGAACCTGGGAACCCAGCCGGCCACCAACATCGGCGGGACATTTTCGCAAATTTTTCATCAATTTCCGCTAGGACCCCTTCGGTGCAAGCACTGATTGGGGAAATTTACATATGATTCTGCTCCATCGTCCATCCTAGATATGAATCCGTATCATCCCATCATCCTTCTGGAAACCATGCTATGCGCGCACATTCGTTTATCGAAAATTATCAGTTTACAACAATCCTTGGCAACTGATGGGGCGGAGTGCACACGCGGGCGTCGTCGCGCGCGCATGTCGAAAACCTTTAAACCGTAAGTTTCGCGGGTATGCCATAATCGAGTGTCACGAAATCATATTCACCAGATCGGTTCGCAACACATATTTTCAAAAAAACATGCGGTCGCGCTCTTGCGGATTCATAAGAAAACGGTTCTGGATCTTTCAACATGTTCATTAAAGTCTACCACACGGGTTTCCTGCGCGCGCGTGTCGAAATCGCTCGAATGCCTTTGCGCGCGTGCTGTCGCAATAATTATTTGCAACATATTGGACGAAACGCACACGCGCGCGTCCTCGCGCGCGCATGCCGACATCTTTTGCAAACGATAGATTGCGTAAGGTTTTTTAAAGAATAATGTATACATTTAAAACCACATGGTATTGCTTCCAAACAAACCAACGCGCGCTCTTGCGAATTCGTAAGAAAACCATAGGCTTTCAACACTGTCACCACATTCTGCCAAACGGGCCTCTCGCGCCGCATGTCGAACTCATCCGAAAACACTTATGCGCGTGCTGGGGGGGGGGGGCACGATCCGTGTCAAATAATTCCATACGGGGCACTCGCGCGCGTCGGCCGCGCGCGGATGCCGAAGTCGTTCCAAAACCTTCATCACCGACGCGAGGGCATCGTCATCGTGATCGGTGGGCGTGATCAACATGGGCGCCGTCATTGGCCTTGCCGTCGCCATCGTCACCATCGTCACCTTCATCGCTACTCTCATCATCGTGTCTACCGTTGTCGGCGTCGCCATGACACCGCGCCCGCCCAAGCCACCGACTCGCACTGAAGTGCCCGCTGGAAGTGTTCAGCTGTCAGCGCCACCGCGGCTGCGTCAGTCGCGCCGCACAAGCTGGTCGCTGCGCGCGCGAGCATGCGCGGGCTAGCGCGGCCGCACAGATGCACCAGCCAACGCCAAGCGCTCATCGCAATCGCCCTCGCATGGGTTCTGCAAACCATGTTGCGGGTGGGTGGGTGGGACGATTGCGCGAACAGTGGAGTTGACAACTGATTACCAACATGGGTCAATGGCGCAACGTATATTTCACCGCATCAATTGCACCACAACGACTGCACCGCACAGATTGCACCACGTAGATTCTCCTTTCTGAAAAGAGAATCTACCCCCCCGGCGTTATCCGCCCCCCTTTCGGGTATGTAAATCCTGACCCTAAATATGAATCTGCTCTGTCCCAGGGGGGCCAGTACCGGCCCCCCTGAGGTTCTCTTGTGAAAAACGATACGCGGGGACATTTTTTGCTCCAGCACAGCATTTTTTGCACGAATCCCTTGCGAAAAAATGGGACGAAGTGCGCGCGCGCGCGTCGTCGCGCGCATGCCGAAATCCTCCAAAAACCTTCGGTGTCGGAAGGATTTCGCAATCGAGCTTCCAACAAACAGGCAAAAACACATGGTTTCGCAACATTGATTTGCTAAAAGTGCTTCGGCGCGAGCTCTTGCGAAATCTTAAGGAAACCGTGCGTTTATCAATTTTTCACAACATGCTACCAAACGGGCTTCGCGCGCGCGCATGTCGAAATCTGTCGAACGCCTTTGCGCGTGTGCCGTCGCGAGAATCCTCTGCAGAAAATGGGACGAAGTGCAGACGCGCGCGTTGTCGCGCGCGTATGCCGAAATCCTTCAATACCCAGTGGCTTCGGAAGGATTCCAACATCGTGTGTCCAAAAACTATCAAAAACTCAAGGTTTCGCAACACGGATTTTCAACAAAAGCGTGCGCGCGCGCTCTTGCGTCGTCGTCGTCGTCGTCGTCGTCGTCGCCGTCCCCCCTCCTCCCGAATCGTCGTCGTCGTCGTCGTCGTCGTCGCCTACGTCGTTCTCTGTCTTTCCTCGTGTTCGTCGTTGTCGTCCTCTTTGGCGTCGTGGTCGTTTCCGTCGCCGTTGTCGCCGTGGTCGTCCTTCGTCCTCCTCCCTCGTCGTCGTCGTCGTCCGTCGTCGGCGTCTTGTCGTCGTCCCTCCTATTTCGTCGCCGTCGTCGTCGTCGTCGTCGTCGTCGTCGTCGTCGTTGTCGTCGTCGTCGTCTTCCCTCCTCCCTCGTCGTTGTCGTCGTCGTCGTCGCCGTCCTTCCTCCTTTTTCGTCGTTCGCGTCGTCGCCGTCCTCCGTTCTCCCTCGTCGTTGTCGTCGTTGTCGTCGTTGTCGCCGTCGTCGTCCTCCCTCCTCCCTCGTCGTCGTCTTCGTTGGCGACGTCGTCGTCGTCTTCGTCTTCGTCGTCGTCGTTGGCGTCGGCGTCGTCGTCGTCTTCGTCGTCGTCGTCGACGTCGGCGTCGTCGTCGCCGCCGCCGTCGTCGTCGTCGTCGTCGGCGTCGTTGACGTCATCTTCGTCGTCGTCGGTGTCGTCGTTGTCGTCGTCGTCGGCGTCGTCATCGTCGTCGTCGTTGTCATCGTCGTCGTCGTCGTCGGCGTCGTCGTTGTCGTCGTCGTCGGTGTCGTCGTCGTCGTCGTTGTCGGCGTCGTCGAAGTCGTTGGAGACGTCGTCGGTGTCGTCGTAGTCGTTGTCGGCGGCGTCGTCGTCGTCGTTGTCGGTGTCGTCGTCGGCGTCGCTGTCGTTGCCAAGTGCCATTTGGTACCCACCGTCACGGTCTTAAGAGATTTTGCAAACTAAGTTGCGGATGGGTGGGTGGGATGTTTGCGCGAGCAGTGGAGTGGACAACTCACTGCGAACAGAAATTAGTTGCACCACATAGCTTGCACCGCATAGATCGCGTCACGTAGATTGCGCCACCTAGCTTGCACAACATAGATAACACCGCATAGGTTGCACCGCGTGGATTCTCGTTTCTAGAAGAAGAATATATTACCCCCCCGGAGTGAATGGGCCGCCTTTTCGTATTGCAATTTCATATGATTCTGCCCCATCGTCCATTCTAACTATGATTTCATACTATCCCAGCCAGGTTGGTATCCTTTCCCCCCGCCATCCCCTGCCAAAAGTACTATGCGCGCGCCCTTCTGCAGGTCAAGAAAGCACGTTTCAATAATCATTTGCAAACCATACCACGAAGTCATCACGCGCGCGCGTCCATGTCAACATCGTACCAGATACAGCGTGTTTGCAAGCATTTCAGCATCCAAACCTGAAGCACCCAAGGGTTTTGCAACAAACGTTTGCGCATTTCCTGTCCGCGCGCTCCTGTTTAAATCGTACAAAACACATAGGATTCTTATGACTTCTGCCAAATCCAGCGACTTCATGTCACCGCGCGGTGCACCCGCGATACTCCTGTCATGCGCCGAGGGCGCGAATCCCTGGCAACAAATACCACGCGGGCCACATGCGCGCACCGCAGCGCGCGCATGATCAGTCTGACGGATTTGTTGCACTTTCGCGCGCGCCGATTTCCGTTTCAACCTTGACAGCATCACCGCGATCACTTGCTTCATCGACAGATAGACATCAGCATCGCCAGCGTGTCGTTATCGTTCGTGCCGTCGCCCTCTTGAACATCGTCGTCCCTGGTGCCATCTTCGTCATTGTCGCAGACCTTGCCGACGTCATCTCGGCATCGCGCACGTCCGGGTGTTGTCGATATGCTCACCTTCGTCATCGACTTACGGTGGCGAGCACCGGCAGTGAGGATATTATCACCGATGTCGTCATCGGTGGCGCCGCCGTCCTCAGCATCATGAGTTTTGCCAAACATGTTGCAGGTGGGAGGGTGGGATGTTTGCGCGAGCGGTGGAGATGACGACTTCAAGTTCAGCACAGTGGATTGCACAGCGTAGATTGCACCGCGTGGGTAGCATCACGTAGATTCACCATAGAAACTGCACCATATAGACCCCGCTACATAGAGTGCACAATATAGATGGCGCCGCATATATTGCACATTGTGCACACCATAAATTGCCCAACATATACACACCACATATACGACACAACATGTATTGCACCGCGTGCAATGCACAACATTGATTGCACCACGTAGTTTGCGCAGCCTATGTCGTCAGATCTGGAATTGTTTTGCCCCTCGCCGGCTAACACATGCATAAATATTGTCACATGCGCGCAAACCACGAGGGCGTAGACACCGATCCTCGGCCCAGAATCGGTTTGGCCAGGATCGGTGAGGTGGGCCGATGGCATGACCCGATCAAAGCGGACGCCGAGGACCACGACAAACCAGACCCCCGTCGACGCGTTTCTGCTTACAGCGCGGGCTCGTGGATTGGACCCCGGTTCCCAGGGCGGGTTTCTCAGTCAGAATCGTTTTTTTTGGATGGCCCCTGGGGGCCCGAAGCGGCATGGAGGCCGAAAATTGTTAGAAACCATCCGTCCCGATTCGTGCGCGACGCGAGGGCGTCTTAGTATGACTGCGACACCAGGCGACGACGACGACGACGACGACGACGACGACGACGACGACGACGACGACGACGACGACGACGACGACGCGCGGCAGCGGCGCTGTGGCCGGCGGGTCTCGGCCGCCTTCGCGCCCCGCAGAGGCGCGCCCGCAGAGGTGCAGCCAGCGCCGCAGCCGGGCTGCGCCGCGCAGCTGTCGCCGCAGGGCGCGCGCGCGCGCACCAGCCCTCGGGGCGGGGGTCGTGGGCGAAAATCATATGCGTATCCACGGCCTCGCGGG
The DNA here is from genome assembly GCA_963575745.1 of Prorocentrum cordatum. Taxonomy (NCBI): domain Eukaryota; class Dinophyceae; order Prorocentrales; family Prorocentraceae; genus Prorocentrum; species Prorocentrum cordatum. The sequence goes on along the minus strand of CAUYUJ010019388.1, from coordinate 31,873 downwards.
CCGGGCCCTTTGGCCGCGACCCCGCGGACACGGGGCGTTTTTTCGCGGAGGCCCCGGGCGGAACGTATCCATGCGACCGCGTATCCGTGGGATCGCGCCCCACAATCCAGACCGCGAGGGCGCGGATACGGATATGTTCGCCGTTCGTCAGGGGGGGCTTTGTCCCCACGGTCGCCCGACGGACTTGGGCCAGACGCCAGACCCACCCGCCGCCCACGCAGATTTGGACTTCTAACGGGCATCCCCCTTGCAGCGACTGCCAATGCTCTGATGCCATGCCATTTCCCTGTAGCTGTATGCGCCTTGCTTCTGCGCAGTGTTGCGCGTGAATGTGTCGGTCCCGCACAGTGCCAGAGCAGGCGGGATCCACCCTTCTGCTTCCATGTGCCATCGCATCGCCTCGCATCCCCCAGGGGCTTCGGTTTTTTCACACGCTTCCAGGGGATTCTGGATCCACCGGCTCGCGCGGTGGGTCCCGTCTGGTCTGTCAGGTGCTGGGCCCCCCGTGGCGGCGCCCCCGGCGCCGCGCTTTGGCGCGTTGCGCGCAAGGTGAGGGATCCATTGCCGACACAATAAGTCCGCACGGACCTCCACAGTCTATTGTGAAGGCCTTACGGCGCGTGCCGCCGACCCAGAAGGTCAGGCTGAGCAGGGCACCGAACGAAACTTTGGTGAATTTTGTCATGTTCCAGCTTGTGTATTTGTTTGCTCGGAATCGTTTTTGCGCGCGGTTTCGCTGGCGTTGTGGGGTGCTCTTCGCGATGCCGCAACGCGCGGTCGGGCCCCGACTTGCCTGGGCCCCGTTGTAGCGATAACCATGCTGGCGCGTTGAAAAACAAGCGGGGGGTCTGAAGCAAGTTGAACATGTAGTGATCGTCTGCCAGGGTGGTGCAAGAGCCTGTTCGGGGCGCGGGGGGGCCACGAAGTCATCTTTGCATTGGATCGCGTGGCGTTTCGAGCGATGGCGCGGCTTCTGATCGCAGCATGTTCCTCGTTATCATCAGGCTCTCTCGCGCCCAGTGTTCCTCTTGCGCATTTATTTTCTCCTTGTTCTTGGTTCTCCCCTCCCGCCCCCGCGCGTGCTAGTATCTACGCGGATGCGGTGCGCTCAAGCATGGTGTCTCTCGAAGTCGTCGTCGTCGTCATTGTCCCTTCCGCGTTGAAAGAAGGGGGTAGCGCGCCCCTGTCGCGCCTGGAGTGCTATGCGAGGTGGCCCCGCAAGCGGCGGTGCCCACGCGGCGGCGGCGCGCAATGGTGGGATGCCCCGAAGTGGTGGTCGACGTCGACTTTCGAAGTCGCGTCGGTCGTGTTCGCCGTCGTCGTCGTCGTCGTCGTCGTCGTCCTCCTCTCCGTGCCCGCGCAGCGGGCCGAATGGTCCCCCGTCGCTTCCGAATGCGAGCGCGCGCGCGCGCGTTTGGTCCGCATCTCCCTGAATTGGAGTGGACAACGTGTTCGCGGAAATGTTTTTGGGGGTGGCTCTGCCAGACGAGAGGGGATCCATGCGTTTTGGGGCCGCCTCCCTGTTCAGGGCGCGCGTGCGCGCGCGCGTTGTAACCCCGCGCCCGGAAGCATACCGCTATGAGTTGATTGTTTCTGTGCTACCTTATCGCGGACGCTTCTTGACAAAGCTCCTCCCTGGGCCCTGGGGCCCCACTGCCGGGGCCCCCAAAGCCGGGCCAGGACGAGGGGGAGGAGGGGCCGCGAGCCTCGGCTCCGCTCTCCCTGCGCCTCCCAGGGAGCCGCCTGGGACGAGCGGGGCGGGGGCGGAGGGAGCAAAGGGAAGCAGGGGCCCAGACGCCACCGCGCTGCGAACAGATCGCCACGGGATGTTTTTCGCTATTTTCGGCCGGAGGCCCTTGCCGGGCCCCAGGACCGCCAAAAGAGATTCGAGATGAAGAACCAGTCCGCGCGGATGGGTCCAGACGCAGTGAAAAAATCACGACGTCAGGAACCCAGCCCCTCTTCGAACCAGGATCGGCTTCTCTGACGGCCCGGGCCAGACGCGGGCTTCCTAGGTCGCGGGCCCTCGAAAACCCGGCCGTGCCAGAGCTTCGTGGCGGTGGAGGATCTCGGAAGATGAGGAAGGGGGCGAAGAGGAAACGTAGTAGTAGTAGTAGTAGTAGTAGTAGTAGTAGTAGTAGTAGTAGTAGTAGTAGTAGTAGTAGTAGTAGTAGTAGTAGTAATAGTAGTAGTAGTAGTAGTAGTAGTAGTAGTAGTAGTAGTAGTAGTAGTAGTAGTAGTAGTAGTAGTAGTAGTAGTAGGAGTCGTAGTCGTAGTCAGTAGTCGTAGTCCGTAGTCTAGTCGTAGTCGTAGTCGTAGTCGTAGTAGTAGTAGTAGTAGTAGTAGTAGTAGTAGTAGTAGTAGTAGTAGTAGTAGTAGTAGTAGTAGTAGTAGTAGTAGTAGTAGTAGTAGTAGTAGTAGTAGTAGTTGTAGTAGTGTAGTAGTAGTCGTAGTAGTAGTAGTAGTAGTAGTAGTAGTAGTAGTAGTAGTAGTAGTAGTAGTATCAGTAGTAGTAGTAGTAGTAGTAGTAGTAGTAGTAGTAGTAGTCTACAGGGTGCGTTAGTGTACGGAATGGACGAAACGTTGCTTGAAATGGGCTGGAGTTCGGCCTACTCGACGGTATTTCCACAAGGCCAACGAACCCACCGACCCGTCACTCCGAACCTCCTACACGGCCTATGGAGCCCAGGCTGCCAGAGCAGGGCAGGGACACCGCCTCGTGTCCCGACCTGCTCGCGCAAACGACGAATTACTCTCGTCCACTCAGTGTACTACGTACACGGGTGTGCCGTACACAGGAGGAGGAAGAGGCGGATGAGGAGGAGGAGTTGGAGGAGGAAAAAGACGAGGAGGAGGAGGAGGAGGGCGGAGCGAGGTGGAGGAGGAGGATGAGGATTGGACGCCCGTAAAGGGGAAGAAAGAGAGAGAGGGAGAGAGAGGTCGGAGGTCCAGACCTCGAACCCCCCTCGGCGCACCCCCATCGCATTGAGAACTATGGTCGCCCTGGCTGGGGGCGCCATCCACTCTGGGGCCGACGACAGCGGGCGCGCATGGGCGAACCTCGCTGAAGAGGGGCAGTCTGTAGACATATACGTAAGAAGCAGGATTCGAGCCTCAGGCAAATGGCAATCTGCAGTCTTCATCTTCGGACTCGAGTTGCTGCGAAGCCCGAGCCGAGCCGCACGGCGCAGGGCCCTCGCTCGGCCCTCGTCCAGGCCGGAGCAGAGGCACAGGTCTGCTGAGCAGAGGCAGCGATGTGAACGTCCGCGGGGCTGGTCAGGCGGGCCAGCGTCCAGGCCTCCGCCCGCCCCTCCGGGCCCGAAGCCAGAGCGGGCCAGGTCCCCAGGGGCACGGGGGGGGGCCAGCTTGAAGGCCCTGCTGGGATGGACCAGCCCAGCAAACGCATCCGACTGAGGATGTGGGAAGGGGGATGGGGGATGGAGGGGGAGGGGGAGGGGTATGGGTGAGGACGGGTAAAAGGCGGAGGGAGGGGAGGTTCCGGAGGCCCCTGGAGACTCAAGAAGGGCCAAGCGTGCAAAACATCAAACCTTCTGCTCGTTTTCCTCCTCCTCCTCCTCCTCGTTCTCCTCAAGCTCGGGCCTCAGGCGGCCGTTCATAATCAGTCCCAGCGTGCCTCGTGAAGGCGCACTTCCGCTGAGATGTTCGTTCGAGAACGAGATTCGGGAGGGCCTCGCTGGTGTCGGTCTCGCTGTTGAGCTCGTAGATCGTACAATTCAATGAGTGCGCTTGTGTCCTCCTGGGAGGAGGAGGCGGCCTCGGACAGGCGACGGACACACAGGTTGAACTCTGAGGACTGGATGCGACGGAGAGATTGGCGGTCGCCCACCGCCCGAGATGGTCTGAGATCTCCCCCCACCTCTGGCTCGCTCCCTCGTCCCCGTCGCCTGTCGCACCCCGCCTGCTAAGCCCCCGCCTGCACCCGCCGCAGCCCTTTCACGACACGCGAGAGGACTGCCGAAGCTCAAGCTCCTCCTCCTCGATGCTCCATCCTCGATCCTCAATCTTCGATGACCCTCCTCGATCCCTGTCTTCCTGCCTCCCCTCCTGCTCGCCTCCGTCCCGCGCGGTGGCCCGGGTTTGGGCGGTCCGCTCCGCAGGGCGGGACGTCACCGTGCCCTCTGCTCGCCCCCCCGGGAGCAGCGGGCTCTTTCCTGGGGGACGAGCTGCCACCACCCAGCCAGGCCCCGCTCCAGCAAGGAGCTGGATGCAAGACAATCTTCAGAGACTCTCCTGGATCAATGGTCTGCGGGCTGTTGGGACGTTGCGGCTTGAGCGCCGAGTTCTGAGCGCAGACGCAAGCACAATGAAGAGCGATTCTCCCCAAACGCAGCCGAATCCTCCATGGGGAGGGGTGGCGTTGGAGGGCAAGGTCTACCTGCTTCTAGGAGACCAATATCGGGGGCAGAGGCCAAATGCTGATCTCACTTTCGAGCCACAAGCGCCTATAGACACGTCGGGTGTCGTTGCGCCTACAGACGGATTCGGCTATAGACAAGGCGGCCGCTGCGTTCGGCGCAGTACAAGATCGGACAACGGGCAGATCCGTCCATGGCATGGCCCTGTTCGACAACGGGTCCCGCATGGTGCTCCAGGGGCGGGGGGGAAGCGACGGGGTCGACGGTGGAGGTGCGAGGCCGAAGGTGGCGCGACCCCTCGCCAGGCGCGCCGGGCGGCTGGGGAGCCCCTGTGCAGGCGCCTCGGGGCCCGCGGCTCGGCCGCGGGCGGGTTGGGGTTCGGGGACCTCCAGCAGCTTCTCTGCCCCTCTGCTCCCCGGGTCTCGCTCTCTTCTCTGCCTCTTTGCTGCCATTGCTTTCCCAGGTCGTCCACCTGGTGGGCATCCTGGCGGGTGGGGTATGCATGACGAGATGTCTAAACTTCTCCTGTCCACGGAGCCGGCGACCGAGAGGTTTTCCGTGTCTTCGGGGAAGGCTTCAGACACTTCTCAGAAGGCAGGGGGGTTTCCGAACCTTCTGCGAAGGCCCGCCCCTTCTCACTTCCCCCTCGGGCTCGCCGCCGAGATAACTGACGCCAGTGACTGGCCCCGCCCACCCCACCCCATCCCTCCCTGGTCACGTCACGATTCGTGCCAGCGTCATCTGGGAACGAGACATTAATGGGCATTCCTGGATGGCGCTGGCGCGAATCGTGACGTGACCGGATTCCCCCCAGTCAACCCCAATATCGCGAGGGGATAAAAACGGGTTCGTGCCGAAAACCTCCGATGACAAGGAACATTTTTGAAACGACCCCCCCAAACCTTCCGAATCCGTAGGAGGAAGCCGTGCACATCAGAGGTGCATTGGCAAAGGGGTGAAACGACAACATAGGATTGGTGGGGCTTCTGAGAAGTCCCGCCGCTTTCTGAGGAGGGCTTCTCCTCCTCGCTCCCCCCCGCGTCCGCCGCCGACTATCGCGAGTAATGGAACGATCGGCTTTGGGTTTCTGGTATTCTGCGGAGGTTGTCAGTGGTCTTCGGGGCCTGGTGCGCTCTCCACGAGCTGCGCCTCCTCGAGCGGCCATCAAGGCTCGGGGATGCCCCGGTGCGCTTGCCACGGTTCGGAGGTGCCAGCCAGCATCGACCCGAGGGGCCACCCGAGGCCCGAGTCACGGCCCGCAGTCCGACAGGGTGTCAGTGGGAGGGCCCCCCTCCCCCCTCCTCTCCACTGAGATCTTGGAGTTGCAGTTCCTCTGCGCCGGGCGTTCCCGCCTGTTTTCTGGCCTCGGGGGCCCTCGCAGGTCGATCCGGCCTGAGAGGTGCGGCAGAAAGCCGGGGTCCGGGGCCCGGGTCGCGGCTTCTCACGCTGTGACACTGTTTGTCGCGACGTGGGATCTCAGTGGAGCACCTCCTCCCCTCCTCCGTGTGCCGCCCTCTTCCCTTCGCGAGGGGGAGGGAACGGGGGACGGTGAGTTTGAGTCTTGGCTTTTTCCTCTTCCGTGCAGGAGGTTGTCTCTCGCAGTTGTCACTGTGGGGTCGACGGGACTCTCGGCCCTCGGGCCCCCGGGCCCCCGCCGAGGGCCCTCGAGCTCCTTGGGTCGCTCCGGGCGCTCGGTCTCTTGTGATGGGGCTGTTTTCCACCACCACCACCATACGTTGGAGGGGGGAAGGAGGTGGAAGGATGAGGAGGAGGAGGAAGAAGAGGAGGAGGAGGAGGAGGAGGAGGAGGAGGAGGATCAGGAGGACCCCCTCTCCCTCCTACTTATGTTGGTGGCGGTGGAAAACAAGCCCACCATCTCGTGCTTTTCGCCGTTCTGCTCTGCCTTGCTCGGGGCTCCCAAACGGTGCGGTGACCACACCCTGCGGTGAGTCAGGTGGGGATTCGGGGTGACCGCACGGTTTTGGGACTTCGGTCGTCCTCGGGGACGTCTCGGGCGACCTCGGCCTCTTGGGGTCCCAGAGCCATTCGGTGACCGACCGTGCGGTGAGGGCTTTCGGGATTTCGAGGCCACCGCACGGTGCGTCACCGCACTGCTTCGGGCCCCCGATCGTTTTTGCTTCGGCCGAAGTGCCTTCGTTTGTCTTGCGCTGGTCTCCGAAGCAGTGCTGTGCTGAGATCAGCGTGAAGGGGCCGAGCGGTCTCTCATTGTCCCTGGGCGCGTGGTGGCTGAAGGGGGGGATTCTTGTTCTTCCTGTCGTCGTCGCCCCGCACCCCGCGACCCACCCGCGCCCCTCTCCCACGACCCACCGTCAACGCACCTCGCGACCCAGACGCGTACCTCTCCCGCGACCCACCCGCGACGCGCCCCGAGACTCCCCTCGCGACCCACCCACGACCCACCCACTCGCGGCAAATGTTGTTTTGATGACATCGGCTCCTGCGGTGGGCTCTTTGGCGGTGGCGGTATCTTTGGCGAGCACCACTGAGATTGCGTGCCGCCGCTCGTGCGATTTGCCAACGACCCTCGCCGTGACTCACCGAATTGAGTTGATCAATCGTAAGCACCTCCAGCGAGTTGTCTTTTGCCTTGCGCTTGGAGAGTTCATACAATTGGTCGTCTGCTCCCCTTATTCTGTACCACATCTACACAGCCATGCTTTGGTATGCGATGCTATTTTGCGATGTGCCATGATCTACCATGCTATGACTTGCTGTCGCTATGCTTTGCTACGCTACGCTGCGCTGCGCGATGCGATGCCATTTCGTGCCATGCCATGGCATACTACGCCGTACAGTGTGACTCGATTCTTCTATGCAATGTCATGGTACGTATTTTATGCGTTACCATGCCATGCCACGCACTGCTATACCATGCCATGATATGTCAAGCGCCAGATTGCTATGACATGCCACGCGATGCCATGCTATGCCATGCTATGCCATGCAATACCATGCTGTCCAATGGGAGGAGGAGGAGGAGGAGGAGGAGGAGGAGGAGGAGGAGGAGGAGGAGGAGGAGGGAGGAGGAGGAGGAGGAGGAGGAGGAGGAGAGGAGAAGAGGAGGAGGAGGAGGAGGAGGAGGAGGAGGAGGTGGAGGAGGGGGGTGGAGCGGGGGAGGAGGGGGAGGAGGAGGAGGAGGGAGGAGGAGGAGGAGGAGGAGGAGGAGGAGGAGGCTCCCAGCCGCGCGCCACTCTGCGAGGCACCGCCGTCCGCCGCGCCGCCGCAGCCGGCGGCCTGGGGCCCCCCGCAGGCGGGCCGTCGGGCCCCGGGTGCTTTCGGGGACAACGACTACAGGAGGAATATTCAGAAATAGTTAAAACATAGGTTTTTGTGTGTTCATTTTTTTGTTGTTCGTCCAAAATTCGCCTGTGGGGGGACGCGCCCGACCTAAGACTGGGAGGGGGATAGGCATAGGGGGGGACGCATCGACCCCCAACCGCCCATTGATTGCCAATAGGGGCCCGATAGCCCCAACCTGCACAGGCAGGTGCGGATTCATTATCGGGGGCCTATCGCCGATCTATCGGCGATGTATCGCCGATTCCAGGTCGATGCATCCCCCCCTGTGCCAATCCCCCCTATCGTTGCCCCTTGTGCCTGTCCGCCTTCCTCTCGTTGCGAGATGTCCGGCCCCGAGCCAAATCTCCGGGTCGATTTTGGATCCGTCCCTCTTGGGGTCGGGTCGGCGGTCCGCGGCCGCCCCGCCGATCAGCGCTGCCGCTGGCCAGGCCGACGGTCCGCGGCCGCCCCGCCGCTTGCCGGGGCCTGGCCTGCAGGGAAGAAAGGTATACCACCCAAAAGGGGTTCGATCGAAGACGAAGAGGGCGGGTATCGAGGGTTTGGGAAATACGCGTGCGTTATTGGACACTCGAGGAGATAAGGGCGAACAGTCTTAAGATGATTGTTGTTGTTGTTCTTCTTGTTGTTGTTATTGTTGTTGTCGTCGTCGTCGTCGTCGTCGTCGTCGTCGTCGTCGTCCCCCCCTGACCCGCCCGCGACCCACCCGCGACCCAGACCGCGACCCATCCCGCGACCCACCCCGCGACCCACCCCGCGACCCACCCGCGACCCATACTGCGACCCACCCCGTGGCCCGCGACCCGGCCCGCGACCCACCCCGCGACCCACCCCGCGACCCACCCGCGACCCACCCCGCGACCCACCCGTGACCCAGCCGCGACCCACCCGCGACCCAAACGCGACCCACCCGCGACCCATCCGCGACCCGGCTGGCGGCCCACCCGCGACCCACCCGCGACCCACCCGCGACCCACCCCGCGATCCGCCCACATTGCCTTAAGGAAGAAATCGGCGCAGGCGGCTCACTGCATAATTTATAAAAGTTAAGCGCCTGCGGCGGGCTTCTTCAGAGCCTCGCAGACTGACGACGTCCTCGCCGCCCCCTCACTCTTATCCGCAACTGCGGGCTGCTACGTATACGGTTTTTTGGTCAACGAGCTCCTGGTTCCCCGTTAATGGTTCCCGGTTCCGGGTTAACGGTTCTTGGTTCCCGGTTCTTGGTTTCCGGCTCCCGGATCCCGGTTCTTCGTTCCCAGTTCCTGTTTCCTGGCTCCCGGTTCCTTCCCAGTTCCAGGTTCACGGTTTATGGTTTTTGGTTTCCGCTTCCCGGTTCCCGGTTCCCATGTTTTCCCCACATCCTGAGTGGGGTTCTTGTTCTCCCAGAACATCCTCTCCTTCTCCCTCCCGCCTCCCGCCTCCCACCCTCCTACCCCTCCAGGGAGGCCCCGCTTGAGCGAGGAGGGTATCGGAAACCCATACTGTTTACATGGTTTCGTGCCCCTCCCACCCCTCCAGGGAGGCCCCGTCTGAGCAAGGAGGGTATCGGAAACCTATACTATTTACATGGTTTCGTGCCCCTCCCTCCCCTCCAGGGAGGCCCCGCCTGAGCGAGGAGGGTATCGGAAACCAATACTATTTACATGGTTTCGTGCCCCTCCCACCCCTCCAGGGAAGCCCCGCCTGAGCGAAGAGGGTATCGGAAACCCATACTATTTACATGGTTTCGTGCCCCGCCCACCCCTCCAGGGAGGCCCCGTCTGAGCGAGGAGGGTATCGGAAACCCATACTATTTACATGGTTTCGTGCCCCTCCCACCTCTCCAGGGAGGCCCCGCCTGAGCGAGGAGGGTATCGAGAAACCCATACTATTTACATGGTTTCGTGCCCCTTCCCATCCCTCCAGGGAGGCCCCGCCTGAGCGAGGAGGGTATCGGAATACCATACTATTTACATGGTTTCGTGCCCCTCCCACCCCTCCAGGGAGGCCCCACCTGAGCGAGGAGGGTATCGGAACCCATACTATTTACATGGTTTCGTGCCCTTCCCACCCCTCCAGGGAGGCCCCGCCTGAGCGAGGAGGGTATCGGAAACCACTACTATTTACATGGTTTCGCGCCCCTCCCACCCCTCCAGGGAGGCCCCGCCTGAGCGAGGAGGGTATCGGAATACCATACTATTTATATGGTTTCGTGCCCCTCCCACCCCTCCAGGGAGGCCCCGCCTGAGCGAGGAGGGTATCGGAAACCCATACTATTTACATGGTTTCGTGCCCCTCCCACCCCTCCAGGGAGGCCCCGCCTGAGCGAGGAGGGTATCGGAAGCCCATACTATTTACATGGTTTCGTGCCCCTCCCACCCCTCCAGGGAGGCCCCGCCTGAGCGAGGAGGGTATCGGAAACCCATACTATTTACATGGTTTCGTGCCCCTCCCACCTCTCCAGGGAGGCCCCGCCTGAGCGAGGAGGGTATCGGCAACCCGTACTATTTACATGGTTTCGTGCCCTTCCCACCTCTCCAGGGAGGGAGGCCCCGCCTGAGCGAGGAGGGTATCGGACGCCCATACTATTTACAAGGCTTCGTTTCCTGAGCACCTGTCCTCCCACCTCCTTTCTTTCGTGTGCCCTTTCGTTTACTCGTTCGATGAGCTTCTCCTTCGTGTTGATGTTGTCGTACCCCATGGGTCCCACGAAACCGTTAATATCTTTATGTGGGGAACTCCGTTAGCATAATGTTTATGGGACGAGGAGGAGGAGGAGGAGGAGGAGGAGGAGGAGGAGGAGGAGGAGGAGGAGGAGGAAAGGGATTATCCCAGTGCGACCCTACCTACGAGTTGGAGCCCCTAGGAAAGCAGCATTAGTAGTATCAGTAAAGCTAAGCTAAAACTAAGCTACAGCTAAGCTAAAACTAAGCTATCACTAAGCTAAAGCTGCGCTAAAGCTGAGCTAAAGCTAAGCTAAAGCTAAGCTAAAACTAAGCCAAATCTAAGCCACAGCTAAACTAAAGCTAAGCTGAAGCTAAGCTAAAGCTAAGCTAAAGCTAAGCTAAAGCTAAGCTGAAGCTAAACTAAAGCTAAGCTAAAGCTAAGTTAAAACTAAGCTACATCTAAGATACAGCTAATGTAGTTCCATCTAAGGTAAAGCTAAGGTCAAGCTAATGTACAGCTAAGCTAACTCTAAGCTAAAGCTAAAGCTAAGCTAAAGCTAAGCTAAAGCTAAGCTAAAGCTAAGCTAAAGCTAAGCTAAAGCTAAAGCTAAAGCTCCCAGGGGAACCGCGGGGCGGATACCGGGGGAACCGCCCGGGGCGATTTCCACTGCCCGGCCCCTTTAAGAGTGAGAGTAAGAACCCTTGTAGGCAGAGCCTAGATAGGGAATGATGATGATGATGATGATGATGATGATGATGATGATGATGATGATGATGATGATGATGATGATGATGATGATACTGATGCTGATGCTGATGATGATGGTGATGGTGATGGTGATGATGATGATGATGATGATGATGATGATGATGATGGTGATGATGATGATGATGATGATGATGATGATGATGATGATGATGATGATGATGATGATGATGATGATGATGATGATGATGATGATGATGATGATGATGATGATGATGATGATGATGATGATGATGATGATGATGATGATGATGATGATGATGATGATGATGATGATGATGATGATGATGATGATGCTGCTATGATGATGATGATGATGATGATGATGATGATGATGATGATGATGATGATGATGATGATGATGATGATGATGATGATGATGATGATGATGATGATGATGATGATGATGATGATGATGA
>CAUYUJ010019388.1:0-20249 GCA_963575745.1 Prorocentrum cordatum | reverse complement strand
AGGAGGAGGAGGAGGAGGAGTAGGAGGAGGAGGATGAGGAGGAGGAGGAGGAGGAGGTGGATGAAGACAAGCTAGGTGCGCTCGCGTCTGACATCCTACCCCTCCCTCCCATCCCTTACCATGGCGCAGATCCCCTCTCTACTCGCACAGTCGGATGTCGAGCAGGGCAATGATCCCGAAAGGGTACGCGATGCATTGTAGAGCACGGCATGGCATGGCGTAGAAGAGCACCGCGAAGCGTAGTATCAACCTGGCATTGCATTGCATGCCGTGGCATGGCACGGGAAATGACGCCAGCGCTGCAGCGGGAGCACGAGTCGAAACGAGCGGAAGCGCGGAAATGAGGCCAGCGCTGCAGCGGGAGCACGATTCGGAACGAGCGGAAGCACGGAAATGAGGCCAGCGCTGCAGTGAGAGCACGATTCGGAACGAGCGGGGCCCGAAAATGAGGCAGCATTTTCGGAAACATTGCAGGCGAAAACCTAACACTGGGGAAGGCTTCCCGGGCGCCAGAAGCAGAAATTCAGCATTTTCTGCGGAATGGCGGAGCCCCTGGATTCCTTTTCTTGAGCCAAACGGTTTCGGTAACAATAATCTCAGCTCGAAACCTGTGAAACCCTGCAGCCCTCCTCGAGGCCGCTGTGCACGCTGGCGGGCTCGTCAGCCCACCATCTCAAATTACAGCAGTACTTATAACAGTGCTAGCCGAAACCCGTTCGGTTCCGACTCGTGTAAAGAAACAGCCATGGCAAAGGAAACCTTCATTCACGTGATATCGGCCTCTATCTCGTTCTCTCTCTCTCTCGCGCGTTACGACCTCGGGAGGTGATCAATCTCCGTCGTATATCTTCTGAACAAGCCAGCATTGCTCAACACTGACGGTATCTCGTACTGGTTGTCCAGGGTGCGTGCATTCACTGCAACCAAGCTCCCCACTTTCGAGTGCCAAACGGCGTATACCGACCGTCAGCCTCATAATGTAGCTTGCTCCTGCTCTTGTAGGTCACTGGCCCTTGGACCTCAACTGACCTCATCTTCTTGAACTGCACCTCTGTCTCTGGCGAAGCGTCTCTCCTGCGTCGCCTCGACGGTGATCGTTCATCTGACCCTGACCTCGGGTCCTGAAGGTTACACCTCGGGTCCTGAAGGAACCCCCAACCCTCTTCGTCTCGTACATGTCGAAATGGCGTGGACCACAACCCAAAGGCACCTCGTGTCTCTGAAGATTGACCCACAACCCTGTCCTGCTTCGCCTTTACCACGAACACGTAGTAACTGAAAACCACTGCCACAATCGTAACCACCAAGTGTGAAACGAAACTCCACCAGTTGAACTCGCTCTTCATGTTCACATTGATTCTGAAACCATCCTCGTAGTAGTAGTCGTCTGTCGCCTCTGCTCCCGAAATGACCGTCATTACCGCCAAAACCTTCGTGAGCACCTCTGGGTCCTTGAAACTCGTCGCCTTGATTGAGATCAAACCCAGCGTCTTCATGTGTCTCCTGAGCGTGTCCTTGTCCATCGGCTTCGTTCCTATGTCCGCCACCTGGTCCTTCGTATTGACCTTCACCATCTCCATGTCTCCGTCTCGTACCAGATCTTGATGCCGGATCCACCGCGTCTGTAGATGTCGTACTCGTCCTACTCCGTGTCTGTGGATCATGCCCTTCGCCGCTGCTGAGTCCGTCTCCAACTCGTTCCTCATCTGCGCCATCTCCTGCAACACGTGCTTGATGGTGAGACCTCTGGCTGTGCCCGAACCCATCGCGTAGAACTCCGACTCCCCACTTGAGAGCGCCACCGTCGCCTGAGATAGTACCCAGCTCTCCAGTAGATGAGCTCCTAATCGAACTCCACCTGATGAAATACTCTTGCATGTCGCCTCCTGTCCAGCCCAGTCCGCATCCACCGACACCGTCACTTTGAACGTCTCCTGCTGATACGGGTAGAATATCACGATGTCGGCCGTGCCCTTCAGATACCTGACCAGACGCTTCTGCTTGAGTATGTGCCTCACCCGCGGGTCGTTGTACGAACAACTCTGATCTCGAACTGCTTCCTGAATATCCCAACGATCCCCAGCCATATACTGTGCGATGCCACCGCAACTCCTGTACAACATAGAGCTCTGTCGTCCGACTGGGTCTTCCGCCTCTCGAACTCCCTTGGCAGTGTGCTTCGAACTCGGTGTCTCTGCCGGCTTGGCCTGCTTCAGCTCGTACAACTCCACCATCTTCAAGATCAGCTTCGGGTCTGGTAGAATGCCGAAGCCCTCCTCGCCCCAGAGCACCGTCCTGTTGAGAAAAGTACTTTCAGCTGCTCCTCCTGGTCCCACTCTCGGTTGAGGCTTGACCTTGAACCTGTTGGCCATGAGCTTGTCGAACTCATCCAGCTCCTCGTCGTACGCCTCCACCACAAAGTCATCTCCATGTCCAGCACAGAGCGAGTCCTTGCCAGGATGGTAGTACAGGCAGCACACCGTCTTCAACTCCTCGTACCCGTTCTGGCTGAAGTTATCTCGAACTTCTCCTTGAGATAACATTGACGCCTCTGGCGTCCCATACATCGCCTTCTGCAACTTCCAAAGCATCCCTGGTCGTCGCTGTTCAGGTGGTGGCCAGCAGTACTGGGGCTCCTTCAGCGACGCGTGAAAGAACGCCACTGAGATGTCGTATAGACCAAGCTTCTTCCTCCTCGACTCGGTCGTCCTCGTTGAAGCTGCTCTCGAAATCACCAGCTTAACTGCCCATAGTGCGGGTGTCCCTGCGAAATTCGAGGGGTCGGTTCCGTCGCTATACCTTCTGTGAACACATCGGCTCCTCACGATCCACTCGTTGTTCTGTAAGTCGTACTTCGTGCTGTCGATCCACTTGGTGTCGAACGGCTTCATCCAGTCCTCAAGCGGTACCCACTCAAAGACCTCAAACTCCTCCATGCTCTTCATCTCCTTCGTCCTGCCGTTGATGACCAGCTCCTTCAACAACTCCTCGCCTGTGTACGCGTCTCTGTAGACTCCGTCACCCACCAGCTTGTCGTAGTTCACCCTCGGCTCCAACTCCTCGCAGACGTGGCGGTCCTCCTCCTTCGTGATCGACATGATGATGCCTATCTCCATCGCCTCTTCCCGTCCTGGCGTAGTAGGTGCCACATCTCCTCCAGCTACGATCGCGTTACCCGTCATCTCCGCGTCCTGCTCGATCTGTAGCTCCCGTCCGAAGTGATGACCAACCGGTGTACCTGGAGCTCGCTGACCTGCTTCTTCAAGTCGTGGTTCTGCTACTCTAGCATTTTCGGGTGGTGGCTGTGCTGCTGGAACTGCCGCTGGTGCTGCTGCAGGTTGCGCTTGTCCTGGTTGATCTCCTGATGCCATCTCGATCCTCGTCTCGGCCTCATCGAAGATCTTGGCGAACCTCGTCCTGCACCTCGCGTTGTGTATTGATGAGTACCCTTCACATGCTGCACACCCATCTGTAGGTCCATACTCCTCGATCAGCGCCTTCGTGATGTACTTCCGTCTCCTGACCACCTCATTCTGATCCTTCACCTCCAAGCCCCTGGGATTCCACGGCACTCCTATGAACGTGTTGTAGACCTCCTTGTTGTACTTGTCCTCCGTGGCCCTGAGCTTCATCGTCCTGGCGTGCTCGCTCCCTCTCGACGTACCTACGATGATTTCGTCGCTCTCGTCGCGCCTGCCCAAGAAGATACCTTCGCCCCACCTCGGTTCCAGCTTGGAGTAGTCCTTAGCCTGTATCTTGTAGTCGATCGTCTCTCCGATCTTTCCGAGCTCTGACTTGAACTTTGCACGTCCCAGTCGTTCCCAAGCTGTCCTGCCATCCGTCTTGATAGCGAACCTGGTGAGCAAGTACCCCACGTGCCTAACCAACCACGGCATGATCAAACTCTTGGGTCCGATCTTCACCTCCAACTTCACCTCCAGCTCGCTGTGTAGTGTACGTAGTAACGACTCCACCCTCTCCACCGCATTCTCAATCGCACCGTTGCTCTGATGAGAACCTTTAGGAGCCTTCTCCACCTGCGTGCTGTGCTTCCTCCTGTTCTTCACCGCCGTGATCACCGCTTGTAGTGATGGCTCCTGGTCGCCCTTCAGGATGATATTCGCTGCTCCCCAAACGTCCAAGTAGAACTCCACCGCTGAGTTGACGTACTCACTGGGCCCCTTGTGGATCACCATGATGGAAGCAACTGCATCTTCAGGCTTCTGTACCATCACCAGGATGTTGACCATCTCCGTCTCCAGCTCGGTGTTCACGAAACAGTAGTCCATGCTAATGACTGGAATCGTCGGCGCCTCCTCTGGGTTAGCCTTCTTGTGACCATCTTCCTTGCCTCGGCCCCAAAGACACCACTTGCACCAGTCCCGATACGGCATGTGCGTCTTCTCGTGGATGGCTATCTCCTCCGCTGTGGGCTTGTACCTCTCCTTCTTGACCTTCGGCGGTCGCGCCTCATCTGTCTCGATCTCCTCCTCCTGTTCCGCCGGCTGCTGAGCTTGTTCAGGTTCATCACCTTCTAGAGGGCAGAGCGTGCTCGCGTCCACGTCGAAGCTGTAGATCCCACGCCTCTTCGAGATCCTCAGTGGTCTGTTCATCTGGTTGTTCGCGTTCTCGTACTCGATCATCTCCTTGATCCGTTGGCTGACCTTCGGATTGACCACTGCTCCACCACCTTTGTCGAACCATACACCTTGAGCTCCCTTCGTCAGGTCGCTAACCGCAATGATCGTCTTGTGAACGTCTTGTACATCGAACTGTCCTCGAATTGGTTGTCGAGTCCCAGCCACCTGCATTTGTACCGTCTTGCAGCCGTTCGCGTAGATCTTAGTACCATCTGCCTGTCGTAGTGGTGGTGCGTCCGCTTCTTCTCGTGGTATTCTTGGTGCGAAACCAGGTGGGCAAACACTCCGTGCCGCACATGAATCGACCATCACCTCGATCTTACCGTCGTTGTCATTCTCGAACTCTATCGGAATCAGGTAGCTCTCGTCATTCTCGTTGAAATTGTGATTGGGCTCCTTCCTGCTATCTAGATTCACAGTGTATCCGTCTACCTCCGTGTGATCTAAACTCGAAATGTGATCTAGCTCCTCAGTCTCGTTCTCGTTCAGCATGAAGATGTAGCCCTCCTCGGCGTCGTAATCGTAACCTAAGTACTTCATGTCTTGGTCCTTGGGCTTGTCGGGCACAGGTGTGTTCTTCGCCTTGTCGCTCTTGTCCTTACCCTTGCCCTTGCCCTTGCTGATCTTTCGCAAGTCCTCCTTCGTAATCTTTCCTTCCTTCATGTCCTGTGTGGCCTTCCTGCACTCCATGAGCTTGTGACCTTTCTTGCCGCAATACTTGCAAGGCTGCATCGCGCTCTGGTCGTAGCCCTTGCCCTTGTTCTTGTCTTTGCCGTGTCTGCCTTTCGAGTCCTTGCCGAACTTGCCGAACGTGAGCGCATCCAGATCCATAGGCGCAGGTCCGCTTAGTGCCATCGCCGCCTGCTTCGACCTCAAGTAGTTCAACACCTCCGCTCGTACCAACGCGTATGTCGTGAACCTCGTCGCATTCAGCATGAGATGTTCTCGAAGCTTTGACGGCACCAGTCGCGTACTGAGAACAGACTACTTGATCGACTCCATGACTTTCTCTCCTGTTTGCTCTTCATATCTCTGAACCAACGTCTCCCACGACACGATGCCCTTGATCGGATCGTTCTCCTGCACATTCGGATACAGTATCGAGTCTAACATACCTGAGAACCTCGACGGCACCTTCGGCTCGAACTCCAAACACAGCAGTCGCCAGGCCTCTAGGCCTTCTCCTGAGGGAACGTTCTTCACGATGCCCTGAGCCTTGTCCTTACACGTCAGTGCAAGGATGTAGTACATGTTGGTGTTGACTCGCTGGGCCTCTTCGTCTAAATCTTCGTGTGCGAAAGCCTCCGCGTCGACCTTCGCAGCGTCCCTCATCAACTCCGCCATGTGAGGGTCCACCGCCATGCAGTAGGCCGCCAGAACGAAACTCCAGTTCTCCCACGTGACTCCGTCCTTGTACTTCGCATTCTCGTCGAGCTCACCTGAGAACTTATCTGGCTTTCCGAGCAGCTTCGTATCGACGAGTGACTCCGATCTCTGTTGATAGGGTCGGTCATCTGCTGCTCCTTCTGCTGCTGCTGCTCGTTGATTCGCCTCTCGAAGTTGTTGTTCCAACCTCGCTATCTGATCTCCCTGCTGAACCACGACGCCTTCCATGGCCACGATCCTATTCAGAACCTCCTCTGCTGTTGCCATCTCTGCGCGAGAAACGAGAAACTGGGAGCCTGGCCGTGGGCATTCGACCAGGCTCCGCTACCATGCGGAATGGCGGAGCCCCTGGATTCCTTTTCTTGAGCCAAACGGTTTCGGTAACAATAATCTCAGCTCGAAACCTGTGAAACCCTGCATTTTCAAAAGGAAAAATTGTATTGGAATGGCCTTTTTTCGGCGCCGCCTCGGAACTCGATTTTCCGGCGCCAGCCGGAACCGGCTCCGGACCCGGCCCGGGCGCCGGCCCGGGCGCCGGCTCGGGCGTCCAGCCCGGGCGCCGGCTCGGGCGCCGGCCTGGGCGTCGGAATCGGCCCAGGAGGTCTCCCGGGCGCCGAAAGAAGAAATTCAGCATTCTCAAAAGAAAAATGTGTATTAGAATGGCCTTTTTTCGGCGCCGCCTCGGAACTCGATTTTCCGGCGCCGGCCGGAACTGGCTCAGGACCCGGCCCGGGCGCCGGCCCGGGCGCCGGCTCGGGCGTGCAGCCCGGGTGCCGGCGGAAATGATGCCAGCGCTGCAGCGGGAGCACGATTCGGAACGAGCGGGGCCCGAAAATGAGGCCGGCGCCTCAGCGAGAGCAGCATTTGCAGCATACTGGAGACAAATGCAGGCGAGAACCCAACTCCAGGGAAACCTGTGTGTAAAAAACAGTACGCGGGGGGGGGGGCGAATATTCCCAAGACGTCATGAGGGGAAGAGGGAGAGTAGTATTCATATTGAGTAATTGTGGAGGAGGGAGGAGGAGGGAGGAGGGACGAGGGAGGAGGGGGGAAGGAGGAGGGAAGAGGGAGGGAGGGAGGAGGAGGAGGGAGGTGGAAGGAGGAGGAGGAGGAGGAAGGAAGGAGGAAGGAGGAAGGAGGAAGGAGGAGGAGGAGGAGGAGGAAGGAGGAAGAGGCAGGAAGGAGGAAGGAGCAAGGAGCAAGGAGCAAGGAAAAGGAGGAAGGAGGAAGGAGGAATGAGGAAGGAGGAGGAGGGAGGGAGGAGGGGGAGGAAGAGGAGGAGGAAGATGAGGAGGACCTTCCCTTCGCCCTCGCGCTCCCCCCCCAGCAGCCCGCAGCCGGTGCGGCTCCCGCCGCCGCCGCCGCCGCCGCCCCAGTGGACCCGTACGCGCAGGGCGCCTACCCGTGCTCTGCCTACGGCGCCGGGGGTGTGGCAGGAGGGTAGGGGGGAGGGGAGGAGGAGAATAGGTAGGAGGAGTAAGAGGAGGCGGATAGGGAGGAGGAGGGGGAGGAGGAGGAGGAGGAGGAGGAGGAGGAGGAGGAGGAGGAGGAGGAGGAGGAGGAGGAGAGGGAGGAGAGGGAGGAGAGTCAGGAGAGGGAGGAGGGAGGAGGGAGGGAGGTTGGTTGGTTGGTGTCCTCCCAGCGAGGCGGCATTACGGGGGCGCGGGCACGGTCCCTGTAGCAGATGGCAGCAGGGCCGAAGGACGGCGACTGCCGCGATCCCGCAGCGTCCGCTCAGGGGAAGGAGCGACACCGCCTGCGGGGCTAGAGGAAGAGGAGGGGGAGGACAGGGAGCGGACCAAGGAACGCCCGACTGAGCCTGGCCCCGCGCTTCTCATAGGACCGCGGAGGAGGAGCCGCTCCTTGGCCTTGGAAGCGAACGCGATGGAGAAGAGGGGGAGGCCTGGGGAGGGGGGCCTCACGGCGACTCCCTCCCACGGGGACCCCCGTCCGTGCTTTTAGCCGCCTCGTGTCAGCGCAGGGCGCAGCTGCGAGACAGAGAACGGAGGGAGATGGGGCCACCCCAGCAGAAGCAAAGATTTGTACTAATCGGCTCCCGGTGGCTTGGCCCAGAATGACTCCTCTAAGAAACTCGGCGGCGCGGCCGCCTCTGCGTAGCCAGCCCCCCCCCGGTCGCGAGCTCAGTGTCGTCCTTGTGGTGGCCTCCCGCTCAGGCGGAGCGTCCGCTCGGCGAGCGCGCCAACAGGCCTGCCGCATGGCCTCCGTGCGTTGGCTTGCTGCAGGAACGAGGAAAGTAGGGCTGTACGTGATGACCCCGCATCAGATGCAACGCTGGCGACGAGGACAAGAACGCGCCCCGCCGATGCGTGCGAGAGGGACAAGGCGAAGGCGCAATCGGGCGAGTGGTCGCTGGCCCTGGAGCTCAGCCCAGCTCAGGCCTGACGATAGGGCTCGGAGTAGATCCTGCCGGACCCCCCCACCCAGGTCAAGTAAGGTAGCGGTCGCGCGCGCTTGGCGAGCTCCTGGTTGAGGAGCCTGCGGCGTCGTTCCTCCGTTAGCTCCCTGACTCTGGCTTTGTACGCTTCCAGGCTGGACCCTTGGAAAACGCCTCCCCAGGCTGGCCACTCCGGCGGGTCCCAAGACTCGAGCAGCTACAGGGAAGCGCGCGACCAAGTCCTACCAGGCACCAGATGGGCACGGATGGTGACACTACTGTATAAATCCGAATCCGGAAGCCTCCAAAGGCCTGCGAGTCGGGAGGCAGCCTCGAGCAATGCACGACCAGAGCCTGAAAGCGTCCATCCTAGATGCGCCACCGCTGGAACGGCGGGTTCCCAGGGGCGCTGTCGAGGAAGGCACTCGCCCAGGACAAGTAGGCTTCGCCCAGCTTGAGAGCTGCCCTGTCTGCTATGGCAGAAATCTACCTGCCGAAGCGGAGGAAGGTGCCGATCTTCGTCTCGAAAATCCCTGTCGCCACGGCCAAGGGAAGGGGCCCACTGGAGACCTGGCCTGCTAAAGTAGCACACTGGGCAGATGCTTCCCCCAAACGAGAAGCCAATATACGCTCCATGCGCAGATCTCCTTGCTTTTATAGCCTAATCACCTGTGGGATTCTGGCACATGGAGCTGGAGTGGCTGAGTCCCCCGCAAAGGGAGGACAAGGGGCGGTGCAGCTCCGCCCGCCGTTTTAGGCAGCGCCGCGGCGTGGACCATGACAGCATGCTTGGTGGCTTTGTGTGAGGCGAGGTCTTCTGGCGAAGGGCCCAATCCGCAAGCACGGCCTGCGACCTCTGTGCGGCGCCTCGGGATGATGCGAGTAGCACGGGGTCGTCTGCGTGGAGAATAGCCGCCAGGCGCCGTGGGGCTGAGGCCTCCATGGCCGCGAGGGCGGACGCCTCCAAATTCACGTCGGCAGCGAGGTCCTTGGCGGCGGGGAGCGGCAAGTTCTCCTTCTGCGAACGTAGCAACTCAGACGTGCGCTCCGCATTTGGCTCCCCGGTGCCACGCCATTGGTGCTGTGCCCAAACCCGTGGACAAGAGGAGGGGAGGGAGGGAGGGAGGGCAACATGATGACGAGAGGGAGGGAGAAGGCTGGGACGCAGACCGCACACCTCCGACTCTCGTGACACCAGCTGGGTACGACATAGCCCCCTCCACTGACTATCCTACCCACCGATCCTCACAAACACCCCCACCTCCATAATGGGCAACTGGACGGCAAACGCTGAGGCAGCAACAAGTGGCTTGCTGTGCCCGTCGAGAGCACTCGGGAGAAGGAGGAGAGGGAGGGAGGGAAACAACATCTAGAAGAGGAGGAGAGAAGAAGGCTGGGACGCAACCGAAAACCGCCTGCTCGTGACCTTGCGACGGGGCAGACGGCACACGTTGGCACGAGAGGCAGGGCTTAGGGAAAGATCACAATCAACTTTTCACCCATCCATCCTTCCCCATCCTCCTCACCGCTGATATCCCTCTCTGAAAACGAGCGGCCTGCAGCGGAGCGCGCAACGAATCAATTGCCACGGCGTGGGCTCGCGGCCACTGGGGAGTGGGAGTGGAGGGAGGGAGGGAGGGAGGATAAGTGAATAACGAGAGGGAGAAAGAGGGCTGGGACACAAACCGAATTCCTCCTGCTCTCGTGACGCGGAAGAGAGCTAGGGATACTGCTGGGACACAGACCGAAACTCTCTTGCTCTGTGATGTCGTGACAACTCGTACCTGAGCGGGGGAAGGAAACCTTCGCACCCTCGCGACACGGACGAACGACGACGGCGGAGGCAAACAAAGGCGATTACCTTCGCGCTAACCGAGGGAGGGAGGGGATGCGACGCAAGCTAATGAATTTGAGAAACGAGCCTCATCCTGGCGCCGACGCGGAGCTGGCAGCGGCAGCACGTTCCTGTGCCACGCGCCGCAAGTAGCTCCGAAGCGCGGGGCCCCGCTCCAGCACGGGGGGACGCATCCCTGGCGCCGTCAAATTGCCCGCTATCACGAGCGGTCCTCCGGCATCCTGAGGCTCCATGTCGGCTGGCGCCGTCCGGTGCACCCTCTTCATCTCCGTCGGCCTGGGCTGCTCATCGCCTTCGGCCTGAGCGCGCGGCGGCACACGCGGCAGCTGCGGCGTGCAGGCCCGCACGGTCGCGCTGGCCGCGGGCAACGGCGCCAGGTGCCACCGCAGCAGCAGGAGCCGCATGCTGAGCAGCTTCAGGCGGAGCAGCCCTCTGATCGCGAGAGCCCCCCGGGTCGCCAGAGCCCTCGCCAAGCAGCGTCGGCGGCGCCGCGCGGCACCACGCCAGCAGTTGCAGCAGAGACATTGCGCGGGTACGCGAAATCGTCGGAGTCGGCAGTGCTGTGCGAGTTGTCCTCGGACGGCGGGACGTCGGACTCGGCGGCAACGGCAGAGCCACTTGCCGAAGAGCGAGGGGACGTAGCCGGCGGCGACGTCGGCACATCAGCAGCGGCGCCAATCGTCGCCCGCGTAGCCGGCGGCGACGACGACGGCAAACTCCGCATTGGAAAGAGGGGCGGCGGATGGGCAGGCGGCGGATGAACGTGAGGAACATTACCATCTGCCATCTGCATATACAGGGCGGGCATCATGGGCACGAAGGAGCATGCGTGGATGGGCGTCCGGTGACGGCGCGTCATGCTGCCGCACAGAAGGTGGAAGCGGAACGGGACGGCGAACCAGCGCGGCGACCAGCGCGGCGACGTCCTGCATGTGCGGGCGGCGGCCGACGCGGGCCGCGTAGCCGAGTCTCCGTGCAGGGGCACGGAGTTCTGGCCTCGGCTGGCTGCAGCAGCGCCGGCCGGAGGAGCCTCGTTGCACGCGGTCGCCTGCGCCTGCCAGGAGGCGCCCGGCAGGGGCGGCACGCGTGGCTGCTGTCCCGGCGGAGGCGGCCAGTCTCAGCACCCTGTGTGCTGGAAAACGACCCTGACCCGGGAAGGCAGCTGAGGGAGGAGGGAGGAGGAGGAGGGAGGTGGGAGGAGGGAGGAGGGAGGGGGGAGGAGGGAGGAGGGAGGAGGGAGCAGGGAGGAGGGAGGAGGGAGGATGGAGGAGGGAGGAAGAAGGAGGAATGAGGAAGGAGGAAGGAGGAAGGAGGAAGGAGGAAGGAGGAAGGAGGAAAGAGGAAGGAGGAGGTGGAGGAAGAGGAGGAAGAGGAGGAGGAGGAGGAGGAGAAGGAGGCGGAGGAGGGGGAGGAGGAGGAATAGGAAGAGGAAACATTCGAAGAATATGACGAATACGCAAAATAAGAAGCGTACCACAAATACGAATGATAGTACGGATTTCTAATAATAGCAAGAAGAAAACAAATCATAATACTAACCAGACGAATGCGAATACTAATATGGATAAAATAACAATAATCACAGGAGTGCGAAGAAGAGGACGAGTACTACTATTGCTACTACTACTCTACTACTACTACTACTACTACTACTACTACTACTACTACTACTAGTACTACTACTACTACTACTACTACTACTACTACTACCATTATTACTACTACTATCACGAACAATATGATATTTGGAATAATATTCTGGATGGTAATGCGAGTAAGACGGACAACGGTATTACTAATATTAATCGTAGAATTAAGAGTAAGAGCCAGTCGATCCTTACGACAAATAAGAATCGTTTTCGGAATGAGAAGACTACACTTCTTAGGATAAGAATAATAATGCGACTAATAATAAGAATAAGCATAGTACTACTACTGATAATAAGCATAATAATAACGAATACGGCGAATACTAATACGATCGATCAATATATTCTTAATAGTAGCCAGAAGAAACATTCGAGTCATCATAATAATAATGCGAAACGAAAAAGAAGGCACATCTGACGAAACTAATAATAATGAAACGCATCAGAAGAAAGAGAAACACACGATTAGGAATACTAATAATAAAAAGAGTAATACGAATAATGATAGTACTGTGAATTCTAATGCTGATAATAATCATAATGCGAAGAAGGACAACAATAACAATAATATAAATAACCATACGGATCGTATTCACAAGGAAAATGATAAGCATCTTAATCATACTAAGAATATGTAGCAGAAAAATCATACTAATACGAATCGTAATGCCAGTTCTAAGAATAAAGCGCATACATATGTTATGGTGAATTAGAGTAATACAACTAATGCGAAGACTGAGGCGACTAGCATTCTTACTGCTAATAACGCGCCAATAAGAACAATGCGGAAACTATCAACAAACAAGAATATTAAGAATATTAGCAATACTACTAACCAGAAGAGTAATACTACTAAGAATACGGGTGCTAAGAAAAAGCAGGTGCATAATATGAAGAAGGAGGCGAATAAGAAGACGGCGGGGAAGAACAAGAATAATATAACCACGGACCATAACAATAATACGACTGACAATCATAATAGTAGTATGCATAGTGTTACCACCCATAGTAAAAGACTAATACTAATAATCAGGTGTTCAAATACGAAGAAGCAAAGTAACACTACTAGCGCTTGTAGTAAGATTCAAGAGTACCAGTACGAAAACAATGAAGAATAACACTAAGCACACGAAGACTTAGACGAGTACGGCTCATACTCATACAACGAATATGAGTGATAGACATACCAGGCATCTGAGGAATAATAATGCCAAGCAGAATAATGATAAGACGACTACGGATAAAAAGAATAATGCTACGACTACACAGGATACGAATCATACAATGAATACTAGCAGGAATAATAATATAGCTAAACGAAAGCAGCATAATACTAATAACCGAACGAAGAATAATAGGACTAGTAGTACTAATACTCATAATAAGGAAACAAGAAATACACAACTAATAATGGGGACGCATACAATATTGATAAGAAGAAGAAGATGAAACACACTACGAATAGACATAAACATGATACCAATACAAATTTCAATAACCATACGACGAATAATCGCATTCGTAAGAAGAATACGAATACTAATAATCATAAACGGACGAATAATGACAATCGTAAGAATAGTACGCTCAGTAATGATACTAATGTTGATAACACTATATCGTGATAGTCGTAAGAATAATAATGCGAATGCTGGTACTGATAACACGACTACGACTACTCCTACTCATACCAATAATAAAAATATGACTAGTAGTAATCGTAGTACTACGAAAACTGGTAATACGACGCAGACTGATAATACTAATAGTAATAATGGGAAAACAGATAATAACAATCATATCATGAATGATCATGACAATAACTAATACTACTAATAATAGTCGTAGTCACCATGATAACTTGAAGAAACAACATAATACTAAGAGGAGGAGAAAGAGGAGGAGGAGGAGAAGAGGAGGAGGAGGAGGAGGCGGAGGAGGCAGAGGAGGCGGATGCGGAGGCGGACGCGGGGGAGGGGGTGGGGGCGGAAACAGGGGTGGGGGCAGGGGCGGGGGCGGCGGAGGAGGAGGAAGAGGCGGAGGCGGCCGCGGAGGAGGAGGAGGAGGAGGATGAGGAGGAGGGGAGGAGGAGAGGGGAGAGGAGGAGGACGAGGAGGATGATGATGATGAGGAGGAGGAGGCGTTGGAGGCGTTGGAGGCGTTGGAGGAGGAGGAGGAGGAGGAGGAGGAGGAGGCGGCGGAGGATGAGGATGACGAGGAGAAGGAGGAGGAAGGAGGAGGAGGAGGGAGGAGGAGGAGGAGAGGGAGGAGGAGGAGGCGGAGGATACGGAGGAAGGAGGAGGGAGAGGAGGAGAGGAGGGAGAGGAGGAGGGAAGGAGGGAGGAGGAGGAGGAGGCGGAGGAGATTGGAGAGGAGAAGGAGGAAGGAAGAGAGGAAGAAGAGGAGAAGGGAGGGAGGCGCAAAGGAGGAGGAGGAGGCGGAGGGAGGGAGAGAGGAAGGAGGAGGAGGAGGAGAGGAGGAGGAGGAGGAGGAGGAGGAGGGAGGAGGAGGAGGAGGAGGAGGAGGAGGAGGAGGAGGAGGAAGAGAGGAGGAGGAAGAAGAGGAGGAGGACGAGGATGAGGCGCAGGAGGAGGAGGAGGAGGAGGAGGCGGCGGAGGAGTGGCAACGTCAGGTGGGGGGGGACAGGCTGAGGGGGTGCTGCATCGCCTCCCAATCGCCCACTCGTTGCCTGGTGGGGGCCAAATAGCCCACCCCGCCCAAAAGCGTTGGGATTTGCTCTCGGCGGCCCATCGCCGATCTATCGGCGACGCATCGGCGAATCCAGCTCGATGTTTTTCACCCTGAGCTGGTCGAGGCGGAGGGGGGATGGGATATGAGATTCGAAGAACAAACGCTGCATGAACATAAATTTTCGGAGTTCCGCGCGGATTTCTTGGATCGGAACTGGGGCCCCCCTGACGGCGCCTCCGGCGCCGCTCTGGTGCGCTCCTCGCGCCAGGGAGGGGGCCCATCGCAGATCCAAGAAATCCGCACGGAGCTCGGACAGAGCTTGTGAGTATTCCCCAAACAGTGTTTGCACTTGAGGGCTGTTATTTGATATCTAAGGAATTGGATGGGTCTGGCGAGGTTTCGCCACGTTGAGTCCTCGTTGCCGCCTCGTGCGCTGGGCGGGTCCGGCGAGGTTTCGCCACGTTGCCGCCCGTTGCCTCTTCTTTGGCGCCTCGTGCGCTGGCTGGGTCTGGCGAGGGTTCGCCACGTTGCCGCCCGTTGCCGCCTCGTTGCCGCCTCGTGCGCTGGGTGGGTGTTGCCACGTTGCCGCCTCGTTGCCGCCTCGTTGCCGCCTCGTTGCCGCCTCGCGCGCTGTGTGGTCTGGCGAGGTTTCGCAACGTTCCCGCCACGTTGCCGCTTCGTTGCCACTTCTGCTTTGCACCACGTATAGTACAGCACATAGCCTACACTACATAGTTTGCACCTCGTGGCTTATTTACTGTTGTCGTTTCGTTCAGACTTGGGGAAGAACGTCGTGGGGGAGAAGGCATATGCGGCAGCCCCCGTCTGCCCTGGACAGGATTGTCTGCCTCTCGGTCTCCCCGCAGACGTTGCCCTTTATGGAAGGAGGTTGCCTGCCAAACAGCGGCCGCTGTCGGTTTTGGACAACACATGGTATCGGGCATTGTCTCCATTATTTTGGTCTCCATGTCAGGCACGCCAGGAGGGCGATGGGGGAACGTGAGATGATCACGACGATGATGGCTGTTATGATGCTGCTGCTGACGATGACGATGACGATGACGATGACGATGACGATGATGATGATGATGATGATGATGATGATGATGATGATGATGATGATGATGATGATGATGATGATGATGGTGCTGATGGTGCTGATGGTGCTGATGGTGGTGCTGCTGCGGTTGATGATGATGATGATGATGATGATGATGATGATGATGATGATGATGATGATGATGATGATGATGATTGTGGTGGGGTTGGTGCTCCGAGGGGTGGTGGTTATGATGCTGTTGATGATGATGCTGATGATGATGCTGCTGCTGATGATGCTGATGATGATGGTTGTGGTGATGGTGGTGATGATAATGATGATGCTGATGATCATGATCATGGTCATGATGGTGATGGTGATGATAGTGGTGGTGGTGGCGGGGTGGTGATGATGCTGGTGATGGTGGTGGTGGTGGTGATGATGATGATGATGATGGATTTTGTTTGACGTTCTTATCCTTTGTCGGCCTCTGAATACTCTTGGGGACCTCTTATTCCCGCCGCCGCCGCCGTCGCCGTCGCCGCCGCCGTCGCTGTCGCCGCCGCAGCGCCGTCGCCGTCGTCGCCGTCGTCGCCGTCGTCGTCGTCGCCGTCGTTGCCGTCGTCGTCGTCGTCGTCGTCGTCGTCGTCGCCGCCGTCGTCGTCGTCGTCGTCGCCGTCGTCGTCTCGCCGTCGTGCGTCGTCCGTCGTGCGTCGTGCGTCGTCCGTCGTGCGTCGTGCGTCGTCGCCCGCGGGCCAGCCTGGCAGGCATGGGCGCGCAGCCCGCGCAGGCGGCGGCCCCGGGCGCCTGCGACCCGTACGCGCCAGGCGCCGCGCCCATTGCCCGACCCCTGCCGCCGCGTGGCCCTCCGCTCCGCACTGCGCGCGCGCCCTCGCGTTTCTACGATCGTCGAGGCCCACGGCTCGGTCGGTCGGTTGCGTTTGGTCGGCTCGGTTCGGTCGGCCGTCGTGTCGTCGCTGCGTCGCCGCGCCCCTCCTGCGCTGCCCGTGCCAGCTTTGGTTGGTCTCGGTCTCGCTGTCGGTTCGGCCGGTTTTCGGCCGTGTTCTGTCGCCGTGGACAGCCTTGATTCGCGCCGCGTTGACCCGGTGACGCGCCGCGTTGACTCGGTGACGCGCCGCGTTGACTCGGTGACGACCCCGGCGCCAGCGTTCAGGGTTGAACGCCGCCAGTGATCGCCACGGTTGTTCAAAATTGAATGACCAAGTTGGTGCCAGGGCCCAACGCCGAAGTCATCGCGACGTGAACCCGCCGTAGTGGCCTGCGGCCCACCTGCCACGGTGCCCCGGGGGGGTCTCCAGGGAGCCTTTTGAGGTGTCTCGTGGTTGTCTTGGGAGGCGTTTTGGGGGGTCTCCAGGAAGCCTTTGGAGGTTCTGAGCACCTGGCCTGGCGTATTATCGAAAACGCTTTTGGCGTGCCACCACTGCCTCCTGTTTGTGGACGTGCCCATGCGGCCAAGCGTTGGGCCAACATTTGGCCAAGATATTGGGCTATGTGTTGCGCCGTACGAGGATGCTCAGGTGAAGATTTGGTGAGGAAGGCAAAGGCGGAGGAGGAGGAGGAGGAGGAGGAGGAGGAGGAGGAGGAGGAGGAGGAGGAGGAGGAGGAGGAGGAGGAGGAGGATTAGGAGGAGGAGGAGGAGGAGGAGGAGGAGGAGGAGGAGGAGGAGGAGGAGGAGGAGGAGGAGGAGGAGGAGGAGTAGAAGATCTCTCTGGGCCCTCTTGAGCCCTCTTGTGGGCTTCCTGGGAGCCCCTTGGGGTCCTGCTGGGGCCTCTTGGGAGCCTGTTAGGCCGTCTTGGGCCCCTCTTGGGGTCTTCTTGGGCCGTCTCGGGACAATGTTGGCCCGTCGGACGTCTTCGGAGGCCATCGTGGGGGCCTGTCTTGGTCGTCTTGGGGGCCTCTTGGGCCGTCTTGGGGCTCTGTTTGAGGCCCCTGGGATCGTTTTCGGCTGACGGAAGCTTGAGAAGGCGAAAACGTGGAGATATGTCAAGCATTGTACCAACATAAATTATGTTTGCCTCTTCTGGCTCTTCTCGAGGGCCTCTTGGAGGCCTCTTGGGCCGTCTTGAGGCCGTGTTGCGCTCATCTTGGGCAGTCTTGGCCGTCTTGGGGCCGTCTTGGGGTCATCTTGGGCCGTCTGGCCAGTCTTGGAGGCCCCTCTGGTAGCCGTCTTGAACGGGAAAGCCTACAGAGGCTGGTTTTTCCTTGTTCCTGGCGTCCTGCAAGCTGTTGGGCGCGGATCCGCAGTTCTTTGCGAGCGATCTTGGCCTCGGGGGGCGATGCACGGGCGTGTTTGCGACGAGAGGGGGGGTGTCCCTGGGAAGCGTACAGAACCTCTGCCGGACAGCACAGGGCATTCACCACGCCTCAGCTTGCCTGGGCGGCACGGCATCTCGGGCAGGGCTAGGGCGGGGAGGAGGAGGAGGAGGAGGAGGAGGAGGAGGAGGAGGAGGAGGAGGAGGAGGAGGAGGAGGGAGGAGGAGGAGGAGCCCAAAGGTCGTCAACGATGTTGGAATTAGCCCTCCCTCCAAGCTCCCTCTTCATAGGCCCCTACAACGGTTCATCCCCATTGAGGGAAATGCCTCGTTGGAAGATAACAGTTTGAAGATCCTGAAGCGTGTTAAAAAATGTTATCCGGATTTCAACGCCACATATCAACCTGACTGCTGCGTCTTGACGATCCGAAATCGTGCCAGAACGCTGTTTATGGGACTTCAAACACCGCGAATCAACATAACTGTTGCGCCTGCCTGAATCCTTCCAAAACACCATTTCTGGTTCGTTGATCATGGGATTCCGTGAAACTCGCAATTTTTTTAAACGAATGTGCGCGGCGCTGAAGCGAGAACCACATTTTGAAAAACACCCGCCCTCAATCCGTGAAACCCTTGCAATTTTTTAAACGAATGTGCGCGGCGCTAAGGCTAGAGCCACATTTTGAAAACCACCCGCCCTCAATCCGTGAAATTCTTTTTTATGTGCGCGGCGCTACGGCGAGAGCCACATGTTGAGAACGACCCGCCCTCAATCCGTGAAACCCTTGCAATTTTTAAACGAATGTGCGCGGCGCTAAGGCCACATTTTGAAAACCACCCGCCCTCGATCCGTGAAACCCTTGCAAATGTTTAAAACGAATGTGCACGGCGCTAAGGCGAGAGCCACATTTTGAAAACCACCCGCCCTCCATCTGTGATTCAGAGTCATAACTGGTGAAGAAGTCTCAGGCGAAACGCCCGGCCCGTCCTAAAAACTGTCCTCGGGGTGCAACAGGGAGAAGTTATATATAGGGAGAAGGAATGGAGGAGGAGGAGGAGGAGGAGGAGGAGGAGGAGGAGGAGGAGGAGGAGGAGGAGGAGGAGGAGGAGGGAATGCCGCGGCGCCCGATACACCCTGCAGACCCGCCAGATCGCCACTTATAAGAGATCCTCACTCTACCCGTGTCCGACCGTGTTCGGGTACAGCCAGGACCCCAGGTAAGGGGACCCGGTCAGTAGTAGGGCCCGAGGGCCCCTAAATTGGCCAGAATCACTACACCAGGTCTGCCGTAGCTGGTGTCTTGTCGGGTGACGGCAGTTCTGGTCAGTGGAACGGGGCGGGGGGAGCATCCCCCAGTACACATCGGTAAACCAGGTCCCACTAAACCCAGTTTTGCCAACGCCCGATGCATGTCCTGGCTTCGTCCCGAGACCCCCGACGTCATGATTTTTTCATAACTTCACTACCCTGGGGAGGGTAGTGAGAGGACTGGGTTGTTTCCAGCGGCGCGGGCTCAATGAGCCGTCCGTCGTCAGTGCTGTGAGTACGACGCAGGCCTTTCAATGCATTTTCTTTTGGGGGGCCCTGTGCCCTTTTCCGGTGCGCGCCTGCATTGCGAGCAGGCGAGCGCCCCAGGCCAGTCGCCGCGACACCGTCCGAGTCCCCGCTTGGTGCTTGCTCGAAAAAGAAAGAACATGTTTTTTCATAGCGTCGACTCTGGAGGTCTCGACCCATTCCCCTGGACCAGTTTTTCATCCTGAATCATTTTTTGACGGCCCCGATTGCCGGTAAGTGCCTCCAGAGGCAGAGCATATCGAAAAACCTCCCGTTGTGATGTTTTCACCACCCGAGGGGGTCTGGGTCTCAGTGTCGGATCTCAGGGGGCCGACCGTGCGGCAGCGGTGGCGGCCGCGCAGGTGCGTACCCTCCCGCAGCTGGCGGCGCCGCAGGGCCGCCCGCGGGGTGCGCGCCCCCCTGCCGGAGCGCATCCGCAGGGCCTGCCTCCGCGCGAGACGGAACGCTTCCTCCAGTGATGGGCTTGTTTTCCACCACCACCATAAGTTGGAGGGGGAGGGGGTCCTCCTCCTCCTCCTCCTCCTCCTCCTCGTCCTCGTCCTCCTCCTCGTCCTCCTCGTCCTCCTCCTCCACCCCCCCATCCAACTTCTGGTGGTGGTGGTGGTGGAAAACAGGCCCATCATCGAGGGGCTCGGGCGGGAATGCTTCGATCCCCAATCTGATGGGCCAGGTTGCCACCACCGCTGCCATATGTAGGACAGGGGAAGAGGGAGGACGGGGAGGTCCTCCTCCTCCTCCTCCTCCT
>CAUYUJ010019387.1:137886-181190 GCA_963575745.1 Prorocentrum cordatum | reverse complement strand
CGCCGGAGGAAGCAGCTGCTCTTCGCCGTGATCTTGGCCTCGCTCAACCCAATATCGATCCTGAGCTACGTCATCCCGCTACCTACGGCGACTTCATCGCAGAGCTGTTGGGGCGCGGGATGCTCCGTCTATCGCCCGCCCGCGGCCGTCGCGGATTGCTGGGCGTTTTCGTCTTCGCCGAGAAGTCCGGGCAGCAGCGCCTGGTCTTCGACGCGCGTGTCAGCAACGCCCGCTTCAAGCCGCCGCCCTGCGCCGAGTTCTCCAGCGGCGGCGCGTTCGCTCGCATGGGGGCGCAGGGCGCCGGCGACGCGTGGTTCAGCAGCGGTGGCATCTCGAACGCTTTCTACGCCATGCGGGTGCCGGAGGGCCTCTGCGAGTTCTTCTCCTTGCCGCCCGTCCGCGCTGGCCTGGCTGGCGTTTCTTGACTGGGCGGCGCCGACGTCCATGCGTCCGACTGGCTCCCGGAGCTCACCGCCCCCCCGACGGGCTGGTCGCTGGTCGTGTGCACCTGCGCCAGTGCGTCTCCGAGGCGGCGCTGCTGCGCGCCCGCGTGGCACCCGAGCAGTAGGTCCGCGACCGCAGCCTCTGGGTCAGGCTCGGGCCGCAGCGCCCTGCTGGCGGCGCGGCCTGCGTCGACAACTACCTGGTCGCCGGCTGCTGGCGCGCGAAGGTCCAGGCCGTCGCCCGCAAGGTCGAGCGCGAGCTCTCGTCCCTCGGCTTTGTCAGGCACGGGCAGGTCGACGCGACCCGCCAGGCGAGCTTCGTCGGCCTCGAGCTCGACGGGCACGAGCGCACCGCGCGGGTCTCGGCGCGGCGGGCATGGCGGCTCCGCTTCGCCATCGAGGAGCTGCTGCGGCGGCCCAAGGTACGTGGCCAGATCCTCGAGATCGTGCTGGGCCACTGCACTCGGGTCATGCTGCTCAAAAGGTGCTCCCTCGCCGCCTTCGACGCCGTCTACGCGTTCGTCCAGGCCGCGCAGCACGAGGCCCTGCCCTTGTGGCCCGCGGTGCGCCGCGAGCTGTGGCAGCTGCGCTCGCTGCTGCCCCTCCTCGTCGTGTTCTCCGACGCCGAGCGGCGCCCCGAGGTCACGGCCAGCGACGCCTCAGGCTGGGGCTGCGGGGTCTGCCGCCGCCGATGCTCGCCAGAAGCCGTCGCCGAGGTCGGCCGCACCGCGGAGAGGTGGTGGTATCTCTTCGCGGACTCGGCCCGCGCGCGCGACCACGCGCTCGGGTCGGCCGACGCCGCCGCCGTGCTGCGGGACCCCGGGCGCCTGCCGTCCGAGGAGGCCAAGGACTGGGGCAAGGCCTTCGGCGAGGTCGACCCGAACCTGCTGGCGGGGGACGGCTGGGCGGTCACCCACTCGTTCCCCTGGCGCGACGCCTTCGACATCTACCGCGCCGAGGGCCTCGCGCTGGGCTCCGCGCTCCGGCGCCAGCTCCGGGCGGCAGGTGCTATTGGCCGCCGGATCGTGTGTCTCGTCGATAACATGTCGCTCGCCCTCGCCATCGGCAAGGGGCGGGGCGGCTCCGCCCAGCAGCGCAGCGTCCTCCGCGAGGTGTGCGCCCTCTCGCTGGCTTGCAATCTTCACGTCGTGGCCCGGTGGGTCCCCAGTGAGCTCAACCCGTCAGACGGACCCTCGCGTGGTCTCCCGTGCATCAAGCCCTTCGACTCGGACATTCTTCATGGTCTGGGTGATCGCCCCCCCCTTCAGCCCGGCGCTCGCCGGCAAGAGGGGGCGGGCAGCGAGGCCCCCGATGCCGGCGGGGCGGGCGGTGGACCTCGCCCTGGACTCCTTTGGTGGAAGCAGGGGCAGGGATCCTCACGGCTCCGGCGCCGGCGGCAGCGGCGGCCAGGCAGCGCGAGGCGGCGCGAGGTGGCCTTTTGACGGGCATCACCGACCTCGAGCAGAGGTCGGTCGGCAAGGCGACGCTCGCGGACTACCAGAGGCGGGTCCGCGCCTTCGTCGATTAGTGCTTCCCGCTCCACCTGGGCTGAAACGACTGGCCCCGGCTGGAAACGATTGTCGTCGCGTACTTCGACTTCTTGTGCTTCCACGGCCACGCGCGGCGGCGACGACGCGTCGCGACTCCTGGCAGCTCTGAAGCTCTTCCTTCCCCCGATCGGGCGCTGGGGCGATCAGGCGCTGCGCCGGGCGTCGCGCAGTCTGGCGGGCCGGGGCAAGTGCGCCCCGCGCCGGGCGCGGATGTCGCCCCCCCGGCTGGCGGTCGCGACCATCGCGGGCGCCATGCTGGGGCGGGGCCAGGTCGAGCAGGTCATCGCGATGATCCTCAGCTTCGCATGCTACCTGAGGCCCTCGGAGAGCGACCTCCTGACCGCCATGCAGGTCGTCGCCCCGGTCGAGGCGGCCGCCGGGGCGTCGGGCCTCGCCGCCCTGCTGTTGCATCCTGGCGAGCTGGGTCGCCCAGGCAAGACGGGGCTCTGGGACTTCACCGTCGCCCTCGGCACGTGCGTGTTCCTGGTTCCGGCGCTGCTCGGCCTGAAGCGGCGGGCTGCGTCGCCGAAGGCCCGCCTGTGGTCCTTCCCGCCGGCCTCCCAGAGCGCCTGCATGAGGGGGGCGGCGGCCGCGCTCGGCCTGGCCGACTTCCCCGTCGCCGCGCACGGGCTGCGGCGCGGGGGGGCCTCCGACGACCTTGGCCAAGAGGCGCCGGGCCTCGGAGGTGCAGCAGCGCGGGGGCTAGGCCTCCGACAGGAACTTCCGCCCGTACGCGAAGCAGGCCCAGATCATCACCGAGTTGCAGCGAGCCGGCCGCCGCGCCATCTCCAACGGCCAGGAGATGGACAAGGCGCTCTACATGATCTTCCTGAGCGGCGCCCCGGTCCCCGCGCTGTCGCCGATCTCGCCCGGGCAGTAGAGCTGGCGGCCGCCGGCGAGGGGAGGCCTTCGAGCAGCTCGATTCGTCGGCACCTCCTCAGAGAGCTTCACAGCAGCTTCAGGCTCCAGAAGGTCTCCCCTCGCACTGTGGTCCTCGAGCTCTTCGGGGCGGCGTCGATTCGACGTCGAAAGCTAGCAGCGCTGCCCATCGATTTTGCTTTAAAGCCGTGGTTCGACTTCGACCTGCCGGATGTCCGCCAGACCATCAGGGGCTGGATCCGGGGCGGCGTCTGCTGCGCGGTCTGGATCGCCTTGCCGCGCAGCTCCTGGAAGCAGGCCCGCCATGGGCCGCCGGGGACGTCCTGGTGCACCATCCGCTCCCGGGACCACGTCTGGGGGCTCCCCGGCCTGGGGCCCAGGCCCCAGGCAGCCGTCGACCTCGGGAACTCGCAGCTCCAGTTCGCCCTGGCCCTCATCTCGTTTTGCCGTTCCATGGGCGTCCCGGTCTACCTCGAGAACCCTGGGACATCGTGGGTCTGGTCGACCCCCAAACTGCAGGGCCTCGTCGAGGCCCCCGACGCGGCGATTTTCCGTCTCGGCATGTGCGCGTTCGGGGCCCGCTGGAGGAAGTTCACCAAGGTGGCCTGCTGGGCCCGTCGCCACCCTGAGGCCCCGCTGTTTGCCCGCTGTAGCTGTAGGAAAGGTATATGCTTTTTTTTCGGGTAAGCCCCGCATCGTCCTTGCAGGTTTGGACCCTGTCTCCGGGATTCTCTGGACGCGCCTCGCCGAACCTTCTCCCGTTGAGTTTTGTGCGTATTGTTCGGGTCTGATTGCCAAGCAAACTGGCTTACAGGGTTTCAAACGAATGGTTTCCCTGGCCTGTTCTATTTCCTGTAGATGCTCGTAAATGTTTTGTTTTCTCGGCGCCGCTCTGCGTCGCCACTTCTCCTCTCGGGCTCGGGTTTCCTCCTCGGTGGTGTGTTGGTGCTTTGGCCCTCGGTCTCCCTCCTCCTCCTCCTGTCGCGGTCGCATGCATGCTGCAACGTTCGGTGGAATCGCCTGGGACGCCCGCCACACAAAATTGGGGGGTGGCCTGGAGCGTAGCAGGAGATGGCGGTGTCTGCGCATATCATCTCCCGCCAGCCGAAGGCCGTCGCGTGTGCGCATCCAAGTCCCTCTGAACAGTGCCCGAAAGCGTCCCGGTAAATTTCCGGAAAAATGCGGGGACGCCTTTTCGCCCAAATTTCGTGCTCATGTTCTAGATAAGGCTGATGTTCCGCAACCGCGATTGCTCAAGCCTCTTTTTCTGGCCCTCGCTCTCCTCCCTCTTCTTCTCTCCTCCTCGGTGGTGCGTTGGTGCTTTGGTCCTCGGTCTCCCTCCTCCTCCTCCTCCTCCTCCTCCTCCTCCTCCTCCTCCTGTCGCGGTCGCATGCATGCTGCAACGTTCGGTGGAATCGCCTGGGACGCCCGCCACACAAAATTGGGGGGGGGGGCCTGGAGCGTAGCAGGAGATGATGATGATGATGATGATGATGATGATGATGATGATGATGATGATGATGATGATGATGATGATGATGATGATGATGATGATGATGATGCTGATGCTGATGCTGATGCTGATGCTGATGCTGATGCTGCTGATGATGATGATGATGATGATGATGATGATGATGATGTTGATGATGGTGCTGCTGCTGACGATGCTGATGCTGCTGATGTGGATGATGCTGATGCTGCTGCTGGTGATGTTGATGATGATGATGATGCTGATGATGTTGCTGTTGTTGGTGATGATGCTGATGATGATGTTGATGATGATGCTGATACTACTGATGATGATGACGATGCTGGCGATGATGCTTAGGATGATGTTGCTGATGATTAAAATGATGATGATGATGATGATGATGATGATGATGATGATGATGATGATGATGATGATCTGATGATGATGATATGATGATGATCTGATGATCTGATGATGATGGTGGTGGTGATGATGATGATGATGATGATAATGATGATAATGATGATAATGATGATAATGATGATGATGATGATGATGATGATGATGATGATGATGATGATGATGATGATGATGATGTGAGGATGAGCTGATGATGATGATGATGAGGAGGTGGAAGAGGCGGAGGAGGAGGAGGAGGAGGAGGTTGGTGGGGGCGGGGACGTGACAGAGGCCAACGGGGGATGGAGGAGTCGTTGCCGTCTCCGCCCTCGCCCCCTTCCCCTGGGAGGCGAGGCGCAGCGTGGAGGACGCCTGGCAGCAGGGGGCGCTCTCGCTCTCGGTCAGCGCCTTTTTTGTGTTTTGTTGTATTGCTGAGGGGGAGGGGGAGGGAGAGGAGAACGGATGAGGGAGGGGGAGGAGGAAGAAGGAGGAGGTGAAAGAGGAGGAGGAAGAGGAGGAGGAGGAGAAGGAAGAGGAAGAGAAGGAGGAGGAGGAGGAGGAGGAGGAGGAGGAGCAGGGGCAGGAAGAAAAGGAGGAGGAGGAGGAGCAGGAACGCGACGACCTTGCGGCAGAACGTCAGCTTCAACAGCAGCGGCTATAGCCTTGATGCCTCCTCCTTGGCCTGAATTCGGGCTGTCAGCGCTCGCAAACGGTCGGAATCGACCAAGCGAGACGACCCAGCAGCGAGAGGGCCTGGAGGGGCAAGAAACACCGACTTCGGCGGCGCTCTAGCAGGCGCCAGCGAGTCATCACCCTCGGATTTTTTTCTGTAGTGAGGGTGGAGGCCAGCCTGAAGACGAGTGAGCACCTGATCTCCCGCAGTGCCCAACTTCTTGAGACAGGTCTGACCTAGCAAGTAGCATCGCCTGCTGGTGTATGCCCCGCAGGCAAAACAGAAAAACAACGGTCTTTGGGTTTTGTTCAGGATGGCAACTCCCAGCTTATGGTGCCGCTCGGTCTCAGCACCCTGGAGGCGCCTCAGAGCCGTGGACAAACCAGCACAACCGTTCATCGGGCGGGACTCGCCATCGAACGAAATCCTGAAACATTTCTTACATCTGAAAGCGGGTCGATCGCCACTGAGCTCCTCCCAATCGTGCCAATCGGGCGGGGGAGGAACTCTAGGCAACCTCTTCTCTTTCGGGGGTCTCTCAAAGTGCAGCTTAGGAAAAAGAGAGAGCACCTTCCCGAACATCAGAGCACACGCTCGAAGGGCCTGCACCTGCCTATCCAGCGTCTCCAGATCAGCAGGGGCAGGCTGAGGATGAAGCGAGAGAGCGAACTTAGCCAGGCGGTCAGCGTCCTGGTTGGCTAAAGCTATTCGCTTCTGGTCAGGAGGGAGGGCCTGTATGATAGCATCCGGCCGATGGGCGGGCGTATGCTGGGCCTCCCCCAGGGCACCAAATCCAGGCGATTGCTGCGCGGCACGGCGGAAGCCCGCAAACATTTCCCGCGGTCACAGCTGCGCCTCATCCGAGAGATTATGCAAGCGCACGGCCCCTTTGCAATCACTGAAAGGGGAACTCATGCCCGAGCTAAACGCATAAGCAGTGGCCAGGCCCAAGTTTTCGGCCGCCTGGGGCGTTTGGTGCAACACTGGCCACACAGTGGCCATGAAGCGGGTCCGAACCTGGTAAACGTCCCCTGGTTCCAAATAAACTCCCGCGAAAGCAGCGCGGTTGAGCTCTAAAATTGGGTACTGGGTGGCCGAGCCGTCGACCACTAAGTCGCAGCTCTCGCTCCGTTCTACAAACTCCTCGAGAGACAAAGGCTGCCCATTCGCATCCTGGAGGAGGGGGTCCGTCGCCACCGAGGGGGGGGAAGGCATCATCATCGGGCTGGGCCATTATCAATCGATACCAAAACAATCGCTCTGAGGGCTGGCAGTTACGGGCAGCCTCGATCAGATGAGGCTCAACGGCTTCGCTGCGGGCCGCTGCAACCTCTG
The DNA here is from genome assembly GCA_963575745.1 of Prorocentrum cordatum. Lineage (NCBI taxonomy): Eukaryota > Dinophyceae > Prorocentrales > Prorocentraceae > Prorocentrum > Prorocentrum cordatum. Next base: position 174,440 of record CAUYUJ010019387.1, on the reverse strand, counting down.
GGTCATCACATAGCCACTGACGGCGGAAGATCGAGTCAGGTTGGCCGCACTTGGGACAAAATCCGTCTGAAATGTAACCTGACTCTTGCAAACGGTCTGCCGTCCAGCAGCCATTGAAAAAACAGGAGCAGATCCAATGCTTTGCTCGCGGCGGGGTTCGCTTCGAACGGAGGAGGGAGCGGAGAGGGTCCACGCACACACGCACACCATCGAACGAGGGGAGACTCGCCGCCAATCGTCTCTCATGGGATCTCTGAACTCCTGACTGCAAAAGACTGGCAACCATGGCTGGGCTGTGATACAGTAAACCAACTACATTGCCCTTATCATCTTGCCACCTACTAAAACTAAGTGCCTTCCAGCCCATGCGATCTAAACTCAGAAGCATTCGATGACCTGGTCCCCGAGAATTCCTCCACTCAGATGGTCCCAGACGTAACTCCTGAGCCTCGAGGTTCCTCCAGAGCCTGATGTGATCCCTGAAAGTGAAGGGGCTGGTGGACGGCGTCGTCAGACTTCTCCACAAACTGGTCGACCATTGTCTGGCAGGCGCCGTCGCCTGAAGCCATGCAGGATCACCGTGGATACACACCTTTGCCGCAAGCGACGCACCTCTATGCGCTGGCGAAAAACCTGAGAGCAGCACACTCCTGAGCTCGTTGAGTTCCTGATCTGTCATCCCCAGGACCGTGGGCCCGTATCCCGCCGCCGGCCGGACCCCACATATGTAAATCTTGCTCATGCGAGATCGGCCCCTGGGCAACTGCTTTCGAAAATATCGAATAAAGCCATGACGGGCCCTCATATCTTTGAACCGAACCTTCCTTTGTGCGCGCCCTCCTTTGCATGCCCGACGCTGTCCTGGGGCTAAGTCGCAGCCCAGCGAGATGGCCGAGTTGCAGGCGAGAGACGGGCAGCAGCGGGAAAGCTTCTTGGCCAACCGAGCAGCCACGCGCTGAGAAGATGCAAAAGTCGATGCCTTGTCAGCAGCTAGTTGCAGCCCCAGTCGGCGTTGAAAGATATACTTCATATCAGCGCCAGCTCTAACAAGGTCCCGAATGATTTTTCTTCTTCTCCAAACGTGAGGATCGTATCATCATCCCTGTAAGAACCCAGGGATACTTGTGGGTTCCGAATAGCAAACTGGTCAAACTCGAACAACGTGTAAACCTTAACGAAAGCATCATATACATATAACGGCGCACCGGGTCCGGGGGCCCGGGGCCGGGACCCCGACCGCAAATGTGGGCCCCGGGGGGCCCGGAGGCTCGTCGGGGCTTGCCGGAGGCCTCCCCGGTCAGACAAGACGGCCCCAGGGGCGCCCAAGACGGCCCAAGAAACTTCCAAGAGGCCTCCAAGAGGGCTCCGAGATGCTGAAGATTGCCTCCAGACGTCCAAGGACGCCCCCAAGAGGCCCCAAGAAGCCTCCAACATGCGTCCCACGAGGGCCCCTAGACGCAAACATTTGCCCATTCCCTTCGTAAAACGTACATTTTTCACAAGGTTGTCTTTTGGTTTTTCCGACGTTACAGGACGGCCCAAGAGGCGCCCAAGATGGCCCAAGAGGGCCCCAAGACGGGCCCGAGAGGGGGCCCAGAGGGGGACCACGAACCGCAAGCTCGAGCCTTCCGCCCCAAGAGGCCGCCAGGAGGCCCCAAGGAGGCCCCTCAAGAGGCCCCAGGAGACCCCGCGCGTCCAAGGACGCCCCCAAGACGCCCCAAGAAGCCTCCAACATGCGTCCCAAGAGGGCCCCTAGACGCAAAATTTGCCCATTCCCTTCGTAAAACGTACATTTTCAACAAAGTCGCCTCTTGGGCTTTCCGACGTTACAGGACGGCCCAAGATGCGCCCAAGACCGCCCCAAGACGGCCCAAGAAGCTTCCAGAGGGCCCCAGGACAGCCCAAGAGGGCCCCAAGACGGCCCAAGAGGCGCCCAAGATGGCCCAAGAGGGCCCCAAGACGGGCCCAAGAGGGGGCCCAGAGGGGGACCACGAACCGCAAGCTCGAGCCTTCCGCCCCAAGAGGCCGCCAGGAGGCCCCAAGGAGGCCCCTCAAGAAGCCCCAGGAAACCCCAGACGTCCAAGGACGCCCCCAAGACGCCCCAAGAAGCCTCCAACATGCGTCCCAAGAGGGCCCCTAGACGCAAAAATTGACCCACTCCCTTCGTTAAAAAACGTACATGTTCACAAAGTTGCTTCTGCATATTACAGGACGGCCAAGAGGCGCCCAAGACCGCCCAATACGGCCCAAGAAGCTTCCAAGAGGGCCCCAGGAGGCCCGGCCCAAGAGGCGCCCAAGATGGCCCAAGAGGGCCCCAAGACGGGCCCAAGAGGGGGCCCAGAGGGGGACCACGAACCGCAAGCTCGAGCCTTCCGCCCCAAGAGGCCGCCAGGAGGCCCCCAGGAGGCCCCTCAAGAGGCCCCAGGAGACCCCAGACGTCCAAGGACGCCCCCAAGAGGCCCCAAGAAGCCTCCAACATGCGTCCCAAGAGGGCCCCTAGACGCAAAATTGGCCCATTCCCTTCGTAAAACGTACATTTTCAACAAAGTTGTCTTTGGGCTTTCCGACGTTACAGGACGGCCCAAGAGGCGCCCAAGACCGCCCCAAGACGGCCCAAGAAGCTTCCAAGAGGGCCCCAGGACAGCCCAAGAGGGCCCCAAGACGGCCCAAGAGGCGCCCAAGATGGCCCAAGAGGGCCCCAAGACGGGCCCAAGAGGGGGCCCAGAGGGGGACCACGAACCGCAAGCTCGAGCCTTCCGCCCCAAGAGGCCGCCAGGAGGCCCCCAGGAGGCCCCTCAAGAGGCCCCAGGAGACCCCAGACGTCCAAGGACGCCCCCACGACGCTTCGCGTCACCAAGTTCTTCTCACAACGATTCCTGGGTTTGTGACTCGACCGAACCTAAGCGCGCGCGAAGCGCGCGCGTGGTTCTAGTAATATATATCGCCTGCTGGTAATCCCGATTCCGCGAAAAGAGGAAGAGGATTGTGATGGGCTCCCAACCTTAGTAACCTCGGGCTCCTCCAAAGGTCATACAGGGGCTTGACGAGCACCCGCGGGATTTCCCAGTACTCAGCACGCGCGCGGAGCCAGGGTGGCCTAAACTATTCATAGTATTTCATTCCATCCCAGATGAAACCTGCAGCGACCTTGCCCTGGGACTGGGCTTCTTCAGCCAACATGCTCTGCTGCCACACCGCTGCTTCAGAAGACTGCCCCTCCCCGAAGGACCAGTAGGCCCTGTGGGACCGAACCAGGAAATCATCAACTTCAGGCCGTCTCAACCTTTCCCATATACGAACTGGTGCAGCAAGGAGTAATATGGGCCGAAGACCGCCTTTCGGCTTCTCGAGAAGCGGCAGCAGCATCCACAGCAGCTGCATCGGGAACAGCCCGAGGCGCTCGACCGCCTCGAACAAAAGAGACATCACCTCCAGACCAGCATCGCTGAGGAGGCTGAAGTGGCGCACGTGCAGCCCGTCAAGCGACTGGGCCGTGTGAACACTGAAAGGCCTCGATGCCGACCGAATCTGATCAGGACAAGTTCGAGGGAAACAGCTTCTGTCAGGTATCCACGCCTCTGGGGGCCTTACCTGCGCCTTCCAGTAGCCTCCAAGGTGAGCAGCTTCGGCCTCTAGAAGCTTGACGGGGTCCGATGAGTTGATCCCTGGGGCCACTTGGGTAACTGTGGGCTGCCACTTGTTTTCTGGAGCTTGGTGAACCTATGCATGAGCCTCGCAGAACCTGCTAGAGCCTTCTGTTGCCACTCGTCCCAAGACTGTTGATGGAGCTTCTCCCCCTTGTCATTGGCATCCGAGAGGTCCTCCTGAGTCGTACCCAGAAAATACTCAGCTCTATCGCGCCACTCCTGCATATGGGGATGGCCTAAACGCCACTCTGCCACAATGGCCCTCATTTCCTTCAAAGACGCATCCAGTCTGATGTTGAGGCCTTCCCCAGGACAGGAGTGCTGCAACGAAACCTGGAGGGTCAAGGTCCGGGCCTCGCCATCTGCCGCGCTGGCGGTGGTCTGCACAAACTCGGCAAACGCGTGATAACGCCATCGCCACCCTGAGCAGACTTGGAGCTGGTCATCCGCATGCTTGGGACGATAGAACACAGGAGCCCAGGAAGCTTTTATCGACTGTCCCCTCATTCCCAAAATCTTGGCCTCGGTGCCCAGGAATCGAACTAGCTCCAACTCGGCGCAGTCCACGAACGTGGTCCAGGCAGCATTCAGACTAGTCCAGGCCTCATCAGCAGGGCTGCGACGTGCAAGAGCGACGGCATACGCTGCCTGATTCAGAGCACCCTCCCAGCATCCTGGCTCTGGCACTGGACCGAAAGGTAACTCGAGCGGCAACTTGAGGTGACTGCGATAAATCAACTGCTTGACCTGAAGAGCATCAGGCCGAACCTGTAAAACAACGGGGCGATGTGGCTTGATATCCCACTGCATGTCGGCGTGCACTCCCGAAATCAGTCTAGCTACACCAGCGCCCAAAGCGAAGAAGTCAATACTCGAACTGGAGGTCGGGCTTCTGCAAGTGGGCGCTGTGGGGGCCATGAGGAGCATACCCAGCTTACGCACGAACCCTGAGCTCTCAACGACGTCGGGGGTCATATTCCAATCTCCCGCGATGACCGAATGAGCAGGGTCGCTTACAGCGCGCCCTAACTCGGCCATCAGATCGAGGTTGAACTCACTGAGTCCTTCCGCCGACTTGAAATACACCGAAAACAAAGATATGGTAGGCCACCCAGGGAAATCCACGAGGACCTTCATGAGCCTGTGCGGGGCAATGGGAGCATCTCCTTCTGGCGGCCACCTGAGGCCAATGCCCAACCGTCCAAAAACAGCAACACCTGCAGACTTCTTACCTGTGTCGGGGTTGGAGTAACTGGGCGCGAACAGCGCATGCCATCCAAGACTGCGCGCCTTGGCAGTAGCCCTGCCACCAAAATCGGAGCTCGTGCCCACTTCCTGCGCACAAAGAAGAACTGCCGAACTCTCTCGAAGGCGCCGTTTGAGAGTCGTCCAGCACGAACCGTTGAAACTCTCTACATGGTACTGGCTGTCAGTACTCGACCTGTGCGGCGACCCTTTCAGAGGTGGAACGGCGGCGCCTGCGCACCAGAGAGGGATCCCACAACGCTTGGGAGCAGGGCGCTTGAACAGAGTGTCACCCACACTTTTGTTTCTTGGCCTTAATCCCCAGAGTTTTGACCATATCTTCGAAAGCGCGCTTGTTGTCTGGACCCTCGGCCTGAGCGGCCATGAACAACTTCTCAACATCGTCTGCATCCAAATCGTCCAAATCCATATCTGCTGGAACGGGTATGTTGGCATGCTCACTGCCATCATTACCTCCTCCCACCTTAATATCCTGGGCGGGGCCCGCTGAAGCAGGAGGGGGGGGGGGGGGAGGTTGGGATTGTGCAGCCTCTGCCTGAAGCTGAGCCTGCAAGAGTGCCTTGTACTTGCCGAAAGCGGCCGAGGACACGAGCTGCTGCACCTCGGGGTCGCTCTGAACCGCCTCGGCCTTGAGCTCGAAGGACGGGGCCACGGGAGGGGCCACCTTCGACATGGTCGCCTGCAGCTCCACCTTCGTGGCCTCCACTTCCACGCGCAGCTGGCGAGCCTTGGCCTGCATGGCCTCCAGCTCCTTCTGCGCTGCCTTGATGAGGGCCTCTTGCGCCTTGATGTCCTCATCCTGCTTTTCGAGCTTCTGCTGGGTCCGCTGCAGCTTGTGCCCCAGCGCCGTGTGGCGCGAGAGCGACGGCTTCTGGCTGTTGAGTTGGGCCCTCGCATCCTTGAGCTCCTTCTCCAGCGTCTCCTTGACTGCGGACGGGAATGCATCATCATTCCGAACAGAATTGAGAGTGGCCTCGAGCGATTTGATACGCGCCAGCAGCTGCCGACCTGCATCATCAGCGGGCGAGTCCACATTACTGTCACCACTGGCGGCTGCTGCGTCAGGCTGCTGACGTTGACCACCACCTGCGGCTCCGAACTGCTTGACAAACTGATCCATCTGCTTCTGAAGCTGGCTGAGCTGCTTGGTGACGCCTGTGTCATGTACAGGAGGGCCGCGAGCCCAAGTACCACGCGGAGGGCGCTGCACCACATTGCCACCACCTGATGCCAACTGCTGCTTGTGCTCCTCCGCCCGCTTCTTCGCCCTGTCGACGATGCTGCGCGGCGCTGACTGCCCGCACTGGCACCTGATGCGGCTCGCGAAGTTCGCATTGCGGCCGCAACTGTGACAGCCCCACTTCGGCTCCCTCGGGCCTGGTAGGACATCTGGATCCACCATGAACGCTCCTCCAGGAGCTCACTGCACACGGCGGGTTGAGATCCCGCAAACTGAGTCGTGACGAGCCAAAATGACCCGCAAGTGCGATTACCGCTCTGAAGACGGCACTTGCAAGCCCAAAGAACCTGTGCCAGAACGGCTGAGGAGGAGCAGGAGCAGGAGGAAAAGGAGGAGGAGGAGGAGGAGCAGGAGCAGGAACAGGAACAGGAGGAGGAGGAGGAGGAGGAGGAGGAGGAGGAGGAACACTGAAAAGGGAGGAGGGGAGTTAGGGGGGGGGGGCAAGCCAGGTGCGCTCGCGCCTCATCTAAAATCCTAAATCGCCTCCCCGGCCCTTTCCATTGTGCCGATGTTTTCTCTGTCCGCTGACGCGTGCCGTAGCCGACATGCAACTCCAGCCAAAGCACCACATCGTCATATGTGCAATCGGAGAAAGAGGAGGTGCGTACACAGGAGGAGGAGGAACAGGAGGAGGAGGAGGAGGAGAAGGAGGTGGCGGGTGAGCATGCTGATCAGCGGGAGGAAAAGAACGAGGACTAATATCAGCGGGCAGGAATTGGAGTAGAAGGAACGGGAGGAACAGGAGGAACAGGGGAAAGCGGAGGAGGGGGAATCAGGGAGGCCACAACAATGAAGAAAGACTCGGTCCCAGAAAAGTGGCCCGCGTTGGCCCGAGAGCGCCATTCTAAACGACGGGAGCCAAGCGTCGATCCGAAAAGAAGGCCCACGCTTCAGCGGGAGCATCATTCTGAAACACTAGAAACACTTGGATTGCAGCACGCCGTAGGAAACAGACTTTTTAAAGTCCTGGCTGTGTAAACCACAACACGCGGAGAGGGTCCGGTATCTTCCGGACGGAGTCAGGGAAACCCCATGATATTATTCTTTCTACGGTATCATTGAGGAGGAAGGAGGGGGGAGGAGGAGGAGAAGGAGGAGGTGGTGGAGGAGCAGGAGGCGGAGGAGGAGGCGGAGGAGGGCAGCCCAGCGCTCCGGGTGGAGACCGTTCGGATAGCGCGCGTTGGGCCGTGACGTGTGACGCCTCGTGCCCTGAAGCTTTTGGGAGATCCGTGCGATGTGGCAAGCGCTCCCGCGTCGTGTTGGGGGTGCCTCTGTTCGTGTTCATCGTCGTGCGTCGGCCGCCCTCCCTGCCGGTACTCCCCTCTTTCTTGCATTGTGGTGCACTTCGCTACAACGATGCCCCCGTTTAGCTAGCTCTTCCGCCAGCGCAGTTGCTCCGCCTAATTAGCGGCCGACGCAAAAGTTCATCGTCGTCCGCCCTCCTCCTTTCTTTGGGCCTGTCGGGGGCCTCTTGGGACCCCCTGGGGGCCTCTTGGAGGCCTCTCTCGTCTTCGGGCGCTCCTGGGCAGCCTGACGCCCCTGCGGTGTCCGTTTCGCAGATCTCTGGGCCGTCTTGGGGCCCACTTGGGCCCCAAACATGTCGCTATATTGGTCTGCTGAGCCGCATTGGGGCCTTCTTGGGTCGTTTTGGGGCGATCTTGGAAGCCTCTGGAGCCATCTTGACAGCCTCTTTGCCCGTCTTGGGGCCCTTTCGAGGCCTCCCTGGGCGGCCGTTTTGAGGTTTTCCTGGAACCTCTTGAGCCGTCTTGGGCCGACACTTCCGACACCACAGGAGATCAATGATTTTGACGTCTTCGGGCCCTTCTGAGTGTCCTCTTGGAGTTCTCTTGGGCCGTACTGGGGGAGGAGGAGGAGGAGGAGGAGGAGGAGGAGGAGGAGGAGGAGGAGGAGGAGGAGGAGGTGGAGGAGGTGGAGGGTGGAGGAGTGGAGGAGGAGGAGGAGAGGAGGGGGGGGGGGGGGGGAGGAAACGCGGGGCCCTCCTCTTGGGGGTGGGAGGAGTAAAATGATTCCAGAAAAGCCGTATCAGGAGGAGGTAGAGGATGAGCAAGGGCAAAGAGCAGGACGGAAAAAGTCAGGAGGAAGAGGAGGATGATGAGGAGGAGGAGGAGGGGGAGGAGGAGGAGGCGGAGGAGAAGGAGGAGGAGGAGGAGGAAGAAAAAGGGGAGGAGGAGGTGGAGGAGGAGGAGGAGGAGGACGGGCAGGATGAAGAGGATGATTAGGACAAATAGGATGGCGACGACCCCATACCCATGCCCCCCCGTCGTCCACCCGTTCTTCTTCCGGTTCCACTTTTTATCCCTTCGTTCTAGTTCTTTGCCCTCCCGCTTTCAGGGTCCCTGTGCCTCAGGCTCACCTCTGCTTCGCTGTCCCGCCCCCCCCTTCCCTCTCTTTGCACCACCTTTCCCCATGCGCTCGCCCCGCGTGCATCCGCCCCCTGCGTCCCCCCTTGCCTTTCTCCATCGCCCCCTTACCACCCCCCACCCCCGCCTCTCCCCCCGCTCCCCCCTTCCACTTCCCAGGCGCAGTGCCTTCTGTCTGGAGCTTTGTGGGCATTGTGCAGTCTTTTGCGCCCCTTGTGGGGTAGGGAGCGGTGATGGCGAATGGGCCGACACATGCTGCGAGAGACGCAAGTAAAGTGATGCCATCGTGTGGACCCCGAGCCAAATAAGCCTTGTAGCGCGAACCCGATGTGTGGACACTTGCGTGTGCGTGGATCCCGAAGTGCGCGGAACCGCGTATGTGATCCTGGCCGTGTGGGCCCAGGCTGTGCCCACCCATGCCGTGCCGACCCTGGTCCACTGGGGCGGGAGGTCACATCGACCCGAGCCACGTCGCCCCAAGCCATACCGACACTGTCCATGCCGGCCCAAGCGAGAACGACCGACCGCGACCGACTGGCGACGGAGCCATGCCGACACCAGCCACGCCGATCCAAGCGCGCGATGGGCCGACCACGATCCACGGGACCAGCTCCTCAAACCACGAAAGGAGCCCATAGGTGCAATCGCATACTGCAGAATTGTCCACCTACACGTTCCTGTGTGGGCCAGTCCCGACCCCGGGGCAAGTGTAGGAGGTGGGTAGTTCGAGCTTTCGTGGGGAACCACGGGGCTTTTCCCAGGGAAGTTATCCGAGCAACTTCGTGTCGGCGAGAAATGGGGAGGAGGTCGGATGGGCAGGAGAAAGGGTGGGGCGGAAAGGGGGAAGGAGTGAGGAGGAGGATAAGGAGGAGGAGGAAGATGATGAGGAGGAGGAGGACGAGGAGGAATGAAGGAGAGAATACAGGCAGAGACAGACACAGAGCGAGAGAGAGAGAGGATATTGAGAGAGAGAGAGAGAGAATGAGAGAGCGAGGAAGCGAGAGAGAGAGAGAGAGATACAACGAGAAAACGAGAGAGCGAGGGCGGGGGAGAGAGAGAGAGAGAGAGATTTGGCGAGAGAGCGCGACCAGTATATATATATATATATATATACATATCTATACATATATATGTGTATATATATGTATTTCTGTATACATGCGTAATCTTGGATAGGTATGTATGCCTCTATGTGTGGTTGCATTTAGGTATGTCTGTATGTATGCATGTATATATGTATGTATGTGTGTATGTATGTATGTATGCATGTATTTACATGTGTATGCATGCATGTAGGTAAGTAGGACGGGTATGTATGCGTGCAAGCATGTATGCATGCATGCTTGCATCCATGGAGCATTGACGCATGCATATAGCTATGTGTATGCGTGTATGCATGTAGGTAGGTCGGTAGGCAGGTATGTGTGTATGTATGCACGTACGTATGTATGTATTCATGTCTGTGTGTATGTATGCATGTATGTTTGTATGTAGGCATGCGTGTACTGTATGGATACCTGTATACATGCATGCATACACCTATGCATGCGTGCACGCATGCATGTCTGCATGCATGCATCAGTGCATGTGTGTATATATGCACGTATGTACGCATGCGTATCATACGCATGCGTGTGTATTCATGTATGTATGTATGTATGTATGTATGTATGTATGTATGTATGTATGTAGGCATGTGTGCATGTATGTGTGTACGTTATGTATGTGTGTATGAATGTATATATGTATGCATACATGCATGCATGCATGCATGTATGTATGTATGCATGCATGCATGCAGGTATGCATGTATGTATGTATGTATGTGTGCATGCATGTATGTATATGTGTATGTATGTATGTATGTATGTATGTATGTATGTATTTATGTATGTATGTATCCATGTATGTGTGTGCATGTATGTATGTATGTATGTATGTATTTATGAATGTATGAATGTATGACTGCATGAACGTATGCACGTATGAATGTATGAATGTATGAATGTATGAATGCATGAATGTATGACTGTATGTATGTATGTATGTATGTATGTATGTATGTATGTATGTATGTATGTATGTATGTGTGTATACATATAACGGCGCACCGGGTCCGGGGGCCCGGGGCCGGGACCCCGACCACAAATGTGCGCCCCGGGGGGCCCGGAGGCTCGTCGGGGCTTGCCGGAGGCCTCCCCAGTCAGACAAGACGGCCCAAGAAGCGCCCAAGACGGCCCAAGAAATTTCCAAGAGGCCTCCAAGAGGGCTCCGAGATGCTGAAGATGGCCTCCAGACGTCCAAGGACGCCCCCAAGAGGCCCCAAGAAGCCTCCAACATGCGTCCCAAGAGGGCCCCTAGACGCAAAAATTGGCCCATTCCCTTCGTAAAACGTACATTTTCAACAAAGTTGTCTTTTGGGCTTTCCGACGTTACAGGACGGCCCAAGAGGCGCCCAAGACCGCCCCAAGACGGCCCAAGAAGCTTCCAGAGGGCCCCAGGACAGCCCAAGAGGGCCCCAAGACGGCCCAAGAGGCGCCCAAGATGGCCCAAGAGGGCCCCAAGACGGGCCCAAGAGGGGGCCCAGAGGGGGACCACGAACCGCAAGCTCGAGCCTTCCGCCCCAAGAGGCCGCCAGGAGGCCCCCAGGAGGCCCCTCAAGAGGCCCCAGGAGACCCCAGACGTCCAAGGACGCCCCCAAGAGGCCCCAAGAAGCCTCCAACATGCGTCCCAAGAGGGCCCCTAGACGCAAAAATTGGCCCATTCCCTTCGTAAAACGTACATTTTCAACAAAGTTGTCTTTTGGGCTTTCCGACGTTACAGGACGGCCCAAGAGGCGCCCAAGACCGCCCCAAGACGGCCCAAGAAGCTTCCAAGAGGGCCCCAGGACAGCCCAAGAGGGCCCCAAGACGGCCCAAGAGGCGCCCAAGATGGCCCAAGAGGGCCCCAAGACGGGCCCAAGAGGGGGCCCAGAGGGGGACCACGAACCGCAAGCTCGAGCCTTCCGCCCCAAGAGGCCGCCAGGAGGCCCCCAGGAGGCCCCTCAAGAGGCCCCAGGAGACCCCAGACGTCCAAGGACGCCCCCAAGAGGCCCCAAGAAGCCTCCAACATGCGTCCCAAGAGGGCCCCTAGACGCAAAAATTGGCCCATTCCGTTCGTAAAACGTACATTTTCAACCAAGTCGCCTTTTGGGCTTTCCGACGTTACAGGACGGCCCAAGAGGCGCCCAAGACCGCCCCAAGACGGCCCAAGAAAACTTCCAAGAGGGCCCCAGGACAGCCCAAGAGGGCCCCAAGACGGCCCAAGAGGCGCCCAAGATGGCCCAAGAGGGCCCCAAGACGGGCCCAAGAGGGGGCCCAGAGGGGGACCACGAACCGCAAGCTCGAGCCTTCCGCCCCAAGAGGCCGCCAGGAGGCCCCAAGGAGGCCCCTCAAGAGGCCCCAGGAGACCCCAGACGTCCAAGGACGCCCCCAAGACGCTTCGCGTCACCAATTTCTTCTCGCAACGATTCCTGGGTGAATGTATGACTGCATGAACGTATGCACGTATGAATGTATGAATGTATGAATGTATGAATGTATGAATGTATGACTGTATGTATGTATGTATGTATGTATGTATGTATGTATGTATGTATGTATGTATGTATGTATGTATGTATGTATGTATGTATGTATGTATGTATGTATGTATGTATGTATGTGTGTGTGTGTATGTATGTATGTATGTATGTATGTGTATATGCATGTGTGCAGGTATGTATGTAGGTATGTATGTATATAAGTATGCATGCATATATGTATATATGTATGTATGTATGTATGTATGTATGTATGTATGCAGGTATGCATGTACGTCTGTCTCTACGTGTTTTTTTTATGTATGCATACCCATAGATTACAATAAATCAGTAAGAAGCCTGGCGGGTTCGGGGGGATCCCCGGTTCCCCGAGCGCCCCGGGAACCCGAAATGGCACTGGAGGGTCCCCAGAGGGCCCCGAATCGACACCGGAGCTCCCCAGAAGAGCCCCGAGACGGCCCAAGGAGGCACCGAGACGACCAAAGACGGCCCCGACTCGACCCAAGACGGCCCTCCGTCGGCCCAAGATGCTCTCAAGGCGGCTCCATAACCCGCCATGACGTCCCGAGACGGCTCCGAGGGGACACCCTCGAGGGACCCAAGAGGCCGAAATCGTAGATTTCCTGTGGGCTTCGTGCGGATTCTGAAATTCTCGCGCGCTCGACTGTTTGGACCTCCAAGACGACCCAAGAGGCCTCCAGGATTGCCCCGAGACGGCCCAAGAGGCGCCCAAGGGAGCCCCAAGACAGCCCAGGAGGGGCCCACGGAGGGCCCAAGAGGTCACCAAGATGGCCCAATAAACCCCGAAGCGGCCCCCAAGTCGGCCCAACAAGCCCCCAAGATGCCCCCAAGACAGGCCAAGAGGGACCCGAGTCGGCACACAAGGGCCCCAAGACGGCCGACGATGCTGTCAAGACGGCCTCAGAGTGCCCAAGACCCCTCACAAGAGCCCCAGGAGGATCCCCAAGAGGGCCTGAAGAGGCGAACATCATAGATTTCACGTTGGTTGCCGATCGCACACCGCATATTGCTGGCACTTGCGCGCCGGAGACAGAAACGCGCGTCGGAAAATTTCGACTCACGCAGCGCCGTGGATATAATCCGCGGGTCCGCACATGTATGTATGTATGTATGTATGTATTCATGCATGCATGCATGCATGTACGTATGTATGTATGTATGTATGGGTGTATGTATGTATGTATGCATGCATGTATGTATGTATGTATGTATGTATGTATGTATGCATGCATGTATGTATGTAGTATGTATGTATGTGTGTGTATGTATATATATATGTATGTATGCATGTATGTGTGTGTATGTATGTATGTATGTATGTCTGTCTGTCTGTCTGTCTGTCTGTCTGTCTGTCTGTCTGTCTGTATGTATGTATGTATGTATGTATGTATGTATGTATGTGTGCATGCGTGCATGCATGCATGTATGTATGTATGTTTGTATGTATGTATGTATGTATGTACGTGTGTTTGTATGTATATGTTCTGTATGTATGTACGTAGGTACGTACGTACGTAGGTATGTATGCAGATGTCAGTCAGTCAGTCAGTCAGTCTGTCTGTCTGTCTGTCTGCCTGTCTGTCTGTCTGTCTGTCTGTCTGTCTGTCTGAATGTGTTTGTATGTATGCATGTATGTATGCTTGGACGCATGCATGCTTGTGTGCATGCATATTTACATCTAAACCTACACACATATACATATCTGTATATGACAACATACCGATAACAATATACATATAGATACACAGCGATAGAGGGAGAGCCAGAAAGGACGAGAGAGGAAAGATATAGAGACAGAGAGGCACATTATAGTTGTGTGCATGTATGCAGACAGCGATAACTACATGGAGGGAGGGACGGATACATAATAATATATTGAGAGAGAGGGATACAAAGAGTGATAGAGAGAGAGAGAGAGAAACGCATCGAGAGAGAACGATACAGCGAGAGAACGATATCAAGAGTGAGCGCGAGAGAACGATATAGCGAGAGAGAGAGAGAGAAAGAACGCGAGAGCGAGAAATAAAGAGAGACAGAGAGAGAGAGAGACGGAGAGCGAGAGAGAGAGAGAGAGAAACAGCAATGCTTACAAATCTTTGTATAGAGAGAGAGAGTAGGGGAGGAGCAGGAGGAGGAGAAGGAGGATGAGGATGAGGAGGAGGAAGAGACGGAGGAGGAAGATGATGATGATGATGATGATGAGGAGGAGGAGGAGGAGGAGGAGGAGGAGGAGGAGGAGGAGGAGAGGGAGGAGGAGTCCGAGGAGGAGGGAGGAGGGAGGAGGGAGGTGGGAGGTGGGAGGAGGCAGGAGGGAAGGACGGAGGAGAAAGGAGAGATGACGGATGAGGGAGAAGGGAGACGGGAGGAGGGATGAGTGAAGAAGGGGAGGAAGGAGGAAGGAGGACGAGGGGGATGAGGAATGCGGAAGGAGGACGGAGGAATGAGGAAGGAGGACGAGGGGGATGATGATGATGAGGAGGAGGAGGAGGAGGAGGAGTAGGAGGAGGAAATTGATGATTAGCAGGATGGGGTGGGAGGACGAAGGCGGATGAAAGAGCAGGGGGGAGGTACGGGATGAACATGGGAATGGCATGGCGGATGGGCAGGACCATGATGGTGAGGAGGAGGGGGAGGAGGGAGAAAGAGGAGGAGGAGGAGAGGGAGCAGGTGGAGGAGAAGGATGAGGAGAAAGAGTAGGCAGGAGGATGTGGAGGAGGTGGGCACGCCACGGGGCAGAAGGGGCAGACGGGCCCGCAGTCGTCTGGGCTCCGGCGCGCTCGGCTTGCTCTGCTTCTCGGCGGCCCCGGGCTGCCGTGCCATTCGCCTGTTACCGCATCATATCCCATACCAGGGCTGGGCCTACACGCTGTTTTGCAGGGCTTCGGCTGTGTTTTGTTCTTCGTTTTGGGGGGAGGTGCCAGAGAACGGGTTGAGCAAGACGAGCAGCAAGACGAAAGCAAGACGAAGCACAATGCTTAGGTTCAGCCCCGTCCCATACACGCGGGCCATGACTGCCTACGCGGTCCTCCTGTCGGCCTTCCTTCGGTCGGGGGCGGAGCTCCTGCCCGGCCCCGACTCCTGCCTCATCCAGATCACCGCAGTGGCCGAGAGCGCCGAGCGGCAACGGCCCCAGACCACGGCGCCCCCGACCCTGGCGCCCACGGCGGCCCCCACGGCGACCCCGACGCCGGCCCCCACGGCCTCGCCTGGGGAGCCCTGTCCTTGCCTGAAGAACGCCTGCTTCGAGGCCTACGACCGGAACTCCGACCTGTGCCTCACAGAGGATGTCGGTGGCCACATGTGAGCCTTACCCAGACCCCCTCGCGTTGTGAAAAAACCGCGACGGGAAGTTTTTCGCCATTTTCGGCTTCCAACGGCACTTTCCGGGCCTCGGGACCGTCAAAAACGACTCGGGATGAAAAAACGGTCTCGCGGAAGGGGTGCAGACTCTTGGGGGTCGACGCCGTGAAAACATCACGACGTCGGGGGTCTGGGTAGGGTTCGACGGCCTCCGAGGATGAGTGTGCCGTCCAGGCGCCGCTGACGAACTGCAGCAGCCCGACCTGGGACCTGGACGGGGACGGCTGCGTCAACCTCTCCGTCGAGTGGTCGCTCATCTTCGACATGACGAACGGCAGCGTCTGCCCCGTGGAGGCGAGGGCGGACGCACCGGAGTGCGGGGAGGGGTACTACCTCGACGGGAACCCGGTGACCTGCGTCCAGTGTACCACGGGCGCGACGCGTCGGCGACGCTCGTTCGAGTGCTCCGATTGCGAGTCAGGAGCTTTCGACGCCGGTGACTACGACGACTGCCGCGACGGCAGCTACCTACCGTCTGATGTCGGCGCGGGAGACGTCAATATCCCGGTCACTCCGACTGACCCGCCGTTGTCGCCCGGCGACTGCATCGACATCTCCTCCATGTCCGAGTCTGGCGCATGCAACGCGTCCGTCGAGACGGTGTGCATTGAGAGCGTGGGTCCTGGCAATGAGGTCACCCTCACGTCGCCCCTGCAGAACAACTACACCAAGTACGCTGGCGTCATTATCTCGTGCACGACGGTGGACGGGACGGAGCTCAGCCGCAAGCACGACTCGAATGGAAATTGCGGGTGCAGGTCGTCGACCTGCGACAAGACAACGATGTGTTCCATCGGCCCCGACAACTGCACATCCACATGCATCCCGACTGGCCCGTACCCGATCCACCCGACCCCGGCTCCGACCGTGGGTGCCAAGGGCGACCCGCACTTGGTCAATTTGCAGGGCGAGCACTTCGACATCAACCACGGCGGGGACTTCGTGCTGCTGCGGCTCCCGCAGGACTCCGCGCAGGACGCCGAGCTCCAGCTAGTGGCCACCGTCCAGCCGGAGTTCAAGAGGTCAGGGGCAACGATAGTGAGTGATACAGTCAGGGCGCTGAATAAGGTCCAATTACTTTTTGGAAGGGGCTCGGCCGTTCCTTAGGTTTGCATGCGTTCCGCTCCTTTTTTGGTGGCGAGCCCACCCCGGCGTTCCTGGGAAACATAGGGGTTTCGTTTCTTATTTGTCGTTCCTTAGGTCAACGCCCCGACTGTAAGCTCAGGGGGGGAATGCATCGACCCCCAGTCGCCCATTGATCGCCGATAGGTGTTTGATAGCCCCACCCCTCCTAGGAACCTTCGGATGTGTTACCAGGGGTCTACCGCCGATCTATCGGTGATGTATCGCCGATTCCAATTCGATGTTTCCCATCCTGAGCCAGTCCCCCCCCTCATCGTTGTCCTTCAAGAGGCCGTGCACCACGTACATCACGCGGGTCG
The DNA here is from genome assembly GCA_963575745.1 of Prorocentrum cordatum. Classification (NCBI taxonomy): domain Eukaryota; class Dinophyceae; order Prorocentrales; family Prorocentraceae; genus Prorocentrum; species Prorocentrum cordatum. The sequence continues at coordinate 157,503 of CAUYUJ010019387.1, read as the reverse complement.
AGCTCTCCGGTTCCTGGCTGGGCAACGTGTCTGTCCAGGCTCAGAAGGGAGAAATAGGCACAGACACACATACATGCTGATTCCCAGGAACGCATGGGTAAGCTATTGGAGCTGGAGGGGAAGACAAACACCCAGGAACATATTGGGAATCCGGGTATTTGTATCTATATTTATCGGCGGCGAGCGAGGGGGGGAAGTGAGAAGGAGAAGGCCTTCTCAGACGGCGGCGGTACTGCTCAGAAGCCCTCGCGCCTTCCGAGAAGCCTCTTGTGCCATGGGGATAGGCTCAGAACACTCCTCAGAGGGCTGGAGGACTTCCGAGCCTTCTGAGAAGGCCCGTCCCCTCTCACGTCCCCCCCGCGCTCTCCTGATCATTACTGGAATTTTCCAGTCGCAACCGACAAGAACGGTCGTGACCGATTTTCACAATCGGTCGCGGCCGAGCGCTCGCGACCGATCGGTCGCGATCGGTGGCGACCCATTGCGACCGATTTGGGGATCGGTCGCGATCGGTCGCGACCGATCTGGGGTGCCGATCAGTCGCTACCGAGATCGCGACCGAAGAAAGTCAGATATCCAATGATCTGGGTTGCCTCCGAATTTGTTTGTGTCCTCCTGGGCTTATGATGTTTCGACCTACTTTAATCTTGCCCACCTGAAAGAATTCCGAGCACCAATGAAGTATCCAGCCTGGAGGGTTTTCACGTGTCGGGCCCTGGGAGGCGATACTCGTTCGACACTGCTTCGATACTTTTTTGGGTGCTCGAAATTGTTTCTGGGATGTGGTCCTTAAGTACGATGGGAACAACATAGCCCTGGGCGCCTCTGCAGGTGCGCTCCTACCTCCAGGCCCACCCCGGTCGGGAGGGCGCGCGCCTGGGGGCTCGCGTCTTGAGCCCCGGCGGCGAGGCGGCGCCCTGGCACAGCATGGAGGCCTTCTTGGCCGACGGCTCCGACCTGGTGCGGCTCGTTCGCAAGAACCATGGGGCCCAGACACCCTCGCGTTGTGAAAAAATCACGACGGGAGGGTTTTCGCTATTTTCGGCCTCCGGGGGCCCTCACTGGGCCTCGGGGCTGGCAAGAAACGGCACAGGATAAAAGACTGGTCCAGGGGAATGGGGTCCAGAGCTCTGGGGGTCGCGTCCAGAAAAAATCATGACGTCGGGGGTCTGGGGAGCAGTCAACCCGCATAGTAAGAATGGGCAACCTTCCCAAGGGTCTCCTGGCATCCTTGCCTCCTCGGTCCATCTTTGGCCACTTTCGTTGGCCGCGCCCCGCTCGAGAAGCTTCGAAGTGGGCGCGCACGGCCTTTGCATCCTTACCGCGCATCCTTATGATACGGGCCCAAGGTATTCGAAGAACAGAAGACGGCACGAGCATAATTTTCTTCGCTCCGCGCGGATGTTGCGGATCGGCGCTGGGCCCCCACGGTGGTGCTCCTGGCGCCGACCACGGCGCGCTCCGCGCGCCAGGGAGGGGGCTCCGGCGCGGGTCCGAGAAATCCGCGCGGAGCGCTAAAAGTTCATGTTTATTTCTTCTAGGCATACCCCCGTGATTCCTTGATGGCGAAATCAAACCTTACCCTCGCTGGTCAACGATTCAGGCACCTCGATGGGCTGTGGGGTACGGTTCGGAATTTGTCGAACACGTGACGAAATCCGAATTCTACCCTCGCCTCCCATCGACTCGGGAGAACCGATGGTTAGCGGGGGCAGCGTTCAGATGTCGCCACCTAGTTCGGTAGCAAGTTATGGGAGCCTTGTGCATTGGAGACGTCCGGGGGTCTGAGGTGGCCTCTCACCGAGCCGGTGTTTGGGTTCGGGATGGGTTTTTTGCTCTGTCGGCCTCCGGGGGCCGGTGTCGGGCCCTGGGGCCGTGAACGGCGGGTGCGGGGTGAAAACTTAGAGCAGAGGACGCCAGGAGGGGTCCGGGGACCGATTGTCAGCGGATTTGGCATCATCCCCCCTCCCCCCGCCTGACAGGTTTTATGGGGGTCACAGCCAGTTCAGGCCCCCAGGCCGCCTCCGATGTATACCCTCTCAGTCGATTAACGCTGGGTAGTCGATGAGACAGCGCGTATGCAGCGTCGATTGGCGTCGGTTGGCGTCGCTTGGCGTCGATTCGTGTGGATTTCGCGTCGACTGGCGTCGATTGGCGTCGTTTCGCAAGGGCCAACAAGATGGCATGGGAGGCTCCCATGAGTTGCCGCAAAAGGTGCTGTCTGCACCGGACAGCAAGTTCCACGTGGCGTTGACCAAGAGCCAGTGGTTCCCCAAGAAGGAGACAGCGGCAGGCGCGCCCACCGTGGCCGGGATGTTTACGCTGAGCGTGCAGGGCCGCAAGGCCCCGTCGCCCGCCAAGATCTTGATCCGCCAGGATCTGCCCGAGCAGGAGCACCTGAACTTGGCGGTCCAGCGCGTGTCCGCGCTCGGCAGGGTGGACGTGGGCGGCCTGCTCGGCTTCGACGCGCACCCGGCGAGTCTGGAGTACGTCTCGGGCAAGTGCCAGCACCACAGGGCGACGGAGAAGTACAGCGTCGAGAGCCAGGAGGACAACGACTACTACTACAGGCCCCTTTGGAAGCAGCGGTGGCAGGAGTCGGCGGCGAGCTAGGGGGGGAAGTGAGAAGGCGCGGGTCATCTCAGAAGGCTCGGAATCCCCCTAGCCTTCTGAGAAGTTTTCTAAGCCTTCCCCGAAGACACAGAACACTTCCTCAGAAGGCTCGAAGGCTTCTGAGAAGTCCCGCCGCCTTGAGAGAAGGCATTCTCCTTCTGATTTGCTCCCCCTCGCTCGCCGCCAAAGGATATCAAGCAGAAGCGGAAGCTCGGCGAGCACGACAACGAGGCGGCCGCCACTCTCATCGGCGGCAGCGGTTCGAGCTCCAGCCTGGTGTGCAAGTGTCCGACCACCGGGGGGCCCAGGGCCGAGGGCGTCATCGTCGAGGAGCCCGCCGCGCTGTTTGCCGAGGCGTCCTGGGATTAGGGCCGCGGGCGATCCTGGTCAGCCGTCTCTCGCTCCGCGCACGCTGGATGGTGTTGACCAGGCCGCGTCTTGGGGAATCCCGATGTCGTGTGTCGTTTTACCTGGTTCAGCTGCGCCTTGTCGGCTGCGCCCTGGGGGAAGCCTGGTGCTTGACCTGGCCCCTTCATCGGCGCACTGAGGCTCTGTGCGACGCTCCGCTGTGGCCTTGCGCGCGGAGCGGCAGCAGTAGTTTAATGGCGGTCCGTCCACTTGTATGACCTGGGTTGAGCGCCCTGCATGCACCGAGTCATGCGGTGGCTGCTTTGGGAGAGCCCCTAGGAGCAGGTGCGCGCTTTGTTCTGCCCGCTAAAGATTGGGGGAGAAGGTCCAGCTCATCGAACGGTTCGCCTCTGATGGCCCTGTATGTACTGTGGGGGCGTTCGTTAATGAATGTGCCCAGGAGGCTTCTGTGCCCAGGAATGTGCCCAGGAGGATTCCTTGTCTGATGAGGTTGGCGGTGACATCCATGGCCAAGCCTCTGTTGGAGTTCCTCCGGCTTCCAGACCCTGGATTCCTTCTTCAATGCTTCCTGATCCAATGCCGTCACCACATAGAGGGTGAGTGGGTAGCTGAGCTGTTGCAGTGGCACGGGGAGCCGCATTGGGGCCGAGCCGAGCCCGAGGAATTTCTGCGACATGTGTGTGTGTGTGTGTGTGCGTGTGTGTGCTTAACGCGGTTTGCTCTCCCTCCTTCTGATCATTGGATGTCCGATCCTTCTGGTCGCGGCCGAGGAGATCGGTCGCCACCGATTTTGCTTCCGATTCTGGAAGCGGTCGCGACCGACATCAGCTGCGATCGGTTGCGACCGATCTTGAGTGCTTATCGGTCGCTACACATCGCGACCGAAAAAAAAAAATGATATCCAATGATTTGGGCTCGTCCTCTGCCTCATTTACTTTTGCTTCTTCGCGTTGCTCCTCCCTACGCCCTTCCGTCTTTTCCACCTCTTTCCTTCCATCGCCCCTCCCTTCTTCTTTTTTCCTCTTGCATTCGTCGTCTTAGGGCGGGAACATCCGGGACCTACTGGATGGAGTGTCAAGTGTGCTTGGGAGGCGGCCGGACGGTGTGATACGGCTGTGCTTGCAACGGACAATTCTTGCCCATTTCGAAGTCGCCTTCTGTTCAGCGGCTTACAGGATCGGGTGCGGCCCAGAGGGGTGGTGATTTACGTAGGGGGAGTGGATCTCATAGCCAGGGTCATGATCCAGATGTCATCGCCCCCTCTTCTTATTTGAAGACGTCCCTTGGGACCCCTAAGCCGCGCGCATGCTACTGGCCATCATTTGCGGAACCCCCTCTTGGTCTCCCCTCACGTGGACGCCCCCGAAAGGAGGCTGGCTCATTTGTCTGGGCACCTGCGGATGAGATGCGACGTGTGCATGCCCAAGGCTGGGTCATCATTCGTTTTTTGTTGCCAGGCGATCTGGTCCAGGCTTCTCAGCTTGTTGTCGTCTCAGACGCAGCCATGATTTCCTGTGGACATAACAGTTCTCTGTCCACGAATTGTTCAGGCATTTTCAACATGGCCACTTGTGTTTTTTTGTATCGGGATCCTTGCAACCGCTGACTTCGCGATTTTTTCATAACGTGGACAACCAGAGGTCTCGACCCATTCTCCGGGACGGGCTTTTCATCCCAACTCATTTTTTGACGTTCCCGGGTCGGGTCCAGCGATGCCGAAGATAGTTAAGCATCTCCCGTCGCGTTTTTGTTTCTAACGCCACGGGGTCTGGACCCTGTGGTCAAACGTCGACCCCCAGGCGTCTTCTGGGGTGCGTTCTGCCCAGAAATTGAAGGCGAACCCAGCCGTGGCCATGAGACGCCCCCTTCGAGGCCCCGAAAGCCTCGAGACTCCACGGCCGGGAACTGTTGGGTAGCGTTTCGCTCCGCTGATTGTGGCCCACCACGCATCTGCGCGACGCGTTATCCACTTCCGGGTCTCCAAGCGTCCGCGTCCCCAGCCTTTCCCAGCGCTCCGCGGAGCGGAGCCACGCGCTATCCACTGGCAGGGTATCGATCGCGTGACGCTGGGGCCGCCGCGGCGACACGCTATTCAGAAGTTTACGACCGTAAATTCGAAGGTCGAGGTTCGTCGCCCTGCCGTCTGACCCAAGTGCCCCCGCCATAGCTGTGTGTGCGTGAAGCATTTTGAACATGACTTGTTACCTTCCCCAGCTATCAGCGTTTACAATTGCTTACTAGTGGTCGCTAATCGGCGCTCGTAGGCGCTAGTAGTCACTCATAAACGCCAATGGGCGCCATTAGGCGATAGAGGGGACATTGGTAGACATTAAGAGGCGCTGAGACTGCGGAACCTGTTTCATGAATCTATATCACACGCAAAGCAAGGTGGGGAGATCAGAAGGTACCGATAACACTACTCCCAGGATCTCTCTTGGGGTGCGTTCTGACCAGGATTTCGAGGCGAATCCGGCGGTGACGACGAGGCCATCCCAGGAGGCCGAACAAGGGGAACAACGAGGCAAGGCTACGATAGGTTCATGCGGCGTTGGAACGCCGGCGACGCCGGCGAAGGCGTTCAAGCAGCAGCGGCGGCAGCAGCAACAACAGCCGCAGCAGCAGCGGCAGCTTGCAACAGCAGCAGCACCTGCAGCAGCAGCCGCAGCTGCAGCAACAGCTACAGCAACAGCAGCCGCAGCAGCACCAACTGCAGCAGCAGCAGCAGCAGCAGCAGCAGCAGCAGCAGCAGCTTCAGGAGCAGCAGCTTGAGAGGTGATCAGGGAAGTGCAGGAGTGCCGCGGTCAGCGGCTCCTTGGGGGTCCACCACACCACACCCCCCCTATGGATGCGTCGGGCTTCGGGGTGACAGCACCGCCCCCTGCGTGTCAGTCCATGGGCGCTCCGTCTTCACCCAACCCAGAGCGGCGGTATGACGCGACTCTGGGTCCATGCGGGGAACAGCTGACACTACGGGCACGACCCCCCCCCTCTGTACACTTCAGCTGTGGGTTGTCACTCTGCAGGCTCACAAACACCAGCGGCGGTTAGCGGCGATCCAAGGGCCGTCACTCGCCCCCCCCCCCGTGCTTGCTCCGTCTTCACTCCACCCTGGGCGCGCCACCCCCCGCCCCCCCCCCGTCCACGCTCGGCGGTTGCCGCGTCCCCGGGTCTACGCGGGGAGCTGCAGAGGCGTCGCGCACGAGGTGCGAGGTGCGAGCTGGACGCTGTGAGCCACAGCGCTGGGAGCAGCGCGTGCGCCAGGGGTGAGCAATGGCTACTCGCACTGTCGCTGCTCAGTGAGTGAACGGGGATGGCAACATGCCCCTGCGCTATTGCCGGAGCGTGGGAGGCTAAGTTGGAGCCCGCTGTCATCAGTAGCAGCGCTGGGATCAGGTGAGAGAAGGGTGGGCATTGGAAGCAGGCCCTGTCGCTGCCTTGCAAAATTCGGCAGGCGGCATCGGAACCCGCCGCGATCAGTTACAGCGGTGGGGTCAGAGTGTGCGTGAAGGGCGGACAATGGCAGCAGGCCCTGTGCCGCCAGGCAGGCGGGGGGGATGCTGTGGCCCACTTCCTGCCCTGTGGCAGGAAGTGGGCCTCAACCTCCCCCCCGTCTGCCTGGCGGTTAGCGCGGCCCTGCCTGGTCACCTCTCTGTCAAATACAGATTCATGCGGCGATCAGCTGCGACCCCCGAGGACCTACCACCCCCACTGTCCTGTCACCCTGCAGGTTCACATCTGCGACGGATTGATGCGTCCTTGGAGGACCAGCAATCGGAGACACCCACCATCAAATAGAGACCATAGCGGCGATCAGCTGCGACCCCGAGGAAATGAAAGAGACATGGCGGACCAACCGACGGAGAAACCAACCATCACATAGAGATCATAGCGGCGATCAGCTGCGACCCCCGTTGAGATGAAAGAGAGATCATAGCGGCGATCAGCTGCGACCCCCGGTGAGATGAAAGAGAGATCATAGCGGCGATCAGCTGCGACCCCCGAGAATGACCATGGCCCCTGACCCACGGATTCGGGGCCATGCTGAGGGGAGAGGCGTTGCTTCCCCTCGCCCCCCCCCTCTCGGGCCAGGCGGGTGTCCCCCGCCCTTGGCCCCGGGGCCCGCCTGACGTACTGCAGACGTCGGCGTGGGTCCCCCCCCCCCAGGGCCGCCCGTGCCCCCCGCTGCCCGTGGTCTGGCTCATCACTCTCAGCGGGGCTAGCTGCGGCCCTGGAGGACCGCGTGGTGTGTGTTGGCGTTCCCCGGGTCTTGGGCGGAAGTGCCAAGCGGCGGATTGGGTCAGACTCTGCCCCCTGGCCCTCGTGTCTACCACAGTGCAGCCCCCCCCGGGCATCGCCCTATGACATCGGCTCGCCCCCTCGCACAGGCGCCACTCGCCTTAGGGCATCGGCACGCCTGGCTCGCACATGCGCCACGTGCCTCGGGAGGTACAGCCAGGTCCGATCACTTGGGATACGCCCGTCCCCGGTTCAGTTTGGCGCCCTCCAGAGGGCTGCGCTACCACCAGTGCCGCCCCACCCCTTTCTCTTCACGCTGGCGACGCTCACCACGCCAGCTGGTCCCCCCCCCCTCCCTCTGAGGCCTGGCGCCGTGCCGGCACGCGCTGCGTGGCCCGCAGTTGCTTGGTTCCCCCTTGCACTGTGGGGTGGTCTGGTGGTTGGTGGTATTGCTTCGGAGTGGTCCAGCCTTCCGCGGCAGCTACAGCACCCCAGGCCCGCCACCAGTTTCCGGCAGGTTGCGTTGCACCACGTCCCGCGGCCGCTCAGCCCCCCTAGCTAGCACACGTCGCCCAGGGCGTGTGGAGCCTGGCGCCCCACCGGCGACTCACTCCACCGGCCTCGCACTGGCCCCCACTTAGATTGACGGACTTGGCTGTCCTGGCTCACGTCTCATACTGTAGCAGACACCGAATGCGTTGGCCACTCGAATTCTGGTCATGTTTTCCAGTGCGCGTGCCCGTGCTTGCAGTACGCCAGCCAGTTCTGCGCCACCCAGCCTGCAGCCGCCTGCTGAGTGGGCCGGCCGGCGCTCTGCTTAGCAAATTAGCTTCGCCCGTGGCCCGGACGTCGCCTTTGCCTCCTGACACTCGTCTCGGGGCCGCTGACCAAAACTATCCCCACCAGCGGCTGGTGACCAGCCCATCCAGAAACGATGTCCAGGCGAGTTGAGGTGATCAGGGACGTGCGGGAGCAAAGAGGGGGACGGCCGAACCGCGCGAAGGAGGGAGGAGGAGAAGGAGGAGGCTGGATGGATTGATGAGGTGGTGGGTAGGAGGAGGATGAATTGGATGAGGATGAGGATAAGGATGACGATGATGATGATGATGATGATGATGATGATGAGGAGGAGGAGGAGGAGGAGGAGGAGGAGGAGGAGGAAGAGGAAAATAAAGAGTAGGAGGAGAAAAGAGGAGCAGGAGGAGGAGGGCAAGCGAAAGGGCCAGAGGTCTCTTGGATGCCCCACGGAGCCTCTTGGGGTATCTCTTGGGCGTTTCTTGGTGGCCTCTGGGGACGTCTTGGGGGTCTCTTGGCGGTCCTGGGGGGCTCTTGGGCGTCTTGGGTGCCTCGGGGGGGCCTGGGCCTCTTGGGGCCGCTTGGGGTCTGTTTGAAGGGGCTTCTGGGGGCCTATTGGGGGCCTCTTGTGGCCATCTTGGGGGCCATTTTGGGGCCTCTTGGGGCCCCCTGGGTGCTTCTCTTGGAGGACATCGATCAAAAAAATGGGAGATTTGTTTGGCCTCGCCCCCCCAGAGACCAAAATGGAACCCAAACCCATGTAAAACCAATGATGTTGGTTTCCTTGCCGAGGCCGTTTTGGACGCCCCAATGGGTCGCGGCACCGCCCGTCTGGTCCAGGGAAGGAGATCGGGGGAGGGGTCAAAACTCCCTCCCCGCCTGCAAGCCGTCTCGCTCGCTCCCACCCGCCCTCCCAACACATACGCAGAACCCGAGCCTGGCCTGAACCGCAGCATATTCAGTTGTCGTCGTTGGATGGGCAGCTACTGGGAGCGATTCCGCCGCCGCCGCCTCCGCCGCCGCCGCCGCCCACCGCCGCCGCCGCGCCGCCGCCGCCGCCGCCACCGCGCCGCTCGCCGCCGCCGCCGCCGCCGCCCGCCGCCGCCGCCGCCGCCGCCGCCCCTTCTGCCGAATCGCCGCCGCCGCAGCGCGCCGCAGCCGCTGCCGCCACCGCTGCCGCCGCCGCAGCCGCCATGGCCCGCCGCCCCCTCCGCCGCCGCCGCCACCGCCGCCGCCACCGCCGCAGCCGCCGCAGCCGCGGCCCCCGCCGCAGTCGCCGCCGCCGCCGCCGCCGGGTGTATTCTCTCTGTCCCAACCATCCTGTGGTGTTGGGTCCTCGTTTTGAAGAGACGGTCCCCGCGTTCTCTTTCTCTCCTCTTCCCCCTCCCCCCGTACCGTCCGCATGCGTCCCGCACACCCAGTACAACGCTTCGTGGCCCCAGAGGGAGCCCCACCGAAGGTCCCAGTGTTACCGTCCGCATGCGTCCCGCACACCCAGTGCAGCGCTTCGTGGCCCAATTGGTGGCTCCACCGAAGCCCCCGGTGGGACCGTCCGCATGCGCCCCGCACACACAGTACAGCGCTTCACACACCCAGTACAGCGCTTCGTGGCCCCATAGGGAACACCACCGAAGGTCCCAACGCTACCGTCCGCATGCGTCCCGCACACCCAGTATAGCGCTTCGTGGCCCCATAGGGAACCCCACCGACGGTCCCAGTGCTACCGTCCGCATGCGTCCCGCCGCGCTGCCCGTCGGCGGGCTGGCGGCGCCCTGGCCTCCTTCGACGCGTGCCAGGGCGTGCGTGTGGCCGCCGACGACGTCCTGCTCCGCGCGCAGCCTCCGCCCTCGGAAGCGATGCGCGAGGAGGTCCAACGCATGCTGGACCTGGTGCTCCCGCACTGGGTCCTCGCGCCAGCGGGGGCGCCGCCCCTTCGGGGGGTCTAGGCCCCGCTCCGCCCTACCCTTCGGCGGTGGGGCTCGGCCTGGCGGCCGCCGCGCCGTTGGCGCTCGGTGGCCTCGCTGGCCTCGCGGGCGGCGGCGGGCCCCGCCCACTGCGCGGGCGGCCGCGGCGCCCTCCCTCGGCGTCCTCGGCCTCGCGTTCGCGGTCGTGGACGGCCAGGGCCTCCTGCTGGCTGGCGCGTCGGCGGGAGGGCGTGCGGACCCGAGCGCCGCGCTCGGTCAGCCTACAACTAAAAGGTCCCAGTGCTACCGTCCGCATGCGTCCCGCACACCCAGTACAGCGTTTCGTGGCCCCCTTCCCCCTCCTCCTTGCGTTTCACACACACACACACACACACACACACACACACACACACACACACACACACACACACACACACACACACACACACGCACACACACACACACAGTGCCGCGCTTCGTGGCCTCATCGGGAGCCCCACCGAAGGTCCCAGCGCTACCGTCCGCATGCGCCCCGCGCGCCCAGTACAGCGCTTCGTGGCCCCATAGGGAGCCCCGCCGAAGGTCCCAGTGCTACCGTCCGCATGCGTCCCGCACACCCAGTACAGCGTTTCGTGGCCCTCCTCCCCCTCCTCCATGCGTTTCACCAACCCAGTACAGTGTTTCGTGGCCTTATAGGGAGCCCCACCGAAGGTCCCAGTGCTACCGTCCGCATGCGTCCCGCACACCCAGTACAGCGTTTCGTGGCCCCGAGGGAACCCCCGCCGAAGGTCCCAGCGCTACCGTCCGCATGCGCCCGTGCAGTCCAGTGCAGTGTTTCGTGGCCCCATAGGAAGCTCCACCGAAGGCCCCAGTGCCCCCGTCCGCGTGCGCCCCGGAAGCCCACGCTTGCATTTTCACCCGCCCAGTGCAGCGCTTCGTGGCCCCATAGGAGGCTCCACCCAAGGCCCCAGTGCCACCGTCCGTATGCGTCTGGGAAATGTATTTTGGCATTTTCCCCCGCGCAGTGCAGCGTTTCGTGGCCCAATAGGGGGCTCCACCGAAACCCCCAGTGGGACCGTCCGCACGCGTCCCGGCTGCCCAATTTGGCACGTTCACTTACTCAGTAGAGCGCTTCTTGGCTCCATAGGAGAGCTCCACCGAAGCCCTCAGTGGGACCGTCCGCATGCGTGTCGGATACCAAATTCGGCACACCACCCAGACAGCACAGCGCTCCCCCCCGCCCAGTGCAGCGCTTCGTGGCCCCATAGGGGGGTTCTCACCGAAGCAGATATGCACAATTACGGTACCCACAACTGCATATGGTTGGGACCTTCGCCTGGATAATTTTTTGGACAAGGATAGTGGGGGGAGGCCGGCCGCATCGGGTTCGCTGCGCATGCTCCGAATTGGAGACAGAATGTGTTTTGCATTGTCTTTTACAGGGGATGGTGTGGGCGCCCTCATTGTCTCGGGTTGGCTCCCATTCGCCTGGGGGACGGGGTGTACACTAATAGGGAACAGTGATCCAGACACCTACAAGGAGCAAGCCGTGTAGCTCACTCCCACCCTCCCCCCAACACATAAGTAACACCGGACCAAAAGACCAAATGTTTGAACCTCCGAACAGGCTCTGTCAACAACCCATGCAAAAGTCCCGACGGGACAATCGGTGTCCCGCCAGCTACGGCTCGAGTGCGAAAGGAGAGGTGGGCGCGCCAGCCAGCGAGGTGCTCTCCGCGCCCGTCGCGCAAGCGCGTGCCCTTCGCGCGAGCCTCGCCAGGATGGCGGAAGACAAAGGGATCGGCGCGCTGCTTGGCAGGCCTCTTGGAGTCCTCTTGGCAGGCCTCTTGGAACGCCCTTGGAGCCTCTTGGAGTGGAGGCCTCTTGGGCCGTCTTGGGGCCATTTTGGGTGTCTTGGGGCGCTCTTGGGCCGTCTTGGAGGCCTCTTCGGCCCTCTTGGGCGCTTCTTGGGGCCATCTTGGCTCGTGTTGGGGCCCTGTGGCCTCTGCAAAATCCACGAGCCCAAGAGCGCCCAGAGTGTGTGTTTGTATTGTTTTTGGACAGGGATGGTGGGGTGGGTGCCCCCATGGTGTGCGCATGGTTCCAGGTTGACTGTTGGCCGTGTGGGGGAGGGGGTGTTTATTGATATGGAACAGAGATAAAACACCCTGCCCGAAGGGGAAGAGGGAGGTCGGAAGAGGAGCCGACCCAGACCACTTACGCCCAGAGGGCTGGTGGGTTTGCGACGCAGAAGCACCGATGGACACGGCAACGCCACCGTACCACATGGGATTCTGGTTTGTCCGATTGGGGCCGCGATCGATTCAAGGTTGAACGATCGACGCGGTATCAAAGCCTTTGCACGCGCCGACGCCGCACGAAGCTACCGTAACGGTATGGGTACATGTTTTTTTTTTTTCTGAATTCCGTGTGTGTGTGTGTGTGTGTGTGTGTTTTTGTTTCGTCGCTCAAGTGTCAGGACGAGTCCTCCTCTGCGCGCCGCGGTACCTTTGCCGCTCGTGGTGTCCCATTGCGCCCGCCCGCGGCGGCAGCCGCCCTCCCGCCACCGTTGCCTCTGCGGTTCGCCCTGGCCGCCCCGCGCTCTGGCCCTGCGCGCCTGGCCGCTGCTGCCCCCCCCTGCTTATCGTCGAACTCTTTGGCGTCTGAGCGTCTCTTCTTCATCTCGGCCGTCCTCCCCTCCTCTCTTTGCCTACCGGCCAATTCGCTAGTAAGTGCCCTTTTCTAGCTTCTCGCTGGAGCGACGTTCGCCGCCTCGCCGCCGACGAAAAAATGTCAGGAGAGGAAACACACACACACACAGAAACACTTTACCGTCGACGCCCCAGAAATACGAAAAAATATCGGAAGAGCAGGGGAAGACAAACACAGAAAATATAGGAACCTATGGGGAATCCTGGGATTTGTGTGTATTCATTGCGAAGGCCTTACGGCCGATGGCGCCGGCCCTGACGGGGGAGGATGACGACGACTTTAGCGACGACGACGGCGACGACGAGGACGAGGACGACGACGACGATGACGACGACGACGACGACGACGACGACGACGACGACGATGACGACGACGACGACAGCGACGACGCTGACGTGGGTCAGTGTCGTCAGGGATTCTGTTTGGGGTCTCTTCGGAGCGCTCTCAGATGCCTCTGGGGGTAGTTTTTGGGGGCCTCTTGGGAGCATCTTGGAGGCCTCTTGGGAGCCTCTTGGGAGCCTCTTGGGGCTTCCTGGGGGCCTCATGGGGGCCTCTTGGAGCCTCCCGGGAGCCTCTCGGGTCCGAGGGCTCGAAATGTCCGTTTGGTTTCCTTGACTGGGCACCCTCTTGGGGGCTTCTTAGGCCGTCTTGTAGGCGTCTTGGGCCGTCGTCGGGCCCTCTTTGGCCCGTTTCGCGAGCGGGATCGGGATCGGCTAAACGCTGCTCACCCGCCCGGCCATGCCTGCCAGGATCTGAGCGCCGAGCTCGGCCGGCGCGTGGTGGCGCTCGAGCGGCGCCAGGACGATGCCCTGGAGGCCGCACGGGCGGCGGCCGCGTGCACGCCTGGCGCCGAGGACTGCTGGCTGGAGCTGGATTGGGTCGGTGGCATCATCATCATCATCATCATCATCATCATCATCATCATCATCATCATCATCATCATCATCAGCAGCATCATCAGCATCATCAGCATCATCAGCATCATCAGCATCATCAGCAGCAGCAGCAGCATCAGCATCAGCATCAGCATCATCAGCATCATCCTCATCAGCATCATCAGCATCATCCTCCTCATCATCATCAGCCTCATCATCATCAGCAGCATCATCATCACCATCATCAGCAGCATCAGCATCAGCATCAGCATCAGCATCAGCATCAGCATCATCATCCTCGTCGTCATCATATCATCATCATCATCATCATCATCATCATCATCATCATCATCAACATCATCATCATCATCATCATCATCATCATCATCATCATCAGGGTCGGTGGCCTTCGGTAGCAAATCATGTGAGCCTTGTATACCCTCGCATCCGTCTTGGAATCCACTGCCCCTCTGTTATGAGGCCGTTGTATAGGAGAGGGAACAGAGGACAGAGTGTTTACACAGTTTTGAGGAATTAGTGAATTCAGTATGGGTCCGGCTTGAAGTGCTTCGAAGAAAGCGCACGCACCCGAATCGCAGACATATGGCTATATGCGGACCCAGGACACTTTGCTTCCCGTCGTCGTCCTCGCCCTTGCTCCGTTCCCCTTCCTTTCCTCCCTCCCCCGGATGGTGTCGAAAGCGTCCGCGGCTCGGGCGGGGGAGAGCCCCTTCCCACCTCCCTCATTATTCCTCGTTCCTCTTTGCCTCCCTGCTCCACCATCCGTCGTCCTACCTCGCCCACCCTCCTTGTTCGAAAAGTGAAGTCCCTGGCGCCGCGTGCCCGCGTCAGCGGTAAATGCTTTTTCGATATCCGAGCACAGCGGCGCAACCAAACAGAGGGGATTGCCAATGCGAGATTTCGGGGCGCACCCAAAATGCGGGCGGCACGGCCGCCGAACACAGTCGCATCGCTAACATGTAAATTATAGGTGCCTGCGGCGAGGTCCGCCCCCCTTGCCAGAGCAGTGATCTATATGGCGACGCGTGGAGCTTTGACTGTTAAGAGGTCCTTGACATGTGACATCTCTCGTGTTTTCGGATTGCTGCGCGGCATTCTTTGGGGTCCTTCGAGGCCTTTTGGGACGTCTTCGGGCCGTTGGGGGCCGCTTTGGCGCCGCGTTGCACCGCGGCCGCCCTGGGCCAGGGAAGCGTGTATTTGCGGCTCTCTCGGGGGCGCCCTGGGCCGGGGAAGTGTGTATTCGCATTCCCCCCCAGCTGGGCATGTCGACCTCGGTTCTGGGTTGGCAAAGTCGGGGCGCCGTCGAGGTGGCGAGCGTTCACCTTTTCGAAATACACAGATCAAGGTGTGATCTGTGTACACAGTTTGTGTCTTCAACTGTGTATTTTCGTGTGTGGGCCCGCTGTTTACACAGATCGTGGTGTGATCTGTGTACACAGATCTCGTTCCCATCTGTGTATTTGGGGTGTGCCCCTCGCGGGTGGTGTTGAATGGGCGGGAACTTTCGCGTTTCTCTTCCGGCTGGTCCAGGGGCGGCGTCGTGCGCGGTCGAAATACACAGTTCGTGTCTCCAACTGTGCATTTGTTGCGCGCCTCTCGCTGGAGTGGTCACTGGGCGGGAGTTTCCGCGGGTCTCCCGGCTGGTCCAGGAGGGGGCCGTGGTCTGGGCATGCAAAGGCGCGGGGGGGTGGGGATGGTGGGCTGTGGGAATGAAGGGGTTCGATAGGAGGGGTGGCCGAGGGGCCAAGGATGAACGGGACTGGACGAGAGCGGAGGAAGAGAGCCCAGGAGGATTTGCATCATCGGCGTCAGCATCACGAGGGCGAGGGAGGTGGGGGAGGGCAGAAGTTGGGGGCATGATGTGCACTAGGGCGTAGAGGATGGGAGGAGGGCAGGCATGTGGACGATGGGGGAACGAATCCGGCGCAGGAGGACGACGAGGAACGACGTGAATTGACACATGGGGGGGGGGTGTAGTGAAGGGGGATGATGACCGGGGCAATCGGAGGGGCATGAGAAGGGGGTGGGCCGCGAAGGGATATTTGGAAAAGGCGGGGGATGGGGCATGAGTTCGAGGCGGGCGCCAGCTAACGATTAGCTGAACAGTGTTTTGCGTGTCCGCGCACCCCCAGAGCACAGTGACTGGTTGCAGAACTTTATGATCTGGGTAATCGTGCGCTTCGTGCTTCCAGGCCGAAGGCTCGAGTCCGCGACGCCCGTTGGCGTCGCGATGATGCCGCCCCGATCTGCCAGACAGCATATGCACAGATACGCAAAATATGTGTTGCAACGTTTGTTTCATGACCCTCTCTATATTAACAGACCCACGTTGGAACCCAACATCCGTCTTCAGCGTCGATGAGCGCCGACTAGCGTCGATCAGCGTCTGGGAGTCGATGGGATAGCGCCGATTCGGCGTCGGTTAGCGTCGATTTAGCGTCGATCAGCGTCGATTTAGCATCGACTAGCGTCGATTCGCAAGAGCCGACAAGATGGTACGGGATGCTCCCATGAGTTGCCACCGAAGGCTTGGGTCGGTGGCCGCATGTGAACCCTACAGTGGAGGCCCATGCCAAGAAGCACCCAGCTTGCCTCCAGGGTGCCCTGGGTTTCTTGGGTTTCGATGGTCTTGCTGTGGAGCGCGTGGCGTTCGCACACCAGAAATCCATGGACGTCCCGGGGTCCCAGGGTTGGGTTTCTTACGAAAGGTTGCTTGTGGACCGGCCTCCATTATACCACCACCACCCACGATTCGGGAGATCCCGAGCTCGGAGAAGAAACAATGCATAAACATAAACTTTTGGCGCGCCGCGCTGAATTCTTGCATCCGCACGGGGGCCCGCTGGCGGCGCCTCCGGCGTCGCCCCCAGCGCGCTTCGCGCGCCAGGGAGGGGGGTCGGGCGCGGATCCAGGAAATCTCCGCGGAGCGCCAACAGTTTATGCTTATGCCGTTTCTTCTTCTTCTTATTCTTCTTCTTCTTCTTCGTCTGCTTCTTCTACTTCTGCTTCTTCTACACATGTGAACCCTACACCCACCCCCCACGATTTCTAAAAGGGGGTGGGGGTTCACTTCGTTCGGGAGCTCCCGAGTGGAGGGAACCCCCACCACCACCTTACAGATCGCGGGGGCTGGGGGTAGAATTCACACGTGGACGCCTGTGGGGGGCTGAGGTCCCCCATCACCCCTCCTCCTCCGCGGCCGCCCTGTCCGTCTCATTCCCCTCTCCTGCATGCTGGGCAATTCGCTTCTCGGTGTCCCTGGTTAGCTCTATCGCTGGTGTAGCCGTTCCGCCTCGCCGCCGACGGAGAGAGTGGGGGTCCGTGGTGGCCCAGTGCCGGCTCCGGCGAGCGGGAGCGGTGGGCCACCCGCGCAGAGGCGCGTGGGGGGGGCGAGGGCTTCTGAAAGGCACCCCTGCGGCTTCGAGGGCGGGGGCCTCCTCCGTAGACGTCGGGCGGGCGCCCTCGAAGGAGCAGCCTCCTCGTGAGAACGCCTTCCCCCCTCCCCCCCTGGCCCCCCGTGCGTGGGGCCAGCGCTGGGTGCGGCCCGCATGGGAACGCGGGAGCGGGGTCCGAGGTGCCTGGATACCTCGAAGTCCGCACTCTGAGGGAGGGAGGCAAAACCCTCCCAGACTTAGGAATTTGATACCACCCCCCAGACCAGCCAGACCCCCTGGAACCCTCCAGGGCAGCTCAGATCAGACCCCCTCCCAAGTCAGGCCACCCCCTTTTTATTGCGAAATGCTGAGTGCGGTGTTTTGCAGTTACTTGTGTCGGCCTCCGGGTGACGTTCTCGGGCCCAAGGACCGTCGAAAACGGATCTGGGGTGGAACGCTGCGCCAGATAGGGTCTGGGAGCCAGTTTGTACGGCAGTCAAGCAGTCGAGCATCTGAGTAAGACGTCTCCGCCCGAAAGGCTGGGCCCGCATGTCTTAGCCAAGTTGCCAGACAGCTGGCCCAACTTCTTGCGCACTCCAGCACCAATCAAGACAGCTGGCTCAGGCTTGCTTTAGGAGACTTCAAGGACGCTGGCCCAGGTTCTTTACTTCATAGTTTCCTCATTCCGATTTTCGGTTGTAACTGTTTTTGTTCGTCCGATGCGACCCCCCCGGAAAGCATGCTTGCGCGTGGCCGCCTTTGCCGACCCCCGGGGGAGGGGCGAGGCCTCGCGCCGAGAGGCGCTCTCTCCCCAGCGTCGAGAGGCGCACTCTCCCCAGCGTGGTGCCTGCCCCTGGGGGCACCCGCCTGCCGCGGGCACCACCGCCGGCGGGCAGCGGGGGGCCAGCGCAAACAGAACTCAGCCAGAGCGCAGGATCCTTGAGACCCCCAGGTCATCGTCCTCCTCCTCCTTCTCCTCCTCCCCTCCTCCTCCTCCTCCTCCTTCTCCTCCTCCTCCTTTTCTTCCTCCTACTCCTTCTCCTCCTCCTCCTCGTCCTCCTCCTCCTCCTCCTGCTCATTGGATACAGATTTTTGTCGGTCGCGATCGGTGGCGACCCATCGGCACTCCAGATCGGTCGCGGCCGATCGCGACCGATCCCAGAATCGGTCGCGACTGGTCGCCACCGATCGCGACCGACTGGTCGCGACCGATCGCGAAATTTGAAGCAACATCGGTAGCGACCGTTCTCGTTGGTCGCGACTGGAAAATTCCAATATCCAAATATCAGGGCCTTGCAGATCCTGCAGATCATGCATGATCCTGCAACGTCAGGGTTTGGGAATCGCTCGCGGCCCTGGAGGTGGCCTTACGTATTGGCTAAGCCTGGTTTGGAAAGCCCCCCCCGAAAGATGCAGCGCAGTTTTTGCCAAACTGACTGCGCCCGCTTTGCGCTGGGCCCTTTCGCCTTTGGTGTGTGTGTGTGAGAGAGTGTGTGAGTGTGTGTGTGTGTGTGTGTGTGTGTGTGTTGCGACGGGGGCTCGGGCCGCCGTCGTCGTTGTCGTCGTCGTCGTCGTCGTCGTCGCCGCCCTCGCCATAAAACGCGTCTCCGTCGTCGTCGTTGTCCTATCGCTAGTCGTTGTGCTCGTGGTCCTCGTGGTCCTCGTCGTCGCCGCTGCTGTCGCTACACGAAGGCTTCGCCGACCACCGCTTCGCCCCGGCGTGGGTTTCGAGGGGAGTTGGGGCCGTCGCCGGTGTCCTCGCCGTCCTCGTCGCTGTCGCCGTTGCGCTCAACATCGCGTTCGTCGTCCCTGCCGCCCTGGTCGTTGCCTTCGTCGTCCCAAGAACTGCTCAGGCTTACAACCAGCAGCAGCCCGCTTCTCTCAAGGGGTGTGGTTTGCTGCGTGTGAGCTGTCCACATCGGGGGGAACCAGGGCAGACGGCGGAGCTACAGGCACATGAGCGAGCCGCAGTGGCAAGCATTCTCGAAGCTGTTGGCCATTATCTGGCAGAGGGCGGTGGAAATGTACACGCAATGTGTGCACGTAACATGCACATGTATGAGTGTGCACTTATGAGCATGCACGCAGACAGAGCGAGAGACAACTATATACACATGGAGAGGGAACGAGCGAGAGATAGAGAGAGAGAGTGAAAGAGTGTGTGTGTGTGAAAGAGAGGGGAGCAGAGCCAAAGTGTTCAGCCCTCCCCCACACAACTTTTTTCATGTCCGGGACACCCGATCGAGGCCGGAAGCCATGCCAAGGCTCAGCATCTCTTCTTCTTCCTCTACGCCTCCTTCTTGTTCCCTCCTTCCTCCCTCACCCCTGCTGTTTTTACCCTGTGCATCCATTAGGCTTCTTCTGCCCGTCCTGGATTCCTCTGTTAACGGGGCGTCTGTAATTGCGCGCGGATAGACATGTTCTCGCAGCAGTGTGGACCGATCATTGTGGATGCTGGGTGACGACGCAGTCGTCAGTTAATTCCATTGTCGTATGTTGTCCTTCAGGACCTGAGGAGACTCAGCGACGAGCTGGACCAGCGCGTGAGGTCGATCGAGGCGGTTGCGTCGGTGGCTCGCGTCGAGGCCTGCTTGCATCTGTAACATCGGAGAAAAACAGAAGAGAGTAAGGGCGCGATCGTCATAGCACTTGAGGGCAAAACACAGAACAGTGCGGAGAAGTGTCGCCTGCTGGCTGATCACATCGACCTGGACAGAG
>CAUYUJ010019387.1:125386-132886 GCA_963575745.1 Prorocentrum cordatum | reverse complement strand
AGGCCAAAATGGGGCCAAAACCCTAGTAAAACCGATGATTTTGGCTTCCTCGCCGAGGCCGTTTTGGACGCTCTAACTACCAGCGGCCCCCCCCGTCCAAGTCCAGGGGAGGGGGTTAGGGGGAGGGGTAAACCCCTCCCCGAAGGGGAAGAAGGGAAGATGGAAGAGGAAACTCCCGGAACCACCTACGCCCAGAGGGCTGGTGGGATTAAGACAGTGAGCCGCCTTTCATCCTTTGAGCATTTGCAGGTTTCAAGCTTCAGGGCCATACATGGTGAGGAAGTCTCAGGCGAAACGCCCGGCCCGCCCTTTCGACTGGCCTCGGAGTGCGGCAGGACGAAGTTGTTTATCAGGAAGAGTAGGGTGAGGAGGAGGAGGAGGAGGAGGAGGAGGAGGAGAAGGACGAGGAGGAGGGAGGAGGAGGAGGAGGAGGAGGAGGAGGAGGAGGAGGAGGAGAAGGAGGAGGAGGAGGAAGGGCAGGAGGAGGAGGAGGAGGAGGAGGAAGAGGAGGAGGAGGCGGAGAAGGAGGAGGAGGAGGAAGAGGAGGAGGAGGAGGAGGAGGAGGAGTAGGAGAAGAAGGAGGCCAGCAGGAGCAGTCGGAGAACGAGCAGGAGGAGGAGGAGAAGGAGGAGGTGGAGGAGGAGGAGGATGAGAAGAAGGAGGAGGAGGAGGAGGACGAGGAGGAGGAGGGGGAGGAGGAGGAGGAGAAGGATGATAATGAGGAGGAGGGGGAGAAGGAGGAGCAGTCGGAGGAGGACGAGGGCGCCATCTCTGCTTTGTCCTCTGCCCCGCGCCTGGCCGCAGGAGCTGGGCCAGCGCATCGGGGCCCTCGAGAGGGCCTCGCAGTCGGCCGGCGCCGAGGTCCGCGGGGCCACCTCGCCGTCTCGGGGGTCGTCGGCGCCGTCGCCGCCGCCGACGTCGCTGTCGTCGCCGCCACCTTTGCCGTCGCCTTCGTCTTCGTCTTCATCGTCTTTTCGAAGAAAAATTGGCACAAACAAAACTTTTGCGATCCGCGCAAATTTCTTGTATCTGCGCTGGGTCCCCCCCTGCGGCGCCTCCGGCGCCGCCCCTGGCGCTCTCCGCGCGCCAGGGAGGGGGGCCCAGCGTGGATCCAAGAAATCCGCGCGGAGCGCCAATAGTTTATGTTCATGCCGTTTTTTCTTCTTCTTCTATTTGTCGTCGCCTTTGTCGTCGTCGTCATCGTATTTGTCGTCGCCTTCTTCACTGCCTTTGTGCTCCTCATCGTATTCGCTGTTCGAAGGCTGTCGATTGAGGTTGAGGACGAGTGTGCATTCCTTCGGTTTTTCGGTCCTCGTCCTCATCCGTGTCCTTTCCAGTGGTGGAGGATAGCTCCAGTGCAGACGCAGGGGGTGTTTGGGGTTCCCGGAGTGGCGTGTGTTGGGGCCTCTTGGGTAGGGCCTCTGGGGGCCATCTTAGGGTTTTCTTGGAGTCCCTTTGGGATACTCTCGGGGGTCTCTTGTGACCCCTTTGCGGCCTCTTGGGGCCTCTTTGGGAGCTTGTTGACGGATTCTCAAACGTGGTGTAGGGCTTCCGGGGGGCCCCCCGGGGCGGGAGCGCTCGCATGGTGTAGGGCCTCTGGGGGTTTTAGGGCGGGAGCGTTCGCCCCAAAGCCTTTGGGGCAGGCGGTGCCGCCAACCTTCAGACGTCTTTGACGCTTTTGACGCTTCCGATGCTCCTGACGCTCCTGGCTCCAGGAGCTTCGCGGCGCTTCTGACGTTTTGGACGTTCCTCGCGCTCCTGACGCTCTTGGCCCCAGGAGCTTCGCGACGCCTCTGGCGTTCTGACGCTCCTGACGCTCTGGAGCTTCGGCAGCTTCAGGAGCTTCAGGAGCTTCCGAAGCGTCAGGCGCTTCAAGAGCTTCATGGGCCTCCGAAGCTTCGGGGGCTTCGGGGGCTTCAGACGCGCCTGAAGCTGCAGAAGCTCCGGGAGTTCCAGGAGTTTTGAGGAGCTTCAGGAGCTTCAGGAGCTTCAGGAGCTTCAGGAGCTTCGACCACTTCGGGGGCTTCAGGAGCCTCAGACACTTCAGGAGCTTCAAGAGCTTCAGGAGCGTCAGAAGTTTCAGACGCTTCATGAGCTTCAGGTGCTACATACTTTTTAAGACGAACGTGCATGGCGCCGAGGCGAGACCCACATCTTGAAAAGAACTCGCCCTCGAGACATTTGTGTTCTTCTTTGTCAGACGGCTGTGCGCGGCGCTCAAGAGAGAGCCACATCTTGATAATCCTTCGCCCGTCCTCCATCCTTGAATCAGCTGCAACTTTACCTAACAGCGAAAACTGATAGGTTTCCAGTTGGCTCAAAAGAGAGCACCTTGACTCCCCAGGGGGGTCTGGGCGGGTGCCGGGAATAGCCGGGGAACCCGGGGACTCCCCAGAACACTATCCCAGGCCACATTTTGATTGCCCGGAGCCAACATAACACCATTCCCAGGACACATTTTGAATGCCAGGAGCCAACTGTAAGCCACTTCGAATTCTTCGTGTTCCCAGAACACCATTCCCAGGCCACATTCTGAATGCCCGGAGCCAACTGTACGCCACTTCGTGTTTTTCGTGTTCCCAGAACACCATTCCTGTACCATATTCTGATTGCCCGGAGCCAACCGTGGGCCACTTCGTGATCTTCGTGTCCCCAGAACACTATTCCCAGGCCACATTTTGAATGCCCAGAGCCAATTGTACGCCACTTCGTGTTCTTCGTGTTCCCAGAACACCATTCCTGTACCATATTCTGATTGCCCGGAGCCAACCGTGGGCCACTTCGTGATCTTCGTGTCCCCAGAACACCAGTCCTGTCCCATATTTTGAATGCCCGAGCTAAGGCAGGCTGAGGCCGAGGCAGGTTGAGGCCGAGGCAGGCTGAGGCTGAGGCTGAGGCGCGCCGAGGCAGGCTGAGGCTGAGGCTGAGGCAGGCTGAGGCTGAGGCAGGCTGAGGCTGAGGCTGACGCAGGCTGCAGGCTGAGGCTGCAGGCTGAGGCAAGGCTGAGGCTGAGGAGGCTGAGGCTGAGGCTGCAGGCTGAGGCTGAGAGGCTGAGGCTGAGGCAGGCTGAGGCTGAGGCTTGGCTGAGGCTGGCTGAGGCTGAGGCAAGCTGAGGCTGAGGCTGAAGCTGAGGCAGGCTGAGGCTGAGGCTGTGGCTGAGACTGAGACTGAGGCAGGCTGAGGCTGAGGCTGGCTGAGGCTGAGGCTGATGCGGGCTGACGCTGAGGCAGGCTGAGGCTGAGGCTGAGGCTGAGGCAGGCTGAGGCTGAGTCTTTGGCCGAGGCTGAGGCTGAGGCTGAGGCTGAGGCTGAGGCTGATGCTGAGGCAGGCTGAGGCTGAGACAGGCTGAGGCTGAGGCTGAGGCAGGCTGAGGCTGAGGCAGGCTGAGGCTGAGGCCGAGGCAGGCTCAGGCCAAGACAGGCAGAGGCTGAGACTGAGGCTGAGGGTGAGGATGAGGCCGAGGCAGGCCGAAGCTGAGACAAGTCGAGGCTGAATGCGGGGAGGAGGGGGGGTGAGGCAGGCTGAGGCCGAGGCAGACTGAGGTCGAGGCAGGCTGAGGCTGAGGCTGAGGCAAGCCGAGGCAGGCTGAGGCTGAGGCTGAGGCTGAGGCAGGCTGAGGCTGACGCAGGCTGAGGCCGAGGCAGGCTGAGGCTGAGGCTGAGGCAGGCTAAGGCTTTGGCCGAGGCAGGCTGAGGCTGAGGCTGAGGCAAGCCGAGGCAGGCTGAGGCTGAAGCTGAAACTGAGGCAGGTTGAGGCATCCATAGGAATCCATATGAATCCTTAGGAATCCCTGGGAATCCTCAGGAATCCGTAGGCATCCTTAGGAATCCGTAGGCATAGTTCAGCATCCTCAGGAATCCTTAGGAATCCTTCGGATTCCTCAGGATTCCACAGGAATCCTTCGGAATCCCCAGGAATCCCTAGGAATCAGGATTCCTCAGCATTCCTAAGGTTTTTTTAAGGATTCCTATGGATTCCTAAGGATGCCTAACGATGCCTTAGGAATCCATAGGAATCCTTCGGATTCCATTGGATCCTAAGGCCGTTGCCATTGCGACTGTCATTGCGAATGCGACTGCGACTGCGAGAACAGCAGAATTCTGCAACTGGATTCTCACCTGAATCTCAAGGGGAATGCTTCCAGATATGCTTATACGCATGGCTGCTGGGTTGCGTTGCCGGGATCATTTTATGACGAATGTGCGCGGCGTTGAGGCGAGAGCAACATTTTGAAGCCCACCCGCCCCCCCCATCTTCGGAATTGTTGCAGATGTCTGGCTTCAGGATCATGCATGGTGAACCTGCTGGCACGCCTGGGTGTGCGACACGATGGAGCTATCTACAAGGTGAAGGGATGGAGGAGGGGGATATGGCGGATGTGGATGGGACGAGGAGGAAGAGGAGGAGGAGGATGAGGAGGAGGAGGAGGAGGAATATGAGGAGGAGAAGGGGGAGGAGGAAGAGGAGGAGGAGGACGAGGAATGTGAGTAGGAGGAGGAGGAGGAGGAGAAGGGGGAGAAGGAGGAGGAGAAGGCTAGCAGGAGGAGCAGGAGAAGTTGGAAGGAGGAGGAGGAGGGAAGGAATGAAGGAAGGAGGGGGACGTCCCCCCTTCAGGACCTGGCGGGGCTCCGCTCTGAGCTGGGCCAGCGCCTGGGGGCCCTCGAGTCGGCCTCGCAGGCGGCCAGCGCCGAGGCCCGCGGTGCCACCAGCCGTGTCGGCGGTCGTCGTCGAGGAGGAGCAGCAGCAGGCGGATCAGGAAGACCAGTCGGAAGAGGATGAGGAGGATTAGGGTGCAGAAGATGAGGCTGATGATGAGGCTGATGATGATGATGCTGATGATGACGATGGCGATGCTGATGGTGATGACGACGGTGATACTGATGGTGAGGGTGATGATGGCGTGCCGCTGCTGCTGCGGCTGATGATATCATTGGCGATGACGATGACGACGATGACGATGATGCTGCGGTTGCTGATGATAAGGTTGATGGTGATGCTGATGGTGACGATGGTGATGATGTTGTTGCTGATGATGATGGTGATGATGAAGATGGTGGTAGTGATGCTGTTGATGATGTTGATGATGACGACGAGGATGATGAGGCGGTTGATGTTACTACGGAGGGTGTTGATGATGGCGACGATGCTGATTATGATGATAATGATGGTGCTGCTGACGCTGATGACGATGACGATGATGAGTATGCTGCTTTCCACCCTCCTCCTCCTCCCCCTCCCTCCCAGAATTGGTAGCTTCGGTGCTATTGCCTGCAGGGGCATTGCGCGGTCGTGCTTGCGGCCGCTGCTGGCCGACCCTGGGTCGCGTACGCAGCCCAGGCTTGCCCTTGTATGCCGCTGCGGAGTAGCACTGCGTATGCCGGGCGTCGCAGTGCCCGCCTCAAGTTTCAGTTTCTATAGTTGGCGAGTGTTTACACCCAACAATGATTTTCCCTTTCGCGTCTCGTGTGTGAAATTCGGGGTCTGTTCCAGCCTTTTTACCATGCACTGTAGATGACGCGGCTTATTGACTGGTGTTGTGTGATGCCCGTTTATATGAATGATCGTTTTGATCTCGGGCGAACGCACTCACAACAAACTAATACTTCTTTTCTCCCCCTCCTCCTCCTCATCCTCTCTCTCTCTCTTTTTCTCTCTCTCTCTCTCTCTTTTTCTATTTGTTTTGTTTCTCTCTCTCTCTCTCTCTCTGGGACCCTTGCCCAACACGGCGAAACTCGACTGCGACTTCAAGCCCGTCGCAACAGGGCGTGCAGGCGTATTGAGGGCTTTGCACTTACTTGCGTAATTGACTTCTGGCAATGTGGCCTCGCACTGTTATCCTGCCAGCTGTGTGTCCCGTCGCGCAGCTTTTGTCACAGGCTAAGGAGCCGCAGGGATCGTGGCTCTGGTGGTGTCCGAGGCATTGGGAACTCAGCTGGCCCTCTCGAGATCCCTTGGGGTGGTAAAAAACAAATCCTCCCGCTGCCCCCTCCCTCCTCCTGTTATCATCAGCATAAGCATCGTCATCATTAGCATCAACATCATCATCACCATCATCATCGTCATCGTCATCATCACCATCGTCATCGTCATCGTCATCACTCGTTTCGGCACAGCGCTCACACGCTTCGTGGCCCCACAGGGAGCTCCACCGAAGGCTCCACCGACAAGGTTCGCGTCGCGCCACCGCACCCATTCCGGCGCACCCGTCACATGTGGCGTGGCCCCACAGGGAGATCCTCCGAATGCCCCACCGACAGCGTTCGCATGGCGCCACCGCACCCATTTCGGCACACCCCTCACACGTTTCGTGGCCCCACACGGAACTCCACCGACGGCCCCACCGACAGCGTTCGCATGGCGCCACCGCACCCGTGACGGCACACCCCTCACACGCTTCGTGGCGCCATAGGGAGCTAGCTCCACCGAAGGCCCCAGCGTTCGCATGGCTCCACCGCACCCATGACGGCACACCCCTCACACGTTTCGTGGCCCCATAGGGAGCTCCACAGAAGGCCCCACCGACAAGGTTCGCATGGCGCCACCGCATCAATTTCGGCACACCCCCCCACAGGGAACTCCACCGAAGGCCCCAGTGGCAGGGTTCGCATGGCGCCACCGCACCCATCTCGGCACTGTCACTGAACTGTTTCTTACGAGAATTAATGGAAAAGCAGGAGGAGGAAAGCGGAGGAGGAAAACGAGGAATTGGGAAAGAAGGAAGGGATGAACGCGGGAGGAAAATGTAGAGGGAAGTTGTAGTATGAGTGGTAGTAGTAATAGTAGTAGTAGTAGTAGTAGTAGTAGTAGTAGTTGTAGTAGTAGTCCTAGTAGTGGTAGTAGTAGTAGTAGTAGTAGTAGTAGTAGTAGTAGTAGTAGTAGTAGTAGTAGTAGTAGTAGTAGCCGTAGTAGTAGTCGTAGTAGTAGTAGTAGTAGTAGTAGTAGTAGTAGTAGTAGTAGTAGTCGTCGTCGTAGTGGTAGTGGTAGTGGTAGTGGTAGTGGTAGTGGTAGTGGTAGTGGTAGTGGTAGTGGTAGTGGTAGTGGTAGTTGTAGTGGTGGTAGTAGTAGTAGTAGTAGTTGAGTAGTAGTAGTAGTAGTAGTAGTAGTACTTAGTACTAGTACTAGTACTTAGTACTTAGTTACTAGTACTAGTAGTCGTAGTAGCAGTAGTAGTAGTCTCAGTAGCAGTAGTAGTAGTAGTAGTAGCAGTAGTAGTAGCAGTAGTGATAGTAGCAGTGCTAGTAGTAGTAGTAGTAGCAGTAGTAGTAGTAGCAGTAGTAGTAGCAGTAGTAGTCGTCGTTGTCGTCGCCGTAGTAATAGTAATAGTAGTAGTAGCAGTAGTAGTTGGAGCACTAGTAGTAGTAGTAGTAGTAGTAGTAGTAGTAGTAGTAATCGTAGTAGTAGTAGTAGTAGTAGTAGTAGTAGTAGTAGTAGTAGTAGTAGTAGAAGAAGAAGAAGAAGTAGGTGGTAGTAGTAGTAGTAGTAGTAGTAGTAGTAGCAGTA
>CAUYUJ010019387.1:71225-116225 GCA_963575745.1 Prorocentrum cordatum | reverse complement strand
GGAGGAGGAGGAGGAGGAGGAGGAGGAGGAGGGGAGAGATGGATCGGGCGAGGAGATCTGTGCACATCTACCGTCCCTTGCCAGGCCCATCCTGGGCCCAAGAGCGGTGTGTATGCCACCCTGGCCAAGCCAGGAGGGCATGCAGAGACCGCTTTTGGGCCCAGGATGGGGTCGGAGGACTGCGCCGCAACGCCGATGAATCGGCGATCATCCGATGTGGCTTGATGTGGAGCCCGATGTTCTTCCACGCCGACCGCACTGATGCATCGGCGATGCGCCGCGATCCTCCGACCCCATCCACTCGGGCCCCCATCGGAGGCCTCTACCTTCGGGCGGTCGAATGGGGGAATTGAAAGAGGGGCTCGCGCAACCTGCTGCGTATCTGGCCGGCTTCGGCCCCGCCACTGCGCCATTTCCTCGATGTACGCTGGCGACGGCGCCGGGAGGCGCCAGAATAATCGGCTGCGTGATTTTGTTGAGCACGCAGGAGTGGGCGCCCTATCTTAGCAGCGTCGATCGCTTCGCGTACCTTGCTTCGGGTCAGGCCTGAGTGCCAGGTTGTGGCAAAAGAGCTGGTGCGATCGATGCAAACACCGGCCCGTGTCGACAGATGGAGGCCCTGAAATGCGCAGCGGCGTTCTTGGCAGATGCAGGGCGTCTCGTGCACGGGTTCTGTGTTCAGGAAGCTGACTCGCCAATCCCCCATCTGCTCTCCCTCCCCCCTCTCTCGAGCAGTGGCGAGGCGTCCTGGCGTGCCTATAAGCCCACCGCAGAATGCTCGAATAACCTTCTGGTGTTTGCCCGCAATGTTCTTAGAACACGCCTGCCTGGGACTGTCCTAATTTGTTTTAACACATTGGCTTTCTGTTTTAATAGCTTTGTACTTGTTCTTAGAACGTTCTTGGGTTCTAGGAGCATATCCTGGTGGGCCTTTAGGAATGCTGGGACGATCGGTCCCTGCTCAACAAAATGTGTCCCTTGTCCCCATTTGTCCTTTGGCTCTCCTTCCTCCTCTCCGATCGTCTTGCATCTGAACGGCCCGCCTTCACTTTCGTTGTGACCCGCCGTTCGTATCCGGCTCGGAGCCACGCTTCGCCTTCGCTGCTTCCGATGCCCGCGGACAAAACATGGGGGGCTTGGGTAATCACACTTGGAGTGCATCTTCCGCGGCTGTCGAGGGTTCAGAGCGCGCCGCGCCAGCGTCGATCGCCATGCGATCTGGGATCGGCTTGTTTGTCCAGTGTGAGTTAGGGCAAACGGAGATTCTCCCAGGGTGCTGTACCACGAGTTTAGTCCAGGGGTGACGGTCCTCCTCCCTCTTCTTGTCCTGCTCCTCTTGCCTTTTTCGTCCCTGAACCTGATTTTCTCTCTCCTCAGTCTTAGCTGCGTTTGGTTTGAAGGAGGCAGGTGCCTTCGTTCCAAGCATCGTGGTGTAGCGGTGCCAGCTGCACTGCGTTAACAGGTGGGACAGCGGGCACAGACCACATGCAGGACACGACAGGCGCGATGTACAGTGGCATGGCAGATAACATGTCGAACGCACGGTGAGTGCTAATGGACTGTGGGACCCTCTGAGCTTCAGCCGTTGGTCATGATTCGCACTTGGTGAGAGGGATGGATGTGCGGGTAAGCGAGGGGATGAGAAAAGGATGGGGGCAGCTGAGGAGGGCAAGATTGGGAGGGATGAGGCATGAGGATGAGGATGCTGCTGGTGCTGGTGGTGATGATGATGATGATGATGATGAGGAGGAGGAGGAGGATGGATGTCAGGGGAAGGGTTGGGATGCGAGGAGGGGAGGGATGTGATGATGCGGTATGGGGAGGGAGGGTAAGGGCAGGTGCGTGCGGGGGTGAGTTGAGGAGTGGGAGGGAATGGAAATGGCTGGAGTGAGGTGTTTAATTCTTGACGCTTTACGTATCTCAACCAGTTCCATAGCCCGGCTCAAGCCGTCTGCGGGCCTGGCTCCCTCGGGCCAGTCTCCCGCGCTCAAGGGGGCGCCCGGACGCCGCGCCGCGCCCCCCGCCCCTGGGCCCCACCGCCTCACCAGTTCTCGCCTGCGATATCTGCTCGCACGCTGCGCTGCTGACGCCCGCGGCTCAGACCCATGGAGGATCTGCCCGACGAAGGGGACGAGGATAGGGATCGTGCAGTGCATGGCATGGGAGTCCAACCGCTGCGATCGATCGATCCCCAAAACCCCCACAGGGAACGGCCCTCCCCCGCAGGCGCGGCTGACCCAGGATCGACGCCAGCGACGGCCGCATTGGCCCCCTGTCCAGCGGAGGGAGACAACCAGACAGAGGGGAGAGAATCTCTCCCTGGTGTTGCCCTGGATCCCGCTCAGATCCCACTTCCGCCAACGCCTCCCCCCTCCCCACGCAGGGAGGCAGACGGGGCTCGTGAGACCCTAACAACAGGCCCCACCCTGCCCCCTGAGGCCGAGAACGAGGTCTCGGTACGGAACCGAGAGACGGCAGTGGAGGATGCACCTGGAGAAAGGCGACCGGGATCCACAGAAGGCGGCAGCACAGATCCCCCGCCAGGTGGACAGGCGAACAGGCCCCCCCCCGCGGTGACTGAAGAGCCTCCACAGGAAACGATGGAGGGATCAAACAGAGAAGACCTAGACCAGTCAGCGCCGTCGCAGAAGGCCGCCTCGTCCCCCTCCTCCTCCAATTCACCAGTTACTGCGGCTCTCGGCTGCGCCCCCCATCCTCCTCCTCCTCCCCCTCCTCCTCCTTCAGTGCAGGATCCGCGTCCAGCGGTGCTTGGACTCGCCCCCAACCCTAATCAAGATTCACCAGTGACTGCGGCTCTTGGCTGCGCCCCCATGCAGAGTGCAACGCCGAGGAGCGATGCAGACAGCGATAGACGTCCAGAAGGCTCCCTAGAAAGGCCCCGAGGAGCGATGTTGACAGCAATAGGCTGCCAATAAGTGATTCTGGCAGCGATGGGCAACGATAGTGTGACCCCGCAGGAACGGGCCCCTCCAGCTCCCACGGAGGGAGCGCGGGTCGCAAACGAGGACATAGAAGACGCCCTGCCCAGAAACCCGCTGGATCTGTCCAGCGACGGCGGAGTGGGGCCCCCACCTGATCCCCCCCCTCCCCCGCCACGTTCCCTCCGCAGCTTTCCCGACTCCACTGCCCCCGACGGGCCTGGCCGAAGACGTTGAGGTTTCCCCCGCGCTGCCGTTCCATCCGATTGGGTTCGATGTGAACAACGGGCAGCAGCATTGGGACGAGGCCGAATGGGAGAGGCTGCCGAGAGAGCGCGAACTCGGAGGCAGCACCCACGACAGCGAAGCGCCCCTCGAGTGGGAGGATCCCGACGAGATTGACAGCAGATCAGCCGCTCGCGGTCGCAGTAGCTTGATCGCCCCTCCCTTCGGCCCCCCCCCCGGCTCCGCCGCCTGGCTCAAGGTCGCTCAACGCGGGAGAACGGGTGGCAGGGCCTGGACACGGAGAGGGCCCGGCCCACCGCAGGCCCCCCCCCCCCCACACTTCCCAGGCGTTGTGGATCCCGCGACGCCGATGCCCTTCTCTTGGCCCCGAGAGTCGTCGACTCTAGGGGCACCATGAGAGGCGGCGCACTGACGGCTCTCATGGAGCACCATGAACCAAGGTAGGGGCCGTGGAGGGATTCCCCAGGCGCCCGCCCCGTAACCAAACGATGTGCGTTGGCTTTGAGAACCTAGTAAGCTGCTGCTGGCTTCGTCATCCCCCATGGCACGCAGCCGTCAGCGGGGGCCTGTCCGCAGCAGGAAGCGTCGAATGCCCGCTCAGGGTAGGCCCCAGCCACGCGGTGCAAGCGGAGCAGGAAACCCCAAGAAGGCGTTACAATCGCGCCTCGGCAATGGCTGAGCTTGACCTCTCCTCGCTGGTTTGGTCAATCACAGGGTCCGACCATGAGGCCAGGCTCGGAGGAGTAGGACCTGACCCAGTACAGGTACTAGCACTCCGCTACGCAAGCCTGTCACAGGACCCTGACATTGTATCGGAAAGCCTGGGCTGCGACGAATCAACGCAGGAAGAAATCATAGCGTCCGAGAGTGAGTACGACATACTGCGCCATGCTGCCCTCTATACAGACATCGGGGTGGGGGACCCATCGGAGGGCCTCTTCCCGCCGTCTCTCCTCGGACTCTCCAGGTGGCGCCACGATGCCGCCCCCGACGCAACTGACACGAGCCCAGCCGGTACGGCCTCGGAGCACAAAGCCAGACTGCGCCGCTACCTGATCCACGAGCACCGCCGCAACATGGTGCATTTCCCGGACCACAATGAGTCAGGCACTGGTCAGTCAGTAGGGGGCGCTGGGCCGATGCTGGCGCGGACGTCCTATCCTCTGCGCAGCACGGCGCCGGGCAAGACGGCCGGGCCACCCCCGCCATCCCCGGCGCAGGACCCCACACCCCAGGCATCACAGGGCCCATCCTCGAGGGTTGCGACACGCCAGAAGGGCCCTGGCCCATAAACAGCACGTCCTACATGATAAGGTTCGGGGACTTCTTCCGCCCCCCCGCACCAGATGCGAATGCTGCGGCTGCTGGCTTGCACGGGATCAGCGCGGCCCCAGTTGTATCGTTTGCCACGGGCTAGCCGCCCCATGGGTGACTGCCACGGATGGACTCCACCCAGACAACCTTGAAGCCCCCGGCATCCACTGGACCTATTAGGTACCCAACTCACCTTCCAGCTGGCCAGAGTGGGGGCTCGATGCGCCCCCATCGCCAGCCACATCTGCCCCCCTGACCTCCCGCGGGAGACCACCAGCTACTCCCCGTCATGGCTGATTGCAGAACTGCTCGCAGCATGGCGCCACATGACGGAAATGGCACTAGACAGCGGAAGAGTCGCAGACAGAGGTGGGCACCCGATTGCCGCGAGGGATGACGCAAGAGTCGGAGACGAGCCGATGCTGCGAGCTACCGTGGGCGCCCTCGCCAGACTCTGTGGCGCCCCGCTGGGATGGGCCATGGAGACCGTGACGCACATACAAGACAGCATCAGGGGAAACCCTGTCGGCAGATCGCTGCGCGACTGGGTGCCCGAATGCCTTGCCCAGGTCCCCGCAGTGGCCCTGCCAACTCAACCCCCTGCCCCGGTAGACGCCATGCCCAGGGCACAGGACTTGAGGGCAAGATACCGGCAATGCCGCGATGGTCTCCCCGCGGAGGACACGGCATGGCTCCGCAGAGAAATAGGAGGCAGCTTCCTGGAACAAGCACACCTCGTCGCCCCCGCGGACAGAGCCTCCATCGAGACCTCGAGCGCAAGTGCTGAGGCGACAGAAGTAGCCCGCGCAGCCGTAATCGCCGCGGCCAGAAGAAGGGAGGGAATAATCATTGCACGCCGCTGAGCGCCGGGCAGCCCCTGCGGTGAAGCGACGCGCCTCGCGATCGCACTGCGCGCAAGGGCGCGGGGGGTGGGCGCCCCAGTGGCTCGTGGGAGCAACCAGCAGGCCACGAGGAGAGAAGAAAACGAGGCTCGCACGGCCGACGGACACCGGCAGAGCACGCGTGCTCAGCTCCCTCCGGAGAGGGAGGGGAACGCACGGCGATTGCTTCAGGAGATCCTCGAGATCCGCGCCCAGGTAGCGAACGATAGCATCCCCAACATCATGACCTGGAGCAGGCTCCTGGCCCCGTTCATCTGGGACTCAACCACAGAAAGTGAACGAGCCACACTCGAGCACGTCTTCGAGGCCACGGGGGCCACGCGATCCCTAGTTACGCACGCAGCGTCGCGATGACACTAATTGGGCATAGTCTCACTAGAAGGAGCGCACTACCGCCTCGGGCTGACGGCGGCTACCCTATCCCGCCCGACAGGAAGAGCGATCGCGGCCCCCCTCCCGGGGGGGTGCATCGACGCAGAACTCCAGGGGCGCACCATGAGTTGGCTCGACACACTCGGTCAACTCCAGGAGACGATCCTAACGGCAGACAGGGGCGCAGTGGAGCGCGGGGCGCGCGCGCGAAGTGCCAGGGCGCACGCCGGGAGTGGCGGCGCGGGGGCCGGCGCAACAGGAAGGCGGCTACCCCGCTCCCCCCCCCGGAGAAAGGGCGCAGAGCACCACCGCCCCATGGCGCGAAGACATCAGGCAGATCCTTCGCGATGAGGCAGGCAGCAAACCCAGATCGCCCCCGCAGGCATTCAGCAGAGGAGACACGCTGGACGCCCTCATCCGCGCACTAGACGCGACGCAAAGGGACGACGAGGCCTCAGGCAGATCCAGACAACAATGTACAGACCGCACTTCCTTCAGCGGCACAGAAGCTCAGTTGGTGGCAGAAGGACTGCTCAGAGAAACCGGGGCCCAACTTGAGCCAGGGAGCTGGATATCAAGGTCCATGTGGCTTTGTCTGGCGCCGCATCACACGCCCCTCCTACGACCAGTGCTCTAGGTGCGCGGCATGGATATCATACCGTTCGAGGTCCTTACCAGATGGCTGCAGATAGCAGACATACATGCCCCCGACGACATCAGAGGCGTGCTGAGTGAAGGGGGGGGGGGGGGGGGGGGGGGCAGACCCCGGGTGCGTACCCCCCGTCTGGGAGCGGACAGATGCTCCTCCTCCTCCTCTGCACCACAAGTCTCAAGGCATGTCTAACCGAGGAAGAGGCCGCTACGACCACGCGACTCCTCATAGAAAGCTTAGGCGCAGCCATTGCCAATGCCGCCGACCCGCCTGGAGACGCTGAACGATTCCTCAGAGCCGGCGAGCCAGAACAGAGGCCAGGATGGGACACTGGGGAAGGAGAGCAAACATGCGCCATCTGCGCTGGGGAGCTCAACGGGATCGCGGAAACCCTAGTTCTCTGCGGACGCCAGTTCCACAAACACTGGCTTGACCAAGGGGGCTGAGCCAGCCTGGAGTGTTCCAGGAAGGAAGAAACTCCATGCTTATTCGATGCCCATACTGCAGAGCCAACGACAGAGGTAGCGTCGCAGCACTCCTTCCTGGGGCTCCACCCCCCAACGAAGCGCAGGCAATGCTACAGCTCAGGGACGGGCTCCTGGCCCCCACAAGGCCCCCCATCTTATATAATGCGTTAGCAGCCGCGACTTTCCCCTTAGCCACGGAGCTGGGCTGCCTATGAGCCGACTTGGTCTCCATGCGTAGACCGAACGCCTACATGACGGTCTGGGACTTGCAAAGAATGCGCGAGCACAAAACAGTCCATAGGCGCCCCCCGTCACAACCTGAACAAATGGAGGTGGATCATGATAGCGAAAGTACGCTCCCCAGGCGAACGGAAGAAGGAGGATCAGGAGTCAGCAATGCCCCGGCTCCTCCCTCCAGACAGGAGAGAATGCGCTCAATCCCAATCATCACTCAGTCAAGATGGGCCCCCCTCCTAGCCAGGCATCCGCCAGGAGAAATCAAAAGGAGAGGTCCGCCGGCCTTCCCAGTCCCCCTGCTCATGGCGGCAGCCAAGGAGGTAGAGGCGGAACTGGTAATCACCCGAGGGCCACTGCTAGGAGACAGACACGCGGGCAGCACGGGCACCACCATAGCTATGGCAGGCCCTGGTGCCCATGAGCAGACCATGGAACTGGTGCGCAACAGAACCACTCCTGAGGAAGGGCAGGGCACCACCCCCACCATCCTCATAGCGGATGCCAACGAGTCCCAGATCCAAGCTGCGCTGTCGGCAGCAGGCTCGGGTGGCGGCCCACGCAGGATCCTCGCTCTACCAGGGCAAGGGGTCCCGACGCCAGGAGGCCCCGACCCAACTGAATTGATAGCCATAGCCAATGCACAATGGGGGTACCGAGCCACGAACATGATCACGCACCTGGTCCCCATAGGGAATCCGGTGACAACAGGAGGTATTACCCCCCCCTTGTGCAGCTCGTGGCGGCACAGTTCAACATAACAGACCACCCCCCAAAGAACCCTGATCCCACTATCCGTAGTGGTACGCTGGGGAGGCAGGGGCACAGACACCAGTGACGCCCTTCATATACTCGCACCAGAGCAGCGAAACGATGCCATAGTTGCTCAGATCACGAGATGGCAGCAGACGTTAGAGGGGAACGACCAGTTGGCAGGGGACGTGGAGTGGGCCACCACCATGGCACCCTTACCAAGGGACGAGACCATCACAAAGGCAGGACCAGAACCTTTTTACCACCGCGTAGTTCGGCGTCGTCCCGCCAGAGGCACACGCATGCAGATCCCGGCAGACCCTCCCCTTGAAGAACTCCAGGTCGCGGCTCAGGCTGCGCTGGCAACCAACATCAATGGAAGCACCTGGAGGTCCAGTGAGGCGTCCGACTCCGTTCGCATCCCCATCCCGAACGCCGCCACGTGCCTTGCCCTGGCAACCGCTGCATACGCAGCGGCAGCCTTCGGGTACCGAGTAGGGCTCAATGGGGGAGGAATTCTCTTCATAAAGACTCCAGAGATAATCGCCGCCCCCATACTGCGATACCTCAAGGAAGAGCTCCCCAAAGTGTTCGGGTCCGCGCGCAACTCCCCTGCACGTGCCCCCGGAGAATTCTTCTAGAGGGAAACTGGGATGGCGGCCCCTCATTCGTCAGGCTAACCGACTCGGAAGATGGCTTCCACTGCTTCCACCTACGGTGGAACATAGCAGGCCTAGGGCAATCCAGACGACAAGAGCTCATCGAAGCAGTAGAAGCTATTGTAGTCACTGGAGCAGTGGGGCAGGTCACCTCGGTATACGCCTGGTTTCCCGACACAGGTGAATCCACGCACATGACGCAGGTTCGAGTCCGACTCAGGGTCGCTGCCAACATGTCCGCTGCCTTTTGCGGGGCCAGCTGTATCACGGTGGGATCACAGGTTGTCAGGATCTCCCCGGCCACTCCCTCAAGAGACTAGGGCCCCCGGGCCCCAAACAGAGCACATCGAGGCAATCGTGGAAGAAGCTGTCCGGCAGGCCCCCAGACGAGCCGTACAGCCTCAGATACTTGAAGTCATGCCCTTCGACCGGCAAGGAAGACAGGTCGGCCCCCCCCGTCCAAGGCCCATGCGTCCAGACCCCTGGATCCCTAGCCACGCCACGCTGCGGATGTTCTCAGCCTCGATAGGCTCTTCCGGGACCAGGCTACACACAAGGGCCTGGCCGCTGCCCGAGGGGGCCGATGACAGGGAAGGTGCACGCATCATGAGAGCCCCCCCCCGGCCATGCTCGAGGAATGGTTGCGCGAGGTGGGCGACGTCATGGGCGGGCGAAACCCTACCCGCCGCGCAGCCTCGGAGGACAGGGGCGGCCTACGAGATTGCAGCACCATACTCCATCCAGGGGGGCACCTCTCAGCTGCGGTGGCAGCGGGAGGGGCTGTATCCATCGCCACCTGTGGGGAACACGCCCACCTATACACCCCCGCCCCCATGTGGGTCACCATCGCGCTAGCCGCTGAGGCCGATCTCAGATCGGCCAATCGAGGTGCCGATCGCCCGCAGACTGGAGTGCCCCTGCAGCTGCTACACGGGCCAGTGCACCTTGCGAAGCTAGACGCTACCCCCGCGCGCGCTCCGACGCTTGAGGAACTGGGAATTGGCACCAGCCAACCTCCCAGTTCGATCATACCTCCCAGAAGGCATGCTGCTGTGGATTCCCTCCCTGGCCCGGCTCGCCCAAGGGCATGCCCCCCCATGCAGAGGTGCTCTCGCGCAGGGCCCGACCCAGGGCAGAGACAGGAGACGCACTGGTCAGGGCGGAGAGCGATGCCGTCACATGCGCCCAGGGCATGCTCGGCAGGTTCCAGGCCTGCATTGACGAACGAAGCACGCATGACCTGGCCAAAAGCACCCAGACCAGACTTGTGCTCGAACAACGGCGACAAGAAGAGGGTAGACCCATTAGGAGATACAATTGGGACCTCTTTGCGGCCATCTGGATCCTCCTGCTGACGGACTCTAACACATTGGACAGGGATCACCTGTTCCAGCTCATCAGGGAGCTCGGTATAAAGGAAGAGGTCACCAGACAGCTCCCCTTCTCGCAGTGGCTTTCCCCTGAACCCGACCCAACTTTCACTGCCCACCACCCCTGGCTCGAGGTTCCAGGGGGCAGAGGTGCAGACATCGACAGCGACGCAACGCGCAGGCTGGCCCCCGGCACGGACGAGAGGCTCCAAAGACTAGACGAAAGGTTGCGGAGGGCCGCCCAGGAGGACAGGCTACGTCACGATCCAGGGGGAGCTCACAGGCCGCGAAGGGCCCCCAGGGGCAGCCATGGAGACCCCTCCGACGGAGCCAGAACGCGCCCCGCACGGGCAGGGCAGGAGCAGCCACAGGTCGCACGCAATAGGACCCAGGAGGGACCACCAATTGCCGAACAGGAGACTGCCGCTGGGGGCCCGCAGACCCCGGCCAGCAGCCCCCCGCGCCTTCACCCCCCCCCCCCACCCCACCCACCGACGCAGGCGGCCACGCCGCGGCCACCTTGCCCGCACAACCAGGTCACCAGTCCCCCAGCACACAACCTGAGACGGCGTGTGGGCGAGAGGAGCAGTGAGGGGACCCCCCCGCCCACAGCATCCCCAGGCAGCGCCTGTGCTAGCAACGCCCCGACTACAGGGATGGAAAGCGCCCCCAGCCAGGAGTGCGGGGAGACACAGCAGTGCGGACCGCGGGGATGTGCGGGCCCCACAGGCACAGCCCCTGGCACAGCCTCCGACATCCCGCGGGGCGCTTCGCCAGCACGTGCAGCAGCTCCCCTCTGGCACGCGCGCGAGCCCGGGCCAGACGCACCCGCCCCCCCAGCGGGAAGAGCGAGGTGCCG
The DNA here is from genome assembly GCA_963575745.1 of Prorocentrum cordatum. Taxonomy (NCBI): domain Eukaryota; class Dinophyceae; order Prorocentrales; family Prorocentraceae; genus Prorocentrum; species Prorocentrum cordatum. The sequence goes on along the minus strand of CAUYUJ010019387.1, from coordinate 105,458 downwards.
CACATCCCTCGGCGCCGACACCCCAGGCGGAAAGGGGCGAACCGATGGACAGCGGTGGAGAGGGCAGTTAAATCCACCAGGAGCCAGGGGGCGAGGCACAAGCAGAGGACGCCCCCCAAGCCCGGATCTGCAGGAGAAGACCCCCTCCGGACAGCGTCGCCCGAAGCTTGCCTGGCGACCCGCTGGGAAGGGGCGACTCCCCCAGAGCCAGCTCACACCTGCCGCCCTGCATGGGGCACAAGTGGGGCCACCTCCCCAACGGCGCAGCAGAGACGCTCCGCGCCCTCGGCCCCCCTGCGCAGTGGGAGGGACTAGGATGCACGGACAGAGCAAAGTGGAGGACGGTACTCAGCGCCATCGCGTGGGGCACTTCCATGCTTCAGCTCGAAAAGCAGATCAGACAGGTTTTCACCAGAGCCTACCTATCTCACAGGTTGATCAACCCCTTTTAAGGCATACTGGGCACAGCGCCCGCCGATCGGCACAAGGAGCTCTGCTGGCAGAAACGTCCTGTCCAAGAACGCCGCCCTTACCGCGGGCGCCGCCTGCGCGCGCCTGCAGTCCGCAGCAGCCGGAATCCCCAGCGCCGAAGGCCCGGCATACCCCTTCCTCCCCTTGACCGAAGAGGTCCTCGACAGGATCCTCTCGGTCGCCATGGGGGACACCCTCGGCCCCAATGCCAGCAGGCTCAGGGCCGTCGACCCAACCTGGTTCAATCTCAGGGGAGACACGCGCCACGGCAATCCCACCGGGCGACCATCACAGGAGGCAGAGGCAGGACGACCCCTCACCCCCCCGCAGAGGACCCCAAGCTCAGAGGGTCAGCCTCTACGGGCAGGAGCTGCAGTTGCGACCGCAACTCAACGCCAGCAGCAGGCAAGCCAGCAGAGCAGGGACAGGACGCCGACGGGCCCCGTGAGACGGCAAGACAGAAGTCGAAATAGAAGGACCCGGCAGGCAGGCCCTCTGGGAACGAGGACGCGGCCCAGGGCAAGGCCGAGAACCGCGAGGCCGACGGAGGACAACTCCCGGTCTCTGGTAACGATGTGGGAATCCCAACCAACAGCGCCGGCGGAAAGTAGACCTGGAAGGGGTCTCACTCGCACCTCGACTGAGCCGCAAGGACCAGGAGAAGGGGCGAGGAGGGTAAGACTCAGGGTCGCACCCCCCGCGCCCACCGAACCCACCGCAGCCCCACAACCCATAGACGTCCTCCAGCAGGTATGGACACAGCGCAGAGATGGCGACACCAGGCTATCCCCAGTCGCCCCTCCTGATCAGGTACTAGCCGCTTACCAGGTAGCCGGCTTGGACATCAACGCCGTCCTGGACGCGCTGCGGTCCCTGCACGAGCAAGGCGCCATCAGACTAGGACCCGATCAGGCAGTCGACGACATCGCGGGTAGACTCCGAATACAGGACGCGGTTGAGAGGGATCATACGCAGCAGGAGCAAAAGGCAGGGGGAGGCGAACCCGCAGTACACCACGGCTCCACGAGCGAACGCTCCCCCCTACACCTGGTGCCCCTCTTCGACGGCCGGGGAATCGCCAGACTCGCCGTGGGCGACCTCGTGAGCAAGCTAGGGGCCACCAACAGCTTTCCATCTTCGGCCTTCGTGGAGCACAACAGGACCGCGGCGGAGGCAGCGGCGCGCAGATGGGCAAACGCCCCAGATCCTCGAGACGGAGGCCCCCCGCATAGACAAATAGCGGAAGATGTATGGGATCTCTTCAGGCGTAACGACCCCCATGACAATATAACCCCCTGGGAGAAGCATCTTGACTCCCTGGAGCAGGGCGGCCTTCTGATAGTGGCAGGACCCCCTTGCAGCGACCTTTCAGCGGCAGGCACTCACGCCCGCAGGGACGGACTGGCAGGGGCTCAGTCTTCCCATTTCTTTGCAGCCCCCTCAGCTTGGTACCTCGCAAGCAAGAGAAGGCCGGACGTCTCCGTCTTAGTCCTCGTGGAGAACGTGGCCTCCATGCCGCTGGCCCACCGCGATGCCATGAGAATGGCCATGAGGGAGCTCAGCCCCGAGTGGGCAGTCAGGATGAACGCGGGCGACCATGTGGCCAGCCCCAGAGAGCGCCTTTGGATCGGCAATTCCCCCCCCCCCACCCCACCAGCACGATAGCAGACACCCGTCTCCCCAGCCCCTGGGAACCGAGATGGGCGTACAGGCCAGATGGAAGGATCCCGACCTGGACGCAGTCCAGGACTGCCCCGGACGACCTGGGCGCCATTCTTCCCAGCAGTTACCAGACCCACCTCCTATGTCTCCTATGCAACGAAGACAGTAGCTACAGGTGGTTCCTTCGGAACCCAACTGAGTTGAAACACGGGGCAAGGTAGACGCTTGCTGAGTGCGGTGCGGAGCAACGATTCCCAGGATGCACCGAAGGTCTGGGACTGGTCATGGCAGGGAGGGAACGGGAGAGCCCGGCCACAGAAGACAAGGCCAGGGCCCGGGAAAGATGGTTAGTGAAGGAGGGCAGAACTCACGGGCTCAGACCCCCTAGCGCAGACGAAAGAGCGAGAGCGATGGGACTGGCCGGGTACTACCGCGGACTTGGAGTAAGCGACAGGACGCTCTACGACGCGGTCGGCATACATGTCGACCCGCGGTGCCTTCAACGCAGGATTGTCTCCGCGATGCGCGCCTGGAACACAAGGCGCTCTGCGGCGCTGGCCTGCACCCCCGCCCCGTCGGGCAGCCGGATAGCGCGTGCATAGACCGCGGCGCGGGCGTGCGCAGGAAGGCAGTGCTCGTGGGCACAGCTCAAGAACCACCCCTTTCCAGACGACATTGCGGAACAGCTCCGGCGCCAAGAAGCCCTTTTGTCCGAGCTGACGAGCCCCTATAGATTCCGCCGAGGGCCCCAGCACGCTCCACCAAGCGCTGGGGCCGCCCCCCGCCACGCCCTTGTGCCGGGGCCGCGCGCCCGCGCCTGGATGCAGGCACGAACCGCGCTCAATGGAGCAGTCGAAGCCTTATGCCAGCGCAAGGTTCGCGGACCGAGGAGCCTTTGGCCCCTCCTTTACACCGATTCCTGGAGGCGACCCACAAGGGACACAATGTGTGGTAGCCTCACACTAGATGACGCGACACGGGCCCTTGACGCCACCCCCGCTAGCAGCCTGCCCAGGATCAGCTGCTGGAGCGTAAGATACCTCCGAAGCTGCACCGCAGCAAAGAACCAAATTAAACACGCGCTCCTGACCCAGGTCACGATGAATAAGAGGATCGCCCTGATCCAAGAGACGCACTGGTCTGAGCATCAGGCAGAGGTATGGAGAACCATGTTTTCCGCGAGGACTCTAGTGGCCTCCCCCGGGTACCTTGGGCCGACTGGAGGACACGCCGGAGGAGTCGGCATCCTCCCCCCCCATGGCATCTCCCTCCTGGAGCAGCAGATCTTGGTCCCAGGATGCGCCATTGCCGCGATGGTCCAGCAACGCGAGAAGAGATTTCGGGTGGTGTCAGTGTACCTCTTTCCTACCAGAAAGGAGGACACCCTTTCAAGTATCGCCACAGCGGCGGAGCATTGGGAGCCACTCGACACCTATTGGGGCGGGAACGTCAACCTGCAGCTTGACAACCCAAGGGACGGGGAGGTGGAGGCCGCAGCCCTTCTGAGGGACGTGCTTACAAGTTCCGGCTCAGCCGCCATACACATGCCCAGTCCCACCATAATTGACAAGGAGAGCGAATCGCAGATCGACATGTTTGCATGCCCAGTCCGGCAGGTCTACGCATACGAGCCCCGTAAGCTTTGGAGACTCACGCTGTCGGACCACGCCCTCATCTCACTCGAACCGCAGGGGGCGAGGAGGGCCAGAAGAGACGATACCATGAGGGCTGCGGACTTCAGGAACCCCCCCACCGCTGCACACGCGGAACTTCGCCAGCTCGACGCCCACCTGGAACTCTCCTTCGGAGTCCCGCCCGTCAACCTCAGCGGCCTCTTCCAGCCGATCGACCGGGTCAGACCAGCCTGCCCGGGTGGACTCCCCGACTGGCACCCTGACAACGACGGCGGCGACACCTCTCTCAGCCCCCCCCCCCCAGTGCGCAGCAGAGCGCTGATGGCGGGCGCTGGACGGTAACCTCAACCCACTTGTCCTCCCTACTCTCATGAGATTCGGCAGGCACGCTCTCTTCTCAGCCTTGCTGGACTGGTGGGGAAAATGGAAAACCCACAGGGCGCGCGCCTCACCCGGCCTCCTGCTCGCCTCGGCCAGCCAGAAGAGCGAGACGACGCGCCCTGTGGGAGCCCTGGCGGCCTGGCTTTACAGTATGGCTGGGACGGGCAAGACGCCCCCCCAGACCAGGCTGGCCGGTGGCTCAGAACGTGGGACGCCGAGGTCACTCAGAGAAGAGCAGCCAGGCTGTCCCCATCACAAAGAGGTCCTGGTGCGGAGCGCTTACCCCTGGCAGCCCACTACAGGACGGGGCGGGAGATATACAAGAAGACCCACGCCATCCTAGGTGCACGTGACCACAACGGCACGTGGCACGACAGGCCCAACCAGATCGACAACGTTCTCTGGGACAGCCGCAGTGCGATATGGCACTCTGCCCCCCCGCTCCCGGGCTCCGCCAGGAGACTATTCGATTTATACTTCCAGCGTCACCCCGGTATCGAGGTCACAGACAGGCACAGACCAAATTGGGCAAGCTTGGCAGCCATCGTCCTCGCCCCCGGTGGGGGCGCCCCAGGGGTGGACGGTGTGCCGTACGAAGCATATCATCCCGCGGCCAGATTCGTAGCTTGCCTCATCGCCCAGGCGTCCGACCTCAACCCGGCACTCATCGAGGAGGTGTTAGGGCCCTCTGTTGACCTGCTTGTGTGGATCGGGAAGAAGCCCGGTGCTGAAACCCCCAACGACATGAGACCGCCCCAGCTGCCCACTTGCATTCGACGGCTGTATGGAGCCTCCCTGGTCGACCTAATAGGCCCGGCAGCCGAACCGCTCCTCAATCCTAACCAGGCAGCCAAGCGAGGAGGACAGTGCGGCCCCGACATCACGAAGGTAACCCTGCATCTGGGATCCCCCCAATCCCCCATCTGAACCAGGCCTGTCCTGGGCCGCGCTCTTGGGCCGACACGCCGCCGCCGTCGAGGCGTTCGTCAACCGCGCCGCCGCTGCGCTAGGGAGTGCCCCTGGCGCGGCAGTCATCTTCTGCGACCAAAATAAGGCCTTTGAGAGAATGTCGCTTCAATGGGTGGATAGCCTCCTCCGTAGGTGGAAGCTCCCTTCGTGGATGCTGCAAGCCCTCAACTCGTTGGTTGCCGAACGAAGGGTACATATACGCAGGGACAAGTACAAAGGACCCGGGCGACGTTTGCTGAGATCGGTTGGGATGGGCGGCGCCGCCTCCCCGCTTCTCTGGAGCATGGGGCACGACCCCCTCATCTCAGCGATCTCCTCCATCACCGGCGACGACGACCCCGCCTACGTTGGCGACCTCGCTGCCCTACTCAGCACAACGAAACAGGCTCTACGTGCGGCCATTGCCCTTCCCTGGGCTGCCGAGGCTGCTTGACTCCTGGTCGAGGCCCACCGTTGCAGAGGAATCCGCGCCGCAGACTCCGCAGCACTCAGAGTCGCGCTGGAAGAGGCACCCGTCCATTACGAACAGGACGGTGACAACGTGCTTATCTCTGGGCCCCCCAGCGCGCTCATCCAGGCACTCGTGGAAAGCAGCACAGGGCAGGGCCCACCCCGCTGGTGCACCCCCCATCAGCGCCCTTGCAACTGCACTTTCAAGACAGCCCTCGTCCCTGCTGGAAACCACGAGTGGTGGCGTGCCCTCATGGAGCACACATCATTCGGAGGGTCCTCAGTACGGGACCAGTGGCCCTACCTCGGGGCAGTAGTCTTTTCCCGCGCAGCGGAAAGGCGATGAGCCCCCCCTGAACGGAGGGCTCACCAAAGGGCAGGAAGACGCCCTAGGCAAAGGCACATGGGACCGTCCACTTCCCAAGATCAGAGATAGAGCCATGGCCCTGCACCTGGCAAGAATGTCCCCCTCGCGCACTGCAGCCGCCTGGAACGCGTAATCATCTTGTCTCCCTGGCGCCGTGCGCTGCCCACTACGCCCTCCCCGACGTCGTGCAAGAGCGCGAATTACGCGGCCAGCTAAGGACTGCGCTTGGTCTGGCCGGGTCCTCCTGGGTCCCCGACTACGTCCTGACGGGAGTGGGCGTACGCTTCCAAGTGCAGGGCGCCCCCAGGTGCCCAGTCGCGACTGCCCGCGCGGTCGCAGCCAGAGCACGCGCCCTAAACGATTTCTGGGGTCCCGTTCCTGTCAGGAAGGGCGCCAGGAACAGGCGGGGCAAATTGTTGAGGTGGGCAAGCCAAGCAGCTCGGGAGCCTGAGGTGCCCCCCCCCAAGCCCTAGACTCTAGTGCACTTAGGGGGCCCCCGTTGGTCCCCGAAATGGCCTGTCGTTTTCTTACGTGATAGTATGTGTCACATGATCGTTCGTGTCCTTGTACATAAGTGCCATACATATATGTATATATATGTATATATGTATATACATATATATACATAAATATATATATATATATATATACCTATGTATATATATACACACACACCGCGTTCAAAAGTGCGTGTCCACGAACATGCGTATGCACATGATTGCCAACCATGCTAACATATCAAATTGTGCATGTACACATATCTATGTGCACGCACGTGTTAGATGTGAGCGCGCAACTGTCTATATGCATGTATGCACGCACGTGAACCAGCGGGGAACGCCATATCACAGCACTTGCATAGCATAGCATATTCAATCATTTCATACCATAAGTTAGCGTCCCATATCACCGCATGCCATAGCATAGCATAGCATAGCATAGCATAGCATAGCATAGCATAGCAGCATAACTCACTCCCCCCCCCGCCCCCTTCCTGAGCAGGCCATCCGTTCCCCCTCCCCCGATCTGCTCCGTGAACCTGCTGGCCCAATGAGCTTTGTTTTTGAGCTGCGCCTCGCGCCTTTGGCGAAGTGGGGCGATCATATACTGACTTAGTCGGGCGAGTTTTCCATGGCGGGCCAGGGTTGCGATGTGCAGAATCTACAAGCATGGGAAGTCTCTGACATAGATACAACGGCGCTCGAGGCTCATAATGGACCACGTTTGCGACAACTAGGAGTCGCTGTGAGAGCGCGCGATATATTTCAGCTCTATGAGGATTCATTGGTGGTGGGCTCGTCATGTATCGTGGTGGTTTCGTGTGTATGCCCTCCAGGCGGCCATCGTGAGTATTTGGACTCGCTTCTGTGGAAATATCTCAAGCACAAGCCAGACAACGTGCAGAGACGGCTGGTCTATGAGAACATGACGTACGAAGCCATCCTCGGTCAGTTGCCGTCATCGGTGGTGGTATCAATCAGCAGGCGATGGGATGCAATCCGAGTGAGTGGGACGCCATCTCAGATAGCCTTACTCAAGTATGTCGAAGGATATCATCCCAAGATTTGTGCTGAATGGGCTTCAGGAGATGTGATTCCCACTATAGGCGATGGCCGAGACTTGGTTGTCAAAGTTTCGAGTGCTGGTTCAATCGACCCAATGAATTTCGTCGGTGGTGATGGAAGGTTCGATTTGATTAGCATGTGCACGCTGGCAACTGTGAGTGGTTGGCGAGTGCTCTTCGTGGGCGACGGCGATGGTGGACTTGCGTACAACTGTGGGAGGCAAGTGTCTGTTAACATCAGGGTGTGCGAGTGCATCCCCGTCCAAGTTCGCACAGTGAGCGACGCCACCAAGCATCAGAAGAAGAGGGCGTTGGGTCGCGACACGGGCTCTTACGAGGATTTCCACAGTTACGCGAAAGACTACAGGATCAATCAAATCATGGAGTCATTCCTTCGCCGGCAGGACACCGACGAACCGTTGTGGCCACCTGAGGGGCCATCGAGTTCGATGTTGCAGCCGCACGCTAACCTCAACGCAGGGGTGATGTGGCTATTTGCGTCGATTGTTGAATAAATGTGAATTTCACGTTGGTGCTCAGTTTATTTGAATACGGGGTGCAAGTTAATTTGACACGCAATTGTTTAATCAGCATGTTTGGCCGACGTGCTCAGTTGTGGCGTTGATGATCATCGCTGAGCCTGGCCAGACGTATTCCTTATGATTGGGAGTTATGTTCTGATGATGGAATTTGCTGCAGTGGTGTGTAATTCCTGTATCGGTTCGCTGCTATGGGACTCGCTGTACGTACTGTGGTTCAGAATTTGGTGCCGAGGCCACGACTGTAAACTATCGCCCAGCGCTGCGACGGGCAATGGCTCGGTGAAAGCTCTGATAATCAGAGCGGTGCGCTTGCTATTTTTTTTCGGTGGCTCATGGCGTGAAATCGCGTCTTTGCAATGCCACAACGCACGCAAGGCAAGGAAAAGGAAGCGGAAGAGGAGGAGGAGGAGGAGGAGGGGGAGAAGGAGGAGGAAGAGCACGAGACTGAGGACCCTCAGGAGGAAGGATGACGATGATCGTTTCCATATTCACCCCCAGGCGAATGTTGGCGTCTGGAACGCCGCAAATAGAGTCAAAGTGTAAACGAGTGTCCCTCATTCTGGCGACCAACCAGCTGCGCCACTCAAAACTCAAACTCCATTCAAATCTACCACTCAACTCAAACTCCATTCAAATCTTTCTCATCACGAAACGCCTTCATCGTGAACTTAACCTCGTAGAACGTCGGAGTGCATTCTCCGTTGAGGCGGCGCCAGGAGCTGGCCATGTCCTGGTAGAACGGCAGGAGCGTCGGCGGGATGTCCTTGTGCGTCGTCCACGTCCACTGGGACTGTATCTTCTTCTCCTGGTCCACTGGGCTGCCGAGCGTCCGACGCCGCTTCGCAACCTCTGCCGGCGTAGCTGTAGGCGGCGCCGCCGTCGGCGTCGGCGTAGCTGTAGGCGGCTCCGATGGCGTCGGCGTAGCTGGGGTCGGCTTCGCCACTGGCGTCGGCGTAGCTGTAGGCGGCTCCGATGGCGTCGGCGTAGCTGGAGTCGGCCTCGCCACTGGCGTCGGCGTAGCTGTGGGCGGATCTGCTGGCGTCGGCGTAGCTGGGGTCGGCTGTGCCACTGGCGTCGGCGTAGCTGGTGGCTTCGCCATTGGCGTCGGCGTAGCTGGCGGCGCGCTGGATGGCTTTGGCGGTCGAGGATCCGAGCGGCCAAGCATGTCCTCGTGCATGAGCACCATCGTCTGATCTGGCAGGCCATGATACTTCGACCGCTTGCGCAGCCAAGTAGGCTGCGGAGTGGCCACTCCTGCGACTGACTGCGCTGCCACTTGCGAAGCATTGGCACTGGTAGCACTGGCACCGCCTGCGCTGGAAATGGTAGCGCTGGCAGTGGCGCAAGGGCTGGGGCTGTCATCAACCGAGGTCAAGTCAACGCTGCCGCTTTTCAACGAAATATGCCCATCACCGTCGTCGTTCAAGCTCTTCTTAGAAGGTTGAACGCTGCCGAGAGGTCCTTGAGAGCATTGATCGCCATCCCAGTTGAGGGCACATGAGTGTCTTGAAGAAACTCAGGCTGCGTATCTGACATCGTTGGCCAGCTGATGAGACTGGAATCGAAACTTGCGTCGGAGCCAAAACGGCTACACGACGGATAGATGGGCGCATGGGCCGCCCGTCTGTATCCTCATCCTCGTGACCATGAGATGGCCAGCGCTGGGCCGAGCATATTCTGGCCGCCATGTGGACGGCACCACTGGGACCTTGGGTGGAGCTCCCTATGGGACCACGAGGCGCGTGAGGGGTGTGCCGACATGGGGCGGCGCCGCCATGCGGACGGCGCCACTGAGACCTTAGGTGAAGCTCCCTATGGGGCATCGAAACGTGTGAGGTGTGTGTGTGTGTGCTTGCGTGCCGATGATGCTGACGGTAGCTGCGATGATGATGGCGATGTTGGTGGTGATGTTGATGGTGTTGATGATGACGACCAGTCTGTTGATGATGATGATGGCGATGATGGTGACGATGATGATGACGATGATGATGATGCCGATGACCATCACGAGGATGATGATGATGAGGATGATGATGGACATGCTGATGACGACGATGGTGGTGATGAGGACGATGGTGGCGATGATGATGATGATGGCGACGATGATGATGGTGATGGTGGTGACAGCGATGGCGACTGCGATTTATGATGCTGGTGACGATTGTTACGTATGATATGGTAATGTAGTGATGACCAGGACGAATGATGTGGATGATGATACTTCTGATGGTGGTGAAAATGATGATGCTGGTGATGGTGATGATAGTGATGTGTGATGGTGATGAAGATGACTGAGGGCGGAGGGGGGGCATGGGAGGAGGGGGGAGGAGCGAGGACCCAACGCCGCAGGATGGTTGGGAACAGTGAACAGCGGCCCCCAGGTACCAGAACAGCCCATCAATCAGGGGGCAGAACAGCCCATCAATCAGAGCACGCAAAAAAAACACAGCATCCTGGACACACTCCCAAAGGGGTTACGACCGAAGACGAATACTTACCCCTCGCAGGGCTCTTATCAGACAGTCCTCCCAAGATGGCGCCAGACTTTCGCAGCGGAGCAGTGGCGACGAGAGCGGGCCCGCAGCCTTGATTCTAAGGCGTGTCCAGAGCATGACGATGTCGATGATGGTGGCGGGGGTGACGGGGAGGAGGAGAGGTGGAGGAGGAGGAGGAGAAGGAGGAGGAGGAGGAGGGGGGGGAGGAGGAGGGGGAGGCAGAGGAGGAGGATGAAAAGGAGTAGGAGGGGGAAGAGGATTGCTCAGCGGCCACATGCACCCATCGCCGATTGATCCTCATCACGGCGTGAAATGAAATCGAGCATCGCGGCAGCGTCGAATGCCTGCCTGACGCCTGGGCACACCTCAGCGCCTGATTCAGCCGAGCCTAAAAGGGCTATGGCAATTGTGGGCGTCTTGGCCGCCCTGGCCGTGATATGCACCAGGTCGCTGGTGAACTTCCACTTGCTCACAGCGCGGCTACCCGCGCGATCGACTATCAGAGCGGCGAGCCGGGGGCACTCCGCTAAGAATGCGTCGGACATGTAGACAATCCTATGCGAGGACAGCGCTGCTCTGTACACCACTACTGGACCGGCGCCCGCCACCACGCGCTCCCACGTGCAGACCACGCCACCGATCAACGCAGCATTCCAGAGCACTGACTTCGCAGGCTGCTGAACCTCCTTGACCACGAATATGGATGCCTCCGAAGCGGTGGTCCGAGTGAAGTTGGCCTCGCGGGCCTTGGCTGCGACGACTGCCGCTGTCACCGGCGCGTCAGGAGCGACATAGATGTTGCTATCTGCAATCGTGATGTCGGGCGGTCCAGCCGCCGCGCGACGCCGTTTTAAGGCGCGCCCGATGTATTGCTTGTCGTTGGTGACCTTTTTCTCCATCAACGTAACCACCTTCTGAAGCTCACCCACCGAGGCGTTCTCTAGAGCTCCGAGTCTGCCTGCCCAGGCCTCCTCGGAAAGTCGTTGACACTTCTTGGCGTGGACGAAAACCATCTCCTTGGATTGCTCATCTGTCCACGTCTCAGGCTGCAGCATCGCACCTGGATCCACGGCGTGGACGGACTTCAGCATGCCCGGGCTCGCCGCAGCGTCGAGCTGACGCTTCCTGTTTTGCCGCCAGCCGCCCTCGCAACCCTCGTGTCGGGCCTGCAAATGTTGCCCGCCAGCGTCGCTTCGCAGCTGCCTGTTTCCACTGCCGGACGCTCGGGGCCGCCCGAAGATGTCGCTCCAGATGTCCGTGGCCATCTGCAGCACTTGAGGTAGGTCGCTCTTCTCGAGTTCGACGATCTCCATGCGGTCGCAGCAGGCGTCATTGCCCAGGGATGCTACGCGGTGGTTGTAGCCCTTCCCGAAGGACTGCTCAACCCCGCTCGTCGACCCGCCCGCTGCCCAGTAGCGAACGATCACCTGCATGAGCTTTGATGGAGGAGAAAGCGAAGTATCGAGGACGCCACCGCGTTTGTTCGCCGTGGCCATCTCCGCAGCGCGCATCCAAGCATCCCGCGATGACAGCGACTGCTCCGCGGCCACGCGCGTCACCAAATGGCGCGCAGACTCCATCTGCCCCACCAGTTCGTCTGCCGTCGCCTCGATCCCGAAAGCCTCGATCAAGCGCTCCATCTGCTTGTGGCGCTGCACGTTCGCCGAGCCCTCGGCATGCGCGCCCATATCCCTGTCGTGCTGCACGACGTTGAAGACGCCCCAAGCCTGAATCGTCTCGAAGCTGGGGAACTCTGCCTTGAGCGTATCCACGACACTCGCGACCCAATTGATCATCCGTTTGAGGCATCGTTCTTGCACCGCTGGGGCCACGCCGTTTGGACAGCCAAGTACATGTACGCCATTGCCAGGTAGTTTGATGGGGTGCTTCAGCAGCTTCAGCATGTGCCCAGTGAAAGTGTAGTCGGTCTGCACGGCCATGGCCGGGTGGCCGCCGGCCCCAAAGAGCGTACTCACGCGGTCGACGAAGGCGCTCAAGTTGAAGGACAGGTCGTCGGCCGGGAACCCCTCGTAGTCCAGGAGCCTCATCAACTGATAGTGTTCCTCCCCCGCGTCCGCAAGCATTGCAAGTTGTAATGCCTTCTCCGAGTCCAGTTCATTCATGAAGTTGGTGACAGCCTTAGCTTCTGCACTTGAGTTCGGACGTGTCTTTTCCACTTGGACCAAGGCGGCAATGACAGCTGGAAAGTACAACACGCTTCTTGCCAAGGGCAGCTGGCCGCTCTCGAAACGGTGACCAGCATACCGCAAATCTTTCACGGCATTGTTCGGCGTCGCCACGGCCCTGAGGTGCGGCTCGATGGCGGAAATATTCTTCTGGAACCACGCGCTGAATTGCTCCGAGTACTGAATCAGCTTTGTTGGAGACTTCTCGTCTGTGACGAACAGCGAGTGGACTTGGTGCAGGATGGGTCCGCCTTCCACAGGCGACTCAGTAGTCGACGCGAAGCGTGAGGCTTGTCTCGAAGGACTACGCGGAGGCACGGTAGCACCTTGGCCACCTCCCTGCGGACGGTCTGCCCTGCTAGCATCACCCCCGCGCGGATCTCGTCGGCGGCCGCGTCGCTGACGAAAACCTCCACTGACTTCTGGACCCGCTGCAGCAGGACAGGGTCGGGCGCCATCGCTGCAGCGGCGGGGGCGCATGGCGCGCCCCACCTGCAGGCACAGAACCGCTTGATCACGGCCAGGGTAGCGTCCTGGATAGCCATGGCGTCGAGGCCGAAATCCGCAGCGAGATCGATTGTACCGAGATGACCATGGCAACGACGTAGAGGCTGCAGACTTGCGGCGATAAAACGCACCGCCAGCTTTCCCTTGCGTGCGTCCTGGAATATAGTGGCTGACACCGTCCCTTTCGCATCCAGAAACAACCCTCGTTTACGTTCACGCCAAGCTTCTGCAACACGCCAAGCAATCTGCCGTGCTTTGTTTCTACCGGCAACGCCTGGCACGCCATCTCTACCTAGTGGGTGCAACCTGAGGTGGGCAACGACCTTGGCCATGTCGACCGTTGGCGGCGCAGTGCCATCATCGTCTGGAGCCCGGAGACATCGGATGCCACCCTCGGCCATCATGAGCTTGACTGCGGCCATATGTGCAATCGACCCCTCGTGCTTCTTCAATGCGCGAGGCTTCAGCTGTTCACGAGTGGTGAGTCGAATGTCCTTGTATGATGAGGAATGGCCGCTCTTTGCACCGAAAGCTGAACATATGGCACAGCCGACTGCCCAAGGCTGATCAGACACAGTGAGCCACGTGACGCCAGGTACAATGGTGAATTGGGCTTCCAGCTCAGCCTGGCGCTGCGAGAACCAACATCGGCAACAGTCAACAGCTTGACACCCCCCGCAAGCTGCACTCCCCGCCTTCCCCGACATCGGGCCGTCTCCCGAATCGGAGCTGAACCCAAATGACTACTGAGGAGGACGAGGCGGATGAGGAAACTGGCATGTGTAGCACCCCGCAATTGCGGATGAGAAAGAGGGTGCGGGCGCGGGGTGGGTCGCGGGTGGGTCGCGGGGTGGGTCGCGGGTGGGTCGCGGGTGGGTCGCGGGCGGGTCGCGGGTGGGTCGTGGGTTGGGTCACGGGTGGGTCGCGGATGGGACGCGGGGTGGGCCCCAATCATAGCCAAGCGTAGCATAGCATAGCGCAACATAGCATAGCACAGCATCGCATCGCATCGCGTAGCATATCATAGCATAGCGCAGCTTAGCATACCATAGCATAGCACAGCATAGCTCAGCGAAACACAACGCGTCATGACATAGTATAACTGAGCATCGCATAGCACAGCATATCATATAATATCATATCACATCATAACATATCATAGCACGGCATAGCATGGCAGAGCATATCATAACATAGCATAGCAACTAATGCTGCTTTCCTAGGGGCTCCAACTTCTAGGTAGGGTCGCACTGGCGGGGTCAATCACGCTGAACATCCTGGCTCAAAGCACCACCGACAGGTTGCAACGGCATCAACAACATCAACAACAACAACTACTACAAACAATTTAGTGCAAATTATATGCGCGCGTGCGGCGCAACATGTATATCCCAAGCCCGCGACCCACCCGCGACCCGCCCCGCGACCCACCCGCGACCCATCCCGCGCCCGCCCCCTCGCTCATATCCCCTGCCCAGGCTCTGCCTAGAAGGGCTCTTACTTTCTATTTTAAAGGGGCCGGGCACTCAGTCTCAGTGGAACGCGCCCCGGGCGGGCCCCCCGGCATCCGCCCCGCGGCCCCCCCAGTTCCCGAGACTGCCCCCGGGGGCGCGAGGCGGGCCATGCGCGCCCGAAAACATGGATGTCGCCCCGGCCCCCTCCGCTGACCACTACCGCAACAGCCATTTTAGGCCCCAGCCCGTTCGCGCGCCGCAGGCGTCACCGCCAGCGACGGCGATGTGGGCAGTAGTGCTGCCAGAGGAAGCGCCGCAGTCCACCGCCTCCGCCAATGCCTCTGCGAGCGGCCCTTCTGTCCGCAAGCGCCCTGCGGCGAGAGCGGCCTCGTCAGCAGCGAGGGCTCGGCCGAAGGCGAAGCGGGTGGCGACCGCGAAGGCGAAGCCGAAGGCTAAGCCATCCGCCAAGGCCGCGGCGGCCCGTTTCATGGCGCTGAAGCCGCTGCTGCCGGGGCCGCCGCCGACTGGGCCCATCGGCTACGCCGGCGACTGTAGCGGCCTCGACGCTGGTGCTTTTGCCCTTCGGCACATCACCCCCTTCAAGCACCACTTCGCCTCCGAGGTGGATCCAGTGTGCAAGCGAATCTTGATGGCTACCCAGCCGCACGTCAACGCAGTCTTCGACGATGTGGTTGCACGCGACCCTCAACAACTGGAGATGTTCGTGGGCAGAGTCACTATCTATACTGCTGGCTTCCCATGCCCGACATATTCCAAGCAGGGCAACCGCCAGGGCGTGGATGGCCCCTCTGGCGCAGGGCTCGTGGTCTTCTACGCGGCGCTCACCATTGGCAAGCTGGTCCCAGACATCTTCGCCCTCGAGAATGTCCCCGAGTTCGCGACCGACAAGAAGTTCAAGAAGCAGTTCGATGTGACCATGCGCGTCCTCTACGAGTGCACGGACGGCATCTACAATATTCACTGGCACATCTTGAACTCCAGGGACTTTGGCGTGCCCGCCGCAAGGCGGCGCCTCTGCATCGTGGGGATCCGTCGGGATCGGCAGCGCGCTGAGTGGAGTTGGCCAACTGGTAGCCAGACGGTGTCCCTCACTTCCATCCTTGACCAGGACTCGCCCACGGAGAGGCAGAAACATGCATCCTTGTTGGAGTTGAAGCCTTACCAGTTGCGCAATCTAGTCGCTGGCCTCGAGAAGATCAAGACGACGCACCCCGACGCCGACACCGATGCTGAGCCGTGGGTGATCGACGTCGGCAAGGGCCCATCCTTCGGCATTTCCGTTTACCTCGACGAGATGCCGACGATCACCAAGAAGCGCGCCAGGGAGCTCCAGTGGTTCATCACGAACCGCGGCGGCTTGATCCGCGAGCACGAGCTGTTGAAGTGCCAGGGCTTTGACCCGCATGCCATCGTCGTGCCGCCCGATGTCACTCGCTCGCGGCTCCGCGAGATGATCGGCAATGCTTACACGGTCACCGTGATGAGGGACCTTTTCAGGAAATGCTTGTGCGCGCTCGGGCGCGCTGATGATGTCTAATCTAGGCCAGTCAGTATCCGCTTGTAAAATTTACATTTGGCAGCCCTGCGTGGGCCCTGGCTGGTGCGTCGGCGTTCTGGGCACTGTGCGTGCCACCCTTACTGCGCCAAGAGCGCCATCGGGGTTGTTGGTGCGTGATGTTGGGTTTGTGGGCTCCGCGCAACTGGGAAGGAGCATCACTGCACCGCGGGCTGAAAATAACCTCCTCGTCCAGCCGTGGGCCGTGGGGCCCGCGCGGATCGACCCGGCTCGAGGAATGGTGGGGTCGAGAGCTCCGGCCGCGTCCTCCTTCTCCTCCTCCTTAACCTCCGTAGTGGGGGGGGGCTCGACGCCGTCGTCGCCTCGGCGTCGTCGTCGCTGCAACATCTTGCTGGTTACGCGAACGACATGTGTGATATGAACATGTAACAGGTGGGATAATGACGGTACTGCCGCATGCACCGCATGCAAGATAATGCAACCTAAGGCCTCGCCGTCTAGAACGACATGTAGGGCAATGGAGAGGAGGTATGCGATGATCATGCGAATGATGCGCGCGATAGTTTCGAAGAGCGAATCCTCAAAATGCACCGGGAGCGAAAAATAATGGTGAACATCGAAAATCCTTAAAGTCACAACTCCAACTCGGCGACTGAAATACCAGGGGTGCGCGTGCGCACCCCTGTTATTTCAGTGCTGGGCGCCCGGCGCTGAAATAACAGAGGTGCGCGTGCGCAAAAGACAACTTTTCCTTGATTTGCGCATGCGCAAATCTGTTATTTCAGTCGATTTGCGCATGCGCACCCCTGTTATTTCGGAGCCGGGCGCCCGGCGCTGAAATAACAGAGGTGCGCATGCGCACCCCTGTTACTTCAGTCCCCGATGGTCCCCAATGGTCCCCGGCAAAATTCACCGCGGCATCGTTTCGCAACCGACGGGGGGGCACCTGTGATGCATTGTAAAGTGCCCGTACCGATAGCACACGCGCCGCGCGCTCAGTGCTGTGCCTCTTGAAGCCATCACGGGTAGACTGTATCATCTACGACATTACCCCATTGCGACCCTACCTGGAAGTTGGAGCCCCTATGGACGCAGCATTAGTTGCTAGGCTAGGCTAGGCTATGCTATGCCATGCTATGCTTCGCTATGCTATGCTGTGCTGTTCTGTGTTATGATATGCAATGCTAAGCTATGCTATGTCATGGTGCGCTGTGATATGGTACGCTATGCTATGATATGCCATGCTATGTTGCGCTATGCTCTACTATGATGTGCTATGATATGTTATGCTGCGCTATGCTATACTATGCTATGCTATGTTTGGCTATGTTATGCTATGCTTTGTTATGCTCATGCCGCACTATGCTATGCTATGCTGCGCTAGGCTAAGATATGCTGTGCTCTGCTATGCTAAAGCTCAGCGACGCTACGATGAAGGTACGCTAAGCTAAGATACACCTGAGCCATAATATGAAGTTAAGGTAATCCTAGATGAACTACGCTACGCTAAGATGATATACGCAACGCCAAGCTAAGGGGACGTAGCTGGGGGGGACCGCGGGGCGGATGCCGGGGGAACCGCCCAGGGCGCGTTCCCCTGCCCGGCCTTTTCAACATTAATCGTCTGCCATATGTTACACACTATACAACTACAACACATAGCATATTCCCTTTAGGTTTTCCCATATCTTCCCCCAGATCTCCCCCCCCCCCAGATCTTCCTCCCCCCAATGCTTCTTCCAGATCTTCCCCCAGATCCCCCCCCCCCCAGATCTTCCCAATATCTTCCCCCAGATCTTCCTCCATATGGCCCCAGAGGATGTATGCCGCGCGGAGTTATTCACCTCCCCTGGGGCCCTCTTGGATTGTTATTTGGCCATCCTGGGCGCTGCTCGGATCTCTTGGGGAATTCTTGGGGGCCACTTGGGGCGCTTCTCGGGTCCTCTTGGGCCCTTTTTGGGTCGTCTTGGGCTCTCAGAGGGCGCTTCTCGGGCCCTCTTGGGCCCTCTTTGGGTTGTATTGGGCCCTCTTGGGGCTTGTCGGGCTTTCTTAGGACGCTTCTCGGGCCCTTGGGCCCTCTTTGGATTGTCTCGGGGGCCTCATGATGGCCCCATAGCCTCCACGGGCATTGTTTTGCCCTGCGCGGCTTCGGCGCGCGTCAGTGGGGCAGCGCGTGTCAGCGCAGCTCCTCCTCCATCATGCTCATTAGTAGCCATTTGGGCTCGGGACTCGACGCCGCCGAGTGAGGATTTCACACCGCACCTTTTCAATTGGGCAAGCGCCATGGGCAAGCGCGCCCACGATGCTCCCGCTAGACCGCCCAAAGTTCCCAAGCGCGCCGCCAAGGCCTCCGCTGCCCCAGCATGCGGTGGCGCAAGTCCGTCTTCAGTAAACCCTTTCGCCGGGTGCCTGAACGCGACGGTCCAACACAAGTTGTGCTGCTACGACGACAAGATCATGCGACACCCCGCCTTTGACGGCATCATGCATGACCAACCGACGGACAAAAGCGGGGTCCATGCCTACAATCCAGATGAGGCCAAGAAGAAGCTCGACGCTGGTCAGCCCTACGTGGCGAGCATCCCTTTCTTCTGGCTCAACTTGCGTTACGAGTCGCAGCCGAACGTGCCGAAGTACTGGAACCGCATCGAGAACCTTCGCAGCCACTTCTGGCAGACGCCTAAAAGCTACCCAGACACTATCACCGTCGCTCACACGCGGGGCGACGAGCTGCCGCACCTTCGGCATGGTCAACTCCAGGCGGTCTGCATGCCTGAGATGCGGGACGCCCTGCGCGTGGCCATAGGCATGGCCGCCGAGGCAACTGACAATCTCGACGCCATGCGTGAATGGCGCGAGATGCTGCAGTCCATCCCCGTCCGCTTCATGGTGGTGGACCCGGGGCACTCCCTCAACGTCACCTTCCAGATCTTGGTGCAGGGGCGGGAGGACCTGGCGGTGAAGCATGAGAACATGCGCACGTCCAACCTCATCCGCTCGTACGAGATCATCGACTTGAAGAAGCAGTTGGAGGAAGGTGGACAGAAGCAAAACAACAAATCATTGGCGGATTACTACGGCAAACTCACCATGGCCAAGTCCTCGGAGAATGTGACGCCTACGTTCGTCGAGAATTGTCTTACACTTCACAACCAAGTGCTGATCGTGAAAGACGTGAGCGACATCTGCTTCCGCTTCGATCAGCTGGGCAACGATAACCCCATGGACAGCGTGCTGAAGCACAAGGAGGTCGGCAGCCAATGCGACAAGAAGAGTACGCTCATGATTTGGGCCTACGAGATGCTGTGGGACCACTGGCATTGCACTGACGGCAAGGAGGCGATCCCACTGCGTTTGCTCGAGGGCAAGGTCCAGGGCTGGGGCAACAAGTCCATCATCGATCTCTTCGTCTTCAAGCGTGCGCTGCGCGACTCCCTGTGGAGGCGCCTTGAACAATTTAACTGGGATACCGATGTGAAGACCGCCTTCAAACAGTTCACCGAGGCGGTCGTGACATGCAGGAAGAGGTTCGGTGTCATTCAGAAGCCCAAGAGGGATCTCGACGGGGTGGCCACGGACCGCACCCTGCCCCACTCCTGGCCGCCCAGCGCCGGCCAACTGCTCCTCATGATGGAAACCCTTGTCTACGGCTACGAGTACGACGTGGCGATGATCAAGACCATGGCCAATAAGAGGACTTGCGATGACTTCCTGGAGACCGCGGACGTTTCCCACATGATGTCAGAGCTGATGAAGACGTACGATGATGAGAAGAAGGCTGCCGGCATCGTCGACGACGCCGAAGCCGATCCAACTGCAGCCGAGGAAGAGCAGGCGGCGCAGAACCTCAAGTTGGCCTTCATCGCGAACCAGTCGCAAGTAGAGACCTTGATACGCGATGCCGACAACGGCGTGGTCACCATGGAGAGCGCCGACGTCGCCAAGGCCAAGTCGCACGCCCAACTGGCAGAGCGTCGGATGCGGTCCAACGTGAAGCTCGTGGCCGCCACGTCCCAAGAAGAGATTGCGCAGTCGATCAAGGCGTCCGAGGCGGGCCAGGCCATGGGCAAGGGCAAGTCTTACGTCGCCATCGCGATCGACGCCAAGACTTTGTGCGAGAGCGGGACGCAGGGTAAATACCGATTGGGGCCCAGCCGTCCGCACCACTTGAGCAAGCTTCTCGGCGCGGTGGTAAATGCGCGGGCGACGGGTGAGAAAACTCCAAGTCTACCAGCCAACGATATCATCGTCGCCCCCGATGGGTCCAAAGGCCAGGACTGGGAGGATAAGATTGTCAAAGCTCTGAGCCCCATGAAGCTCGAGGTGACCAAGCGTTATGCGATGTTCTCCCAGGAGTCGCTCGAGAAGCGTCTCAATCGGATGCACGGCAACCACGCGCTGGAGCAGATGGAGACGGTCCTCCTGCTGTCGTCGGAGATGCCCATCTTCAAGATCGGGCCGCGCAAGCTGAGCCCGAAGGCGACCACGCGGGGCAACGTCATCGGCCCTCTGGATGTGGCAGACTGGAGCGACAAGGACCGATGCCTCCTACATGGGGTCCGCGTAAACGGGGTGGATGATCGCGCCGCATCGCCGATGCATCGGTGATGTGACTTAGTGGGGCTTGATCCTCACGGCGCCGACGTTGTCGATGCATCGGCGAAGCATGCATCGGCGATGTATCGCGATCCTCTGACCCCCTCCATTCGGACTCCATTTGGGACGCCTCCAAAGGACGCTACGTGGACAGTGCCCTGGTCTGACAAGAAAGCGATGTACAGCACTGAGAACCTGCCGCTGCCGGGCGGGAATTGCGGCGTCGAGCACAAGAAGGACAAGGCCACGAAGGCGTCCGACCTCGTGCCCTCCTTCTGGCACGAAGGGCCTCCAGCTCTGGCCACGGAGGTGGCCCACCTGCTCCAGGCCACATCGATCATCGATCTCACCCCGGGCTCAGGACATTGGGCAATGTACGCAGTGCGCAAGCAGATACCTTACCTTGGCGTGTGCTTCACTGACGCCCACGTCGAGTTGCTCTATTCCAAGCTGCGCAGCAGGATCCTCTCGGCGGCCATGGACGCGAACGACCTCGACCTCTACGACGTGAACCTCTCGTCCCTAGTGACGTCCACTCGGAAGGACGCTACGACGCCCACCAAGGACTCCAGCGGATCTCAATCTGCTGGCTGCGTCACTCCGGTGGCTGGTGGGAGCACCCCCATCGGCGGCGGCACTCCGGCGGCGGCTGTTGTCAAGGGCGCGGCGGACCGGCAGTCCTTGCTCGATCGGATCAACGCGATGAAGCAGCAGTCCACTGCTGCGGCTGGCCAGGACATCGATGATGAGGAGTGATCGAGTCTCAGAAGCAGCCCTGCAGTAGTAGCGCCGCAGCCCACGGCACTCAGGATGAATCCAGGCGGTCAGGCGGCATGACATCGTCGAGGGAGGGGGCACTCGACAGTAGTCTACAGTAGGCGGGGATGAGTGCAATGACGACAGTTGAAGCTGCATTGCCATTTGTCGCCCGGCGGCGGCCCACTTTGCGTGCTGGACCGTTTCCCGCCGGGCGCTGAGCGTACTAAATCCTCCTCTGACCTCGTCCTCGCCCTCCTCAATGAGATTCCCCCGTGCCTCGATTGCCCGGCGTTGAGGCACACCCGCCATCCTCGTCCTGCTCCTCCTCCTCCTCCTCCTCCTCCTCCTCGTCACCATCCGTCTTATCCTCGAGATCCTCCCCTTTCTCATCAATCTCCCCCTCCTTGTCCTCCTCGCTCCCTTCGTCCCCCTCGCCCTGATTCGCCTCTTATGTCCATGACATGCCCCTGCGCACGGCGCCGATGGGTTCGACGCTGGTCAGAGCATGGCACGCCGGGGCGAACGTGTCCAGAAGGGGTTTCCACCGCCATCATCCGCATCCACAGCCTCGACATCCTCGGCATTACCAGGGTCGCCAACATCGCAATCATCCATCAACACTGCATCATCAAAGTCGTTCAGCATCATCAGAATCGTCACCATCTCAGACATGTCTAGGTTTTCGGGCCCGAAACGCAGACAACGACAGGCAGACTCCGACAAACTCGTAGAGCAGACAAACTCCATGGCTCCTGGGGCCCCTGGAGCACTTTGGGCCTCTGGAGCCTCAAAGCCCCCGGAGCCGCCAGCCCCTAGACTGAACCCGCAGGCGTTGGGGGGCCCTGGGTGCACCAGAGCTCTTGGAGCCCAAGTCACATGCGCATGGAGCCTCTGAAACCCCAGAAGCCCTTGAACCCCCCGACCCCTAGACTGAACCCCTAGCCCCTGGAAGGCCATGGGCGCGCCAGAGCCCCGAGCCCCTAGCCCCTGCATGTGCTGCGCTATGCTATGCTATGCTATGCTATGGCATGCGGTGATATGGAACGCTATGTTGTGGTATGGCATCAATGCGAGTGTTATGATATGGCGTTCCCCGCTGTTTCACGTGCGTGCATACATGCATATATACAGTTGCGCGCTCACATATAACACGTGCGTACACATAGATATGTGTATATGCACAAGTTGATATGTTAGCCGTTGTTGGCAATCATGTGCATACGCATGTTAGCGGGCACGCAAGTTTGAACGTGGTGTGTGTATACACACATATATATATATATATGCACACACGCATATATATATATATATACATACATATGTATATATACATATATATATATATATATATATATATATGCATATATATACATATATACGTATATATACATACTTGTGTATACGTGCATATGTACAAAGACACGAACGATCATGTGACAAACACTACCACGTAAAAAAACGACAAGCCATTTCGGGGACCAACGGGGGCCCCCTACGTGCACTCTCCCACAATCCCTTCGGTCGCTGAGCTGGGCTAGCGCTGACCTGCGCTGTGCCCGAGTCCCCGATGCCCCCCTTGACCCATTAGGGCCCATCAGGGCCCATCAGGGCCCATTAGAGCCCATCAGTGCCCATTAGTGCCCATGTGCACCAAACGCGCCCTAAGACTCATGCGGTTTTCAACGTGCCATAAGACTCAGACTGGCGCCGTGTCACCCGAACCGAAAAGTGCGATGTCCATGATTAAATTGCGGGCATCATGGTAGCCCTCGCCGTGAAATACACTAAATTAGTGAACTTCCACTTGCCAAATGTAACCACCCGCTCGATCGACCATCAAAGTGGCGATCCGCAGATATTCATCCAGGAAGGCGTCGGTCATGTAGACTAGCCTCTGCGATGACAGCGCTGCCTTGTAAACAACTACTGGACCGGTGCCTGCCTCGACGCGGTCGCTCACGCACCTCCTTGACCACGAAAACCAATGACCCCGCAGCGGTGGACTGAATGAAGGTGGACTCGTGGGCCTTGGCCGCGACGGCATAGATCTTGCAATCGGTGATCAACCCAGCGGCTGCTCGACGCCGTTTGGCGGCGCGCACCACGCACTGCTTCTCAATTCGGTCTTTCCCCTGCTCGAGCTCCTCCACCGATGCGTTTTCAAGAGCCCCGAGTCTGCCTGCCCAGGCCTCCTCTCGCCGAGCGCGTTCCACTACTCGCAAAGTCCCTACTCGCAAACGTCAGAAAAACAAACATGTATGCGTGTGTCATAACATGTCGTAAATCCCCCGCGGCGGATCTTGGCCGTTTGCGAGTAGTTACTTTGCGAGTAGTGGAACGCGCCCGTCTGTCCTCGGATAGTCCTTGTCCACGTCTCAAGCTGCAACATCGCATCTGGATCCACGGCGCGGACGGACTTCAGTTGACCTGGGCTCGCCGCTGCGTCGAGCTGCCGCTCCTGCCGCCAGCAGCCCTCGCAGCCCTCGTTCCGGGCACGCAAATGCTGCCCGCCAACATCGCTTCGCTGCTGCCTGTTTCCACTGCCGGTGTCGCTCCAGATGCCCGCAGCTCGGTGCAGCACCTGAGGTATGTCGCCCTTCCCGAGCTCGATGATCTCCATGCGGTCGCAACAAGCGCCGTTGCCCAGGGAGGCGACGGGGCGGTTGTAGCCCTTCCCGAAGGACTGCTCGACCCCGCTCGTGGATCCACCCGCTGCCCAGTAGCGAATGATCATATCTGCACTAGCGCTGGCCATCTTCGCAGCTCGCGTCCAAGCATCCACAACCACATCGAATTCTCCGCGGCCACGCGTGCCACCAAATGACGCACGGACTCCATCTCCCCCACCAGCTCGTCCGAGGTCGCCTCCGCCTTGAAGGCTTCGATCAAGCGCTCCATCTGCCTGTGGCGCTGGGCGTTGGCTGAGTTCTCGGCGCGCGCGCCCATGCCCCTGTCATGCTGCGCGACATTGAAGACGCCCCACGCCTGGATCGCCTCGAAGCTGGGGAACTCCGCCCGGAGCGTCTGCACGACTGCCGCGACCCAATTCATCATGCGTTTGAGGCATCTCGTCTGCACAGCTGGGGCCGCGCCGTTTGGACAGTCCAACGCACGTACGCCAGCGCCTGGAAGCATGATGGGGTGCTTGATCAGCTTCAGCATGCGCCCAGTGAGCGCGCAGTCCGTCTACGCGGCCACTGCTGGGTGGCCGCCGACCCCGAACAGCGTGCGACGAACGCGCTCGCGTTGAAGGACAGGTCGTCAGCCGGGAACCTCTCGTAGTCTAGGTGCCTCATCAAGTGATAGTGCTCATCTCCAGCGTCTGCAAACATTGCAAGCTGCAGAGTCTTGAACTTCTTTGAGCCCCACTGATCGAACAACGTTGCTAACAGCCTTGGCCTCCGCACTTGAGTTCTGACGTGTCCTGGCCACCTGGACCAAAGCGGCGATGAGAGCTGGAAAATGCAACGCGCATCTGGCCAGGGGCAGCTGGCCGCTCTCGAAACTGAGGCCGACGGCTTCGCCACGGCCCTGAGGTGCGGACCCAAGGAGGAAATATTCTTCTGGAACCAGGCGCTGAACTGTTCCGAGTACTGCATCAGTTTGGTAGGAGACTTATTATCTTCTGCGACGATCAACGAGCACACCATGAGCCGCCGAAAAAAAAAAGAGCAAGCGCACCGCTCTGATTATCAGAGCTTTCACCAAGCCATTGCCTGTCGCAGCGCATGCCCTGGCACCAAATTCTGAACCGCAATACAAGCAGCGAGTCCCATAGCAGCGAACCGATTCAGGAATTACACGCCACTGCAGCTCCATCATCGAACAACATACCACAACTCCCAATCATAAGGAATACGTCTGCCTTTCGCTGACCAGGCTCAGCCATGATCTGAGCACATCGGCCAAACATACGGATTGAACAACTGCGTGTCATCTTAACTTGCACCCCGTACTCAATTAAACTTAGTAGCGTGCAATTGTTGAACGAACTGTTTCGTCCTGTGTTATGTGACCTGTGTTATGTGACCAGGAATGCGCACTTATTGAACAATCGATGCGAATAGCCACATCACCCCCGCGTTAAGGTTAGCATGCGGCTGCAGCATCGAAGTCGATGGCCCCTCATGTGGCCACAACGTTTCGCCGGAGTCCTGCCGGTGAAGGAATGACTCCATGATTTGACTGATCCTGTAGTCTTTGGCGTAAGTGTGGAAATCCTCGTACGAGCCAGTTTCGCGACCCAACTGCCTCTTCTGATGCATGGTGGCGTCGCTCGTTGTGCGAACTTGGACGGGGATACACTCGCACACTCTGATGTTTACAGACACTTGCCTCCCACAATTGTACGCAAGTCCACCATCGCCGTCGCCCACAAACAGTACTCGCCAACCACTCACAGTTGCCAGCGTGCACATGCTAATCAAATCGAACCTTCCATCACCGCCGACAAAATGCATTGGGTCGACTGAACCTGCACTCGAAATTTTGACAACCATGTTTCGGCCATCGCCTATAGTGGGGATCCCATCTCCTGAAGCCCATTCGGCACACATCTTGGGATGATATCCTTCGACGCATTAAGGCAATCTGAAATGGCGACCCACTCGCCCTGATTGTATCCCATCGCCTGCTGATTGATACCACCACCGATGATGGCAACTGACCGATGATGGCTTCGTACGTCATGTTCTCATAGACCAGCCGTCTCTCGGCAGCGTCTGGCTTGTGCTTGAGATATTTAGTGAGAAGCGCATCCAAATGCTCACGATGGCCGCTTGGAGGGCATACGCACGAAACCACGACGATACATGGCGACCCTACCACCAACGAATCCTCATACATTTGAAATATATCGCGCGCTTTCACTGAGACTCCTAGCTGTCGCAAACGTGATCCATTATGAGCCTCGATCGCCGTTGTATCTATGTCAGAGACTTCCCATGACTGTAGATTCTGCACATCGCCACCTTGACCCGCCATGAAAACCTCACCCGCCTAAGAAATAAAGATCGCCCCACTTGAAAGGTGCGAGGCGCAGCTCAGAAACAAAGCTCGTTGGGCCAGCATGTTCACGGAGCAGGTCGGGGGAGGGGGGGGGGAGGGGGAGGGGGAACGGATGGCCTGCTCAGGGAGGGGGCGGGGGGGGGGGGTGAGTGAGTTATTCCGCTCCCCAGAATGTTATGCGCGGCTATGCCATGCTGCATGTGCTGCGCTATGCTATGCTATGCTATGCTATGGCATGCGGCGATATGGAACGCTATGTTGTGGTATGGCATCAATGCGAGTGCTATGATATGGCGTTCCCCGCTGTTTCAAGTGCGTGCATACATGCATATATACAGTTGCGCGCTCACGTGCGTACACATAGATATGTGTATATGCACAAGTTGATATGTTAGCCGTTGTTGGCAATCATGTGCATACGCATGTTAGCGGGCACACAAGTTTGAACGTGGTGTGTGTATACACATATATATACACATATATATATATACGCACACACGCATATATATACATATGTATACATATATATATATATGCATAAATATACATATATATATACATACTTGTGTATACGTGTATATGTACAAGGACACGAACGATCATGTGACAAACACTACCACGTAAAAAAAACGACAGGCCATTTCGGGGACCAACGGGGGCCCCCTAAGTGCACTAGAGTAGATGATCTCCGAGCGAAAGGCCGCCCGAGCCCTGCAGCGTGTTAATCAACAGCCCGATCTCCTTGAAGGCAAATATTTTGGCAGGATCACCTATGCGGCTGCATGGGCACAGATGCGCAGCCGCAACCTCTCAAGATGGCTCCTGGACACCAGCCAAGGGCGGAGATGGCAACCTTCCAACGGGGAAGAATGGCAGTTGCTGCACCACTGCATTTCTTTCACTGAAGCGCACCACGTGACCCGTGTCCTATGCAACGGTCTACCGGGCTCGGCAAGACGACGGGGTGACGACGAGAGGAGACCACACAGGTGTTCATGTGGATCACCAGCCAGGAACGTGTGGATCACCGCCGGGCCCGATGATGAAGGCGCAGCCTGGTGCGCGAGATGCATCGGCCCAGGCCCACATGCATCCGCTCTCTGGCAAGCGCTGCCTCTCGACATCCCCCCCCCTTCGGGACCAAGCAGAAGCATGCGCGCGCTCTCGGGGCCACCTACAACCGCCCAACAGAAGCGGACCATGCGGACGATGCCCACTCTGTGGGCTCGGAGAAGCGACCACGGAACACGTGTGGCACTGGTGCCCAGCCGCGGCGCTTGCCTGGTGCACCGTCAGGGGCCCTGACGACCCACTGACCCTCGCCCAAGCAATCACCAGCAGTGGCGAACACCAACCCTTGCTTGCGAAAGTGTTACATCAAGTTTCCTTCAGGTACTGCGTCAACCCCACAGCCTCCCCCCTTAATGCCGTCGGGGCCGCCAGACTCATTCTGCACGGCATCGTGGCTGCCGACATCGACCAGCAAGGTGACAGCGAGGATGAGGGGCAAGGGGTGGGCGAACCCCCCAGGACCGGCAACCCAGACGAGACGGCTGTCTGGTCCGTCATGCGCGACACCTGCAGTACTTGCAACCCGTGCACCACCCCCGAAAGAGCGATCTGTGGAGCCGCTAGGCCCCACATGCAGCGGCATGCCCGCAGGGCCGGAGGTGAGATTCGCAGGCTCCCAGTTGTCACCGGACACCACAGCCCGGGGGATATAATCGTTGTCCTACAAGCACCCCAGACGCGGGTTGCATGGATGCCCCCAGGAAACGGGTGGTTCCCTTGCACCACAACCCCACCGCGGGCTCTCCCCGGGCCCTGGCCATCGCAATCGTTGCACTCCCCGATTGTGACAGCGCACAGATGGCGGAAGTGGCAGGCTGCCGAGCTGGGTTGGCACTGCTTCCCCACCTCAAGGGCCCAATTCGGGCAGCCAGGATTGTTGGCGACAACCTCGCCGCGGTCCGATGCGGCGCCGGTGCCGCCAGGTACCGAAGGCTCAACTTTGCCCGGCAGATGGAGGACGCCCTCGGGCAGGCGGAAGGAGCAGGCTGGGTACTCACTTGGCAAGCGGTCAGACGGAGGCTAAACAAGGCCGCGGACAGCCTTGCCACCATCGGGGTTTACTGGGCCGACGCCCTCCGCAAGGAAGGCGTGACTGCCGTCACCACCATGCACTGGGCGTGCGATGCCCCCACCCGGCCCGCGCATTTTCCCTGCCGTGACTTACGGGAGACTAACCTATGCGACCCCGCGGAAGCGGCCGCGGCCGCGGTCCTGCTGGAAAAGCCCCCCTCCCCTTCTCTCCCCCCTGCTCCGCTCCGATCGGATCGCCGATCGGTCGATCCCCGCGGCAACTGAGGTCATTGCTGCTGCGGCTCAAGTTCGTCATCCGCCCCTCACATTGCAATGTGCAACGAACAGACAGGCCTGCCACCGTGGGACTTAATGCCCTCCCTATGGATCAAGCAGCAGTGGAACGCGGAATGGGCCTGCAGGAGGTGCCTTGTACACATCTGGAATGCTGCACCTGGCGTCCGCGACCGCATTCTCGACCACTACTCAACAGATGTATTTCCCGCTATCTCTACCAAGCGGCAGACCACATCAGAAGTTCCTGAGGACAGCTACAGGTACGATATGTCCGCGCACCTCTCCCCAGGTAGCAGGGCGCCACGGGGAGAAGCGGACGCGCGTGTCCCACCCCGCGAGGACCGCTCTGCACTGCACCACAAAGAGCTCGGTAAGCAAGATGGTTCAGTCGACAGGGCCTCCAACAAGTACTCCCTCCCCGACCTGCCTCCGCCCCCGGCTCCTCAGCTGCCCACGCATTCCACCCTCCGTCTGGAAGGGGGCGAGTCAAGAGGCCCAGTTCGTGCCCTGGTGAAATACCTGATCGAGTGGAGCCACACAATCTACATTCTCTGGGCCGCCTTTGCACAGCACCAGGGAGAGAGCATTGAGGGCGACATAACCGACGAAACTAGATGACCGATCGAGCAGCTGCTCCCCTTTCTGGAGTCAACATACTGAGAAGAAATCCCAAACGATGGCCGCCCTCCGCGCATCCCATGGGACGGACAGAGGGCAGCGGCAGCCAGGGTAGTCTCACACCTGGTGGAGAGCAACCCAAAGTACCAGGAGGACTGGGAGCGCCACGCAGGCAACCTCGCCAATCAGAAAGGGCAGGGCCCCTACCGACAGCCGCTGCACGTTCTCACGTTGTTCCTCACCAGGCTGGAGAACTCCGACTTAACCAGAGGAACTATTGAACTCCTCGCCGCCCAGCCCCAGGACGCGATTGCGAGAGGCACAGCCCGTGACGAGTCTCCTGCCGCCAGCTGGCTCAACAGGCCCTGGAGGAAGGAATCACCTGCAACTGACCGCCACGCTGGGGATCACGGTGCACCCCCGACCCGCGCAAACGCGCCACCCCAGCAGCCTGCCGTACCTGGCCAGTCCGACGCAGTCCCAGAAGAGGAGCCGTCCTCACCAGAGCGCTGGAATGGCGACGGCGATGTGGAAGGGATCGACCGGGGTGACGAGGCTGGCAAGAAATCCGAGACGGACGCCCGGTCGCGCTCCAGCCCGCCGGATACCTCAGCTGACTCCGGATCGCAGGCCAGCCCTACCCATCCAGAGGACGACGCCTGCGTTCCAGCCTCCACGGACGACAAGATGGCCCAGAGTCCCCCCCCGCTCTGGACTAAACCTCCCCTCAGGGCAGACTCAGAAGCCTGGTCCCCATTCGCGCGGGCTGCCGCCAGAGGAACACCCAGTGACGGGTGCGCCCGAGGCGATGCCCGCCCCAGAGAGGGTCGGACCCGGAGCCTTCACGCAGGCAGTGACGGCAGGACTCTTAGACACTCGGGGGGCGAAGGTGGCCGCCGTGCACCCACGGTTGACGAAGTCAGTACCAGAGAGCGCTCAGCCACGCCGCCGTCTCGCAACTCATCCAGACCATGGTGCGACACCCAGGACTTGTGGCACGACGCGCGGTCTGCGGCAACGCCAGCAGCGCGCCCTGATGACCCCATGGGAGGCCCCCCCATGTACTTGAGATCTATCGACGAGGCAGACGTTGCAAGGGGCGAACCAGCACCCGACAAGATCACACGGATGCAGAAGGCGCTGGGAGGCGCGTTTAACGGAGCCTGGAGCGCCTGGGTCAGGGAGGCAGCCCTCAGTCAAGGGAGTACCTACATCAAGTCCAACCCCAGGCTAAACACAGTACAACAATGCAGCGAGTTCCTACAGGCATGGAGCAAAATGGGGTTCGACGCCTATAAGATGGATAGAGAATACTAACTCCACGTCGACTGGCCGAGTGTCATGGATAAGCATCCATCGCCAACTCACGCAGCGCGACACCAGTCTGCGCACCGCCGACGGGCCCGTCGGCAGCGGACGCCCACCCCCATGGGCCGTCGAAGGCAAGGAGGCTGCAAAGGCCCCCCCAAGGACCACTGAAGGCAGGGATGCTGCATGGTCAGGGGCATCGGGGTCAGAGGCACCTTGGCGTGCATGGCAGACCTGGGGCGCGTGGGACCATCTGCAGGATGCATGGACTGTCGCTTACTGGAAGGCGAAGGGGAAGCGGTTTTCTCCCAGAAGGGGAAATCCAGCACGCAGACAAGCGCCCGCGGGGGTGGGACTTCCGACCCAAGTGATAGGGAAACAAGTGAGCCAGCTCGCTCCGCCCCCCCCCCACCCCTAGCGCCGGGAACACCGCGGCCCGCGCCGACACGGCGTTCTCCCCGTGCACGCAATCTGCCGCCCCCCCTTCCTCGCCTCTTCTCCCCCCCCCTGTGCTGTTGCCCATCCCCTGAGGAGGGTGGTTCGTGCAGCCCTTCTGCGGCTCGAGTCCATCTCTGGTGCGCTGGACCATGTCAGTTCTCAGAGTCGCGACTCGGCCCGTCATGGAACGCAGCGCGTGCTTCCTGGACAGCAATGATCTTGGGCAGCTGGGAGCGACCTCCACCTCCTTATACAAGGTGGCCTCTATTGCGCTGACCCTGTGGGCCATCTGGGATCCCGCGGCGCCTGGTGGAGCTCGCTGGGTTGGCAGCCTCATGGTCCTCAACCGGCCCTTCGCCTCGAACATCGACGCTGGGCTTGTGGACTGAAGTCAATGGGGGGCGTCAGCCACCCCACAGTCGAAGTTTTCCTTATGGATGCTCCTGGCCACGACGTGGGTAGGTTTCACCGCAGCGCTAGGCCTCGGCCATAATACCCCGTGCTACCTCCTTTGGGTCAGAGGTGCACCAATACCCATGCGCCGCGAACTAGACAGCCCACGCTGGTCTCGTGGATCCACCCTGGACGGTGGGCCCGGTGGCTGAAATAGTCCACCCCCCGCGCCCCACCCCTTCTGGCATCGTGGGCGGCATGGCTAGGGCACCCGCTGCCGCTCCGCCAGCCCATAGACCAGACTACCCTGCGGGACAGGTCGCCGTCAATGCTGCCCCTCAGGGGCGCCTACTTTGGACGACAGGGACCGGTGGCCAAAACAACCCACCTCCAGCGCTCCACCTTACAATAGACATGGCTCGACAGCAGGTGGGGGGGGGCGCCTACCGTGTCCAACGGCCGCGGGCTTCCCCCCTGCAGCCCACCATGTAAGGGCTCTACGGCTCTCGGCCGTGCCCTTCTCCGACAAGTCCACCACTCCGTGCAGCGCTTGGCGGCCTCCCCCATCCTGATCGCCGAGTTCGATCCTGCCCCGCGAATGCGACTGGGCTGTCACCCAGCGCCAGGTTGGACTCGCCTCCCCTCCCCCCTCTTCCTTCCTCCGCCGTCCATTCACCAGTTTCTGCGGCTCTTGGCTGCGCCCCCAACGAAGTGTGCCCTGGCTGGGAACGGGACAGTGCTTTGGTCAAGCCCAAGAGTGGAGGCCCTGGGCACGGTTGTCGTGCCACGGCACGTGGTGGCACCCCTCACCTTCATTCGCTAGTCTCTGCGGCTCTTGGCTGCGCCCCCAGCGTTTC
The DNA here is from genome assembly GCA_963575745.1 of Prorocentrum cordatum. Lineage (NCBI taxonomy): Eukaryota > Dinophyceae > Prorocentrales > Prorocentraceae > Prorocentrum > Prorocentrum cordatum. The sequence continues at coordinate 72,884 of CAUYUJ010019387.1, read as the reverse complement.
GAAGGAACATCATGGCAGGGGAGCTGACAGTTTCAGCCACCCCTCCAGGTCCCCATGGCCCTCAGCGAAGTGTGCCTTGGTTGAGGACCTGACAGCGCCGTGGCACGGGCCAAGCGTGGAGCCCCTCGGCATGGCGTCGCGCCAGCGACTTGGTTGCACCCCCACGTTCATTCACAGGTGTCTGCGGCCCTTGGCTGCGCCCCCAGCGATGCGAATGGACATCATGGCTGGAGAGCTGACTGGCTCAGCCACCCCAACGGGTCACCACGGCCCACAGCGAAGTGCGCCTTGGTTGAGGACGCGCCAGTGCCGTGGCACAGTCCAGCGAGGAGGCCATGGACATGGCTGTCTTGCCAGCGGCTCCTGGGTGCACCCCCCGCGTTCATTCGCAAGTCTCTGCGGCTCTTGGCTGCGCCCCCAGCGTTGTGAAGGGACATCACGACAGGGGAACTGACAGGTTCAGCCACCCCACTGGGTCGCCGTGGCCCAGAATCTCGCTTCCAGCCGGGCCATCAGACGCACAGGTCGCACAAGGCCTGCCTGCGCCAGCCACCACAATGTGATTTCCCCCAGACTCCCTGGTCGACACGACGTGGTGCATCGGCTGGTCGCCAACTGCGTACGCCGTCATGAGGACGCGTGAGAGTGGCTTCCCCCCCATGGTCACCGCCGCGGCCAGCGGGCCCCCCCTACCTGCGGGTCTGGCCCACTTGGCACGGTTCGGGACGCCACAGGTGCTGGGCTTCGTCAAGGTGCAGACTGGCGCACCTCGCCCGCTTCTGGCACCACCCGATGTCGGGCCTGGTTCGGGCGTGTTCCTGCACAAGTGGTTCATCCTTAGGCAGGTCATCGCGGATCCCCCGGCAGGTCCGTCGCATGTATCCCGGTCGACGCTTGCGACTTTGCGCCCCCGATCTTCTGCGTCGGATAAGTCGCGCGCGGCGAACGCCGGCGACTTCGACGACAGGTTCCCTGACTGGTGTCGTCGCCTTCGCGTTCAAGCTCCTGCACAAGTGGTCCATCCTTGGCAGATCATCGCGGCCCCCCCGGCAGGCCGGGCCAGGTGACTTGGCCAGCGCTTGCAGCTTTACGCCCCCGATCTTCCGTGTCGGACAAGTCGCAGGCTGTGGACTCAGACGGCATTGACGACTGGTCCTTGACTGGGTACTGGTCGTTCTCACGCCCAAGAGCGTCCTGTGAGTCACTGCGAGTGAGGCTTCTCTCTGTGCCTTCCCATTTTCCTGCTGCCGGGTGCCCTGGCGCCCGCCGTGTCTCTCCTGTTCCTTTGCCTCACCTCTTGTTGCATGGACGGCGCGGCCACGCCTGGCCACCCCGCGCCGCCACAGCGCGGCGTGCTCCACGCCCTTTCGCGCTGCGCGGTACGGTCGGAGCTTGGCGCCACGTGTGCGACAATTCCTTTCCGTCCGCTTCCGGTTCTGTGCTTGCGCCCCCATCTGTCGGGCCGCCTGCGCGAGTCCCCAATGAGGGTCATTTTGCCCCTGGCGTGTGCACTCGCTACAGCGGCCTATGCGCCTCTGCAGCCAATTAACCGCATGCCGATGATAATAAAGGGACCCCCCCCCCTTTCAGTGTTTAGAGTTGATTATCGTCGCCCTATATAAAATTCAAATTGGGCGGCGAGCGCCGAGGCCGAACTTC